>OY540803.1:18170263-18540694 GCA_961205885.1 Ptychoptera albimana | reverse complement strand
TACATTTTCTCTCAAGGATGATGAAATTAAATGAAAACACTATTTCGTGAAAAAAGAAATAGTTTAAAACAGTTGAAAGCCATTTAAAGCAATTTAAAGCATTTTGAAGCAATTTTAAACAATAGAAAAAAAAGTACCAATAGAACTTTATTCATACGGTTTCCTCTCAAGGATGATGAAATTAAATGAAAACACGATTTCGTTAAAAAAAGTAATTGTTTTAAACAGTTGAATGCCATTTAAAGCAGTTTAAAGCATTTTGAAGCAATTCTAAAAAGTAGAAAACTGCTAAAAAAAAGTACCAATAGACTTTATTCATACATTTTGTCTCAGTTATGACGAAATTAAATGAAAACACTATATCGTTGAAGAAAGTAATAGTTTAAAACAATTGAAAGCCATTTAAAGCAGTTTAAAGCATTTTAAGGCAATTCTAAACAGTAGATAACTGTTAAAAACAGCACAAATAGAATATTATTCAAACATTTTCTCTCAAGGATTATGAAATTAAATGAAAACACTATTTCGTTAAAAAAAGAAATAGTTTAAAACAGTTGAAAGCCATTTAAAGCAGTTTAAAGCATTTTGAAGCAATTCTTAACATTAGAAAAAAAAGTACCAATAGAACTTTATTCATACGGTTTCCTCTCAGGGATGATGAAATTTAATGAAAACACTATTTGGTTAAAGAAAGTGACAGTTTAAAACAGTTGAAAGCCATTTAAAGCAGTTTTAAGCATTTTGAAGATATTCTAAACAGTAGAAAAAAAGTACCAATAGACTTTATTCATACATTTTCTCTCAAGGATGACGAAATTAAATGAAAACACTATTTGGTTAAAGAAAGTGATAGTTTCAAACAGTTAAAAGCCATTTAAAGCAGTTTAAAGCATTTTGAAGCAATTCTTAACATTAGAAAAAAAAGTACCAATAGAACTTTATTCATACGATTTCCTCTCAGTTATGACGAAATTTAATGAAAACACTATATCGTTGAAGAAAGTGATAGTTTAAAACAGTTGAAAGCCTTTTAAAGCAGTTTAAAGCATTTTGAAGCAATTCTAAACAGTAGAAAACTGCTAAAAACAGCACAAATAGAACTTTATTCATACATTTTCTCTCAAGGATGATGAAATTAAATGAAAACACTATTTCGTTAAAAAAAGAAATAGTTTAAAACAGTTGAAAGCCATTTAAAGCAGTTTAAAGCATTTTGAAGCAATTCTATACAGTAGAAAAAAAAGTACCAATAGAACTTTATTCATACGGTTTCCTCTCAAGGATGATGAAATTAAATGAAAACACTATTTCGTTAAAAAAAGTAATTGTTTTAAACAGTTGAATGCCATTTAAAGCAGTTTAAAGCATTTTGAAGCAATTCTAAAAAGTAGAAAACTGCTAAAAAAAAGTACCAATAGACTTTATTCATACATTTTGTCTCAGTTATGACGAAATTAAATGAAAACACTATATCGTTGAAGAAAGTAATAGTTTAAAACAATTGAAAGCCATTTAAAGCAGTTTAAAGCATTTTAAGGCAATTCTAAACAGTAGATAACTGTTAAAAACAGCACAAATAGAACATTATTCATACATTTTCTCTCAAGGATTATGAAATTAAATGAAAACACTATTTCGTTAAAAAAAGAAATAGTTTAAAACAGTTGAAAGCCATTTAAAGCAGTTTAAAGCATTTTGAAGCAATTCTTAACATTAGAAAAAAAAGTACCAATAGAACTTTATTCATACGGTTTCCTCTCAGGGATGATGAAATTTAATGAAAACACTATTTGGTTAAAGAAAGTGATAGTTTAAAACAGTTGAAAGCCATTTAAAGCAGTTTTAAGCATTTTGAAGCAATTCTAAACAGTAGAAAAAAAGTACCAATAGACTTTATTCATACATTTTCTCTCAAGGATGACGAAATTAAATGAAAACACTATTTGGTTAAAGAAAGTGATAGTTTCAAACAGTTGAAAGCCATTTAAAGCAGTTTAAAGCATTTTGAAGCAATTCTTAACATTAGAAAAAAAAGTACCAATAGAACTTTATTCATACGATTTCCTCTCAGTTATGACGAAATTTAATGAAAACACTATATCGTTGAAGAAAGTGATAGTTTAAAACAGTTGAAAGCCATTTAAAGCAGTTTAAAGCATTTTGAAGCAATTCTTAACAGTAGAAAACTGCTAAAAACAGCACAAATAGAACTTTATTCATACATTTTCTCTCAAGGATGATGAAATTAAATGAAAACACTATTTCGTTAAAAAAAGAAATAGTTTAAAACAGTTGAAAGCCATTTAAAGCAGTTTAAAGCATTTTGAAGCAATTCTATACAGTAGAAAAAAAAGAACCAATAGACATTTATTTATACATTTTCTCTCAGGGATGATGAAATTAAATGAAAACACTATATCGCTGAAGCAAGTGATAGTTTAAAATAGTTAAAAGCCATTTGAAGCAGTTTAAAGCATTTTGAAGCAATATTAAAAAGTAAAAAACTGCTAAAAAAAGTACCAATAGACTTTATTCATACATTTTGTCTCAGTTATGACGAAATTAAATGAAAACACTATATCGTTGAAGAAAGTAATAGTTTAAAACAATTGAACGCCATTTAAAGCAGTTTAAAGCATTTTACGGCAATTTCTAAAGAGTAGATAACTGTTAAAAACAGCACAAATAGAACATTATTCATACATTTTCTCTCAAGGATTATGAAATTAAATGAAAACACTATTTCGTTAAAAAAAGTAATAGTTTAAAACAATTGAACGCCATTTAAATCAGTTTAAAGCATTTTACGGCAATTTCTAAAGAGTAGATAACTGTTAAAAACAGCACAAATAGAACATTATTCATACATTTTCTCTCAAGGATTATGAAATTAAATGAAAACACTATTTCGTTAAAAAAAGAAATAGTTTAAAACAGTTGAAAGCCATTTAAAGCAGTTTAAAGCATTTTGAAGCAATTCTATACAGTAGAAAAAAAGAACCAATAGACATTTATTTATACATTTTCTCTCAGGGATGATGAAATTAAATGAAAACACTATATCGCTGAAGCAAGTGATAGTTTAAAACAATTGAACGCCATTTAAAGCAGTTTAAAGCATTTTACGGCAATTTCTAAAGAGTAGATAACTGTTAAAAACAGCACAAATAGAACATTATTCATACATTTTCTCTCAAGGATTATGAAATTAAATGAAAACACTATTTCGTTAAAAAAAGTAATAGTTTAAAACAATTGAACGCCATTTAAATCAGTTTAAAGCATTTTACGGCAATTTCTAAAGAGTAGATAACTGTTAAAAACAGCACAAATAGAACATTATTCATACATTTTCTCTCAAGGATTATGAAATTAAATGAAAACACTATTTCGTTAAAAAAAGAAATAGTTTAAAACAGTTGAAAGCCATTTAAAGCAGTTTAAAGCATTTTGAAGCAATTCTATACAGTAGAAAAAAAGAACCAATAGACATTTATTTATACATTTTCTCTCAGGGATGATGAAATTAAATGAAAACACTATATCGCTGAAGCAAGTGATAGTTTAAAATAGTTGAAAGCCATTTGAAGCAGTTTAAAGCATTTTGAAGCAATATTAAAAAGTAAAAAACTGCTAAAAAAGTACCAATAGACTTTATTCATACATTTTGTCTCAGTTATGACGAAATTAAATGAAAACACTATATCGTTGAAGAAAGTAATAGTTTAAAACAATTGAACGCCATTTAAAGCAGTTTAAAGCATTTTACGGCAATTTCTAAAGAGTAGATAACTGTTAAAAACAGCACAAATAGAACATTATTCATACATTTTCTCTCAAGGATTATGAAATTAAATGAAAACACTATTTCGTTAAAAAAAGTAATAGTTTAAAACAGTTGAAAGCCATTTAAAGCAGTTTAAAGCATTTTGAAGCAATTCTATACAGTAGAAAAAAAAGAACCAATAGACATTAATTTATACATTTTCTCTCAGGGATGATGAAATTTAATGAAAACACTATTTCGTTGAAGAAAGTAATAGTTTAAAACAATTGAATGCCATTTAAAGCAGTTTAAAGCATTTTGAAGCAATTCTAAAAAGTAGAAAACTGCAAAAAAAAGTACCAATAGACTTTATTCATACATTTTGTCTCAGTTATGACGAAATTAAATGAAAACACTATTTCGTTAAAAAAAGAAATAGTTTAAAACAATTGAAAGCCATTTAAAGCAGTTTAAAGCATTTTGAAGCAATTCTATACAGTAGAAAAAAAGAACCAATACAACTTTATTCATACATTTTCTCTCAGGGATGATGAAATTTAATGAAAACACTATTTCGTTGAAGAAAGTAATAGTTTAAAACAATTGAATGCCATTTAAAGCAGTTTAAAGCATTTTGAAGCAATTCTAAAAAGTAGAAAACTGCAAAAAAAAGTACCAATAGACTTTATTCATACATTTTGTCTCAGTTATGACGAAATTAAATGAAAACACTATTTCGTTAAAAAAAGAAATAGTTTAAAACAATTGAAAGCCATTTAAAGCAGTTTAAAGCATTTTGAAGCAATTCTATACAGTAGAAAAAAAGAACCAATACAACTTTATTCATACATTTTCTCTCAGGGATGACGAAATTAAATGAAAACACTATATCGTTGAAGAAAGTAATAGTTTAAAACAATTGAACGCCATTTAAAGCAGTTTAAAGCATTTTACGGCAATTTCTAAAGAGTAGATAACTGTTAAAAACAGCACAAATAGAACATTATTCATACATTTTCTCTCAAGGATTATGAAATTAAATGAAAACACTATTTCGTTAAAAAAAGTAATAGTTTAAAACAGTTGAAAGCCATTTAAAGCAGTTTAAAGCATTTTGAAGCAATTCTATACAGTAGAAAAAAAAGAACCAATAGACATTTATTTATACAATTTCTCTCAGGGATGATGAAATTAAATGAAAACACTATATCGCTGAAGCAAGTGATAGTTTAAAATAGTTGAAAGCCATTTGAAGCAGTTTAAAGCATTTTGAAGCAATATTAAAAAGTAAAAAACTGCTAAAAAAGTACCAATAGACTTTATTCATACATTTTGTCTCAGTTATGACGAAATTAAATGAAAACACTATATCGCTGAAGCAAGTGATAGTTTCAAACAGTTGAAAGCCATTTAAAGCAGTTTAAAGCATTTTGAAGCAATTCTAAACAGTAGATAACTGTTAAAAACAGCACAAATAGAACATTATTCATGCATTTTCTCTCAGTTATGACGAAATTAAATGAAAACACTATTTCGTTAAAAAAAGAAATAGTTTAAAACAATTGAAAGCCATTTAAAGCAGTTTAAAGCATTTTGAAGCAATTCTATACAGTAGAAAAAAAGAACCAATACAACTTTATTCATACATTTTCTCTCAGGGATGATGAAATTTAATGAAAACACTATTTCGTTGAAGAAAGTAATAGTTTAAAACAATTGAATGCCATTTAAAGCAGTTTAAAGCATTTTGAAGCAATTCTAAAAAGTAGAAAACTGCAATAAAAAGTACCAATAGACTTTATTCATACATTTTGTTTTAGTTATGACGAAATTAAATGAAAACACTATTTCGTTAAAAAAAGAAATAGTTTATAACAATTGAAAGCCATTTAAAGCAGTTTAAAGCATTTTGAAGCAATTCTATACAGTAGAAAAAAAGAACCAATACAACTTTATTCATACATTTTCTCTCAGGGATGATGAAATTTAATGAAAACACTATTTCGTTGAAGAAAGTAATAGTTTAAAACAATTGAATGCCATTTAAAGCAGTTTAAAGCATTTTGAAGCAATTCTAAAAAGTAGAAAACTGCAAAAAAAAGTACCAATAGACTTTATTCATACATTTTGTCTCAGTTATGACGAAATTAAATGAAAACACTATTTCGTTAAAAAAAGAAATAGTTTAAAACAATTGAAAGCCATTTAAAGCAGTTTAAAGCATTTTGAAGCAATTCTATACAGTAGAAAAAAAGAACCAATACAACTTTATTCATACATTTTCTCTCAGGGATGACGAAATTAAATGAAAACACTATATCGTTGAAGAAAGTAATAGTTTAAAACAATTGAACGCCATTTAAAGCAGTTTAAAGCATTTTACGGCAATTTCTAAAGAGTAGATAACTGTTAAAAACAGCACAAATAGAACATTATTCATACATTTTCTCTCAAGGATTATGAAATTAAATGAAAACACTATTTCGTTAAAAAAAGTAATAGTTTAAAACAGTTGAAAGCCATTTAAAGCAGTTTAAAGCATTTTGAAGCAATTCTATACAGTAGAAAAAAAAGTACCAATAGAACTTTATTCATACGGTTTCCTCTCAAGGATGATGAAATTAAATGAAAACACGATTTCGTTAAAAAAAGTAATTGTTTTAAACAGTTGAATGCCATTTAAAGCAGTTTAAAGCATTTTGAAGCAATTCTAAAAAGTAGAAAACTGCTAAAAAAAAGTACCAAAAGACTTTATTCATACATTTTGTCTCAGTTATGACGAAATTAAATGAAAACACTATATCGTTGAAGAAAGTAATAGTTTAAAACAATTGAAAGCCATTTAAAGCAGTTTAAAGCATTTTAAGGCAATTCTAAACAGTAGATAACTATTAAAAACAGCACAAATAGAACATTATTCAAACATTTTCTCTCAAGGATTATGAAATTAAATGAAAACACTATTTCGTTAAAAAAAGAAATAGTTTAAAACAGTTGAAAGCCATTTAAAGCAGTTTAAAGCATTTTGAAGCAATTCTTAACATTAGAAAAAAAAGTACCAATAGAACTTTATTCATACGGTTTCCTCTCTGGGATGATGAAATTTAATGAAAACACTATTTCGTTGAAGAAAGTAATAGTTTAAAACAATTGAATGCCATTTAAAGCAGTTTAAAGCATTTTGAAGCAATTCTAAAAAGTAGAAAACTGCAAAAAAAAGTACCAATAGACTTTATTCATACATTTTGTCTCAGTTATGACGAAATTAAATGAAAACACTATTTCGTTAAAAAAAGAAATAGTTTAAAACAATTGAAAGCCATTTAAAGCAGTTTAAAGCATTTTGAAGCAATTCTATACAGTAGAAAAAAAGAACCAATACAACTTTATTCATACATTTTCTCTCAGGGATGATGAAATTTAATGAAAACACTATTTCGTTGAAGAAAGTAATAGTTTAAAACAATTGAATGCCATTTAAAGCAGTTTAAAGCATTTTGAAGCAATTCTAAAAAGTAGAAAACTGCAAAAAAAAGTACCAATAGACTTTATTCATACATTTTGTCTCAGTTATGACGAAATTAAATGAAAACACTATTTCGTTAAAAAAAGAAATAGTTTAAAACAATTGAAAGCCATTTAAAGCAGTTTAAAGCATTTTGAAGCAATTCTATACAGTAGAAAAAAAGAACCAATACAACTTTATTCATACATTTTCTCTCAGGGATGACGAAATTAAATGAAAACACTATATCGTTGAAGAAAGTAATAGTTTAAAACAATTGAACGCCATTTAAAGCAGTTTAAAGCATTTTACGGCAATTTCTAAAGAGTAGATAACTGTTAAAAACAGCACAAATAGAACATTATTCATACATTTTCTCTCAAGGATTATGAAATTAAATGAAAACACTATTTCGTTAAAAAAAGTAATAGTTTAAAACAGTTGAAAGCCATTTAAAGCAGTTTAAAGCATTTTGAAGCAATTCTATACAGTAGAAAAAAAAGAACCAATAGACATTTATTTATACAATTTCTCTCAGGGATGATGAAATTAAATGAAAACACTATATCGCTGAAGCAAGTGATAGTTTAAAATAGTTGAAAGCCATTTGAAGCAGTTTAAAGCATTTTGAAGCAATATTAAAAAGTAAAAAACTGCTAAAAAAGTACCAATAGACTTTATTCATACATTTTGTCTCAGTTATGACGAAATTAAATGAAAACACTATATCGCTGAAGCAAGTGATAGTTTCAAACAGTTGAAAGCCATTTAAAGCAGTTTAAAGCATTTTGAAGCAATTCTAAACAGTAGATAACTGTTAAAAACAGCACAAATAGAACATTATTCATGCATTTTCTCTCAGTTATGACGAAATTAAATGAAAACACTATTTCGTTAAAAAAAGAAATAGTTTAAAACAATTGAAAGCCATTTAAAGCAGTTTAAAGCATTTTGAAGCAATTCTATACAGTAGAAAAAAAGAACCAATACAACTTTATTCATACATTTTCTCTCAGGGATGATGAAATTTAATGAAAACACTATTTCGTTGAAGAAAGTAATAGTTTAAAACAATTGAATGCCATTTAAAGCAGTTTAAAGCATTTTGAAGCAATTCTAAAAAGTAGAAAACTGCAATAAAAAGTACCAATAGACTTTATTCATACATTTTGTTTTAGTTATGACGAAATTAAATGAAAACACTATTTCGTTAAAAAAAGAAATAGTTTATAACAATTGAAAGCCATTTAAAGCAGTTTAAAGCATTTTGAAGCAATTCTATACAGTAGAAAAAAAGAACCAATACAACTTTATTCATACATTTTCTCTCAGGGATGATGAAATTTAATGAAAACACTATTTCGTTGAAGAAAGTAATAGTTTAAAACAGTTGAATGCCATTTAAAGCAGTTTAAAGCATTTTGAAGCAATTCTAAAAAGTAGAAAACTGCTAAAAAAAAGTACCAAAAGACTTTATTCATACATTTTGTCTCAGTTATGACGAAATTAAATGAAAACACTATATCGTTGAAGAAAGTAATAGTTTAAAACAATTGAAAGCCATTTAAAGCAGTTTAAAGCATTTTAAGGCAATTCTAAACAGTAGATAACTATTAAAAACAGCACAAATAGAACATTATTCAAACATTTTCTCTCAAGGATTATGAAATTAAATGAAAACACTATTTCGTTAAAAAAAGAAATAGTTTAAAACAGTTGAAAGCCATTTAAAGCAGTTTAAAGCATTTTGAAGCAATTCTTAACATTAGAAAAAAAAGTACCAATAGAACTTTATTCATACGGTTTCCTCTCTGGGATGATGAAATTTAATGAAAACACTATTTGGTTAAAGAAAGTGACAGTTTAAAACAGTTGAAAGCCATTTAAAGCAGTTTTAAGCATTTTGAAGCAATTCTAAACAGTAGAAAAAAAGTACCAATAGACTTTATTCATACATTTTCTCTCAAGGATGACGAAATTAAATGAAAACACTATTTGGTTAAAGAAAGTGATAGTTTCAAACAGTTAAAAGCCATTTAAAGCAGTTTAAAGCATTTTGAAGCAATTCTTAACATTAGAAAAAAAAGTACCAATAGAACTTTATTCATACGATTTCCTCTCAGTTATGACGAAATTTAATGAAAACACTATATCGTTGAAGAAAGTGATAGTTTAAAACAGTTGAAAGCCTTTTAAAGCAGTTTAAAGCATTTTGAAGCAATTCTAAACAGTAGAAAACTGCTAAAAGCAGCACAAATAGAACTTTATTCATACATTTTCTCTCAAGGATGATGAAATTAAATGAAAACACTATTTCGTTAAAAAAGAAATAGTTTAAAACAGTTGAAAGCCATTTAAAGCAGTTTAAAGCATTTTGAAGCAATTTTAAACAATAGAAAAAAAAGTACCAATAGAACTTTATTCATACGGTTTCCTCTCAAGGATGATGAAATTAAATGAAAACACGATTTCGTTAAAAAAAGTAATTGTTTTAAACAGTTGAATGCCATTTAAAGCAGTTTAAAGCATTTTGAATCAATTCTAAAAAGTAGAAAACTGCTAAAAAAAAGTACCAATAGACTTTATTCATACATTTTGTCTCAGTTATGACGAAATTAAATGAAAACACTATATCGTTGAAGAAAGTAATAGTTTAAAACAATTGAAAGCCATTTAAAGCAGTTTAAAGCATTTTAAGGCAATTCTAAACAGTAGATAACTGTTAAAAACAGCACAAATAGAACATTATTCAAACATTTTCTCTCAAGGATTATGAAATTAAATGAAAACACTATTTCGTTAAAAAAAGAAATAGTTTAAAACAGTTGAAAGCCATTTAAAGCAGTTTAAAGCATTTTGAAGCAATTCTTAACATTAGAAAAAAAAGTACCAATAGAACTTTATTCATACGGTTTCCTCTCAGGGATGATGAAATTTAATGAAAACACTATATCGTTGAAGAAAGTGATAGTTTAAAACAGTTGAAAGCCTTTTAAAGCAGTTTAAAGCATTTTGAAGCAATTCTAAACAGTAGAAAACTGCTAAAAACAGCACAAATAGAACTTTATTCATACATTTTCTCTCAAGGATGATGAAATTAAATGAAAACACTATTTCGTTAAAAAAAGAAATAGTTTAAAACAGTTGAAAGCCATTTAAAGCAGTTTAAAGCATTTTGAAGCAATTCTATACAGTAGAAAAAAAAGTACCAATAGAACTTTATTCATACGGTTTCCTCTCAAGGATGATGAAATTAAATGAAAACACTATTTCGTTAAAAAAAGTAATTGTTTTAAACAGTTGAATGCCATTTAAAGCAGTTTAAAGCATTTTGAAGCAATTCTAAAAAGTAGAAAACTGCTAAAAAAAAGTACCAATAGACTTTATTCATACATTTTGTCTCAGTTATGACGAAATTAAATGAAAACACTATATCGTTGAAGAAAGTAATAGTTTAAAACAATTGAAAGCCATTTAAAGCAGTTTAAAGCATTTTAAGGCAATTCTAAACAGTAGATAACTGTTAAAAACAGCACAAATAGAACATTATTCATACATTTTCTCTCAAGGATTATGAAATTAAATGAAAACACTATTTCGTTAAAAAAAGAAATAGTTTAAAACAGTTGAAAGCCATTTAAAGCAGTTTAAAGCATTTTGAAGCAATTCTTAACATTAGAAAAAAAAGTACCAATAGAACTTTATTCATACGGTTTCCTCTCTGGGATGATGAAATTTAATGAAAACACTATTTGGTTAAAGAAAGTGACAGTTTAAAACAGTTGAAAGCCATTTAAAGCAGTTTTAAGCATTTTGAAGCAATTCTAAACAGTAGAAAAAAAGTACCAATAGACTTTATTCATACATTTTCTCTCAAGGATGACGAAATTAAATGAAAACACTATTTGGTTAAAGAAAGTGATAGTTTCAAACAGTTAAAAGCCATTTAAAGCAGTTTAAAGCATTTTGAAGCAATTCTTAACATTAGAAAAAAAAGTACCAATAGAACTTTATTCATACGATTTCCTCTCAGTTATGACGAAATTTAATGAAAACACTATATCGTTGAAGAAAGTGATAGTTTAAAACAGTTGAAAGCCTTTTAAAGCAGTTTAAAGCATTTTGAAGCAATTCTAAACAGTAGAAAACTGCTAAAAACAGCACAAATAGAACTTTATTCATACATTTTCTCTCAAGGATGATGAAATTAAATGAAAACACTATTTCGTTAAAAAAGAAATAGTTTAAAACAGTTGAAAGCCATTTAAAGCAGTTTAAAGCATTTTGAAGCAATTTTAAACAATAGAAAAAAAAGTACCAATAGAACTTTATTCATACGGTTTCCTCTCAAGGATGATGAAATTAAATGAAAACACGATTTCGTTAAAAAAAGTAATTGTTTTAAACAGTTGAATGCCATTTAAAGCAGTTTAAAGCATTTTGAATCAATTCTAAAAAGTAGAAAACTGCTAAAAAAAAGTACCAATAGACTTTATTCATACATTTTGTCTCAGTTATGACGAAATTAAATGAAAACACTATATCGTTGAAGAAAGTGATAGTTTAAAACAGTTGAAAGCCTTTTAAAGCAGTTTAAAGCATTTTGAAGCAATTCTAAACAGTAGAAAACTGCTAAAAACAGCACAAATAGAACTTTATTCATACATTTTCTCTCAAGGATGATGAAATTAAATGAAAACACTATTTCGTTAAAAAAAGAAATAGTTTAAAACAGTTGAAAGCCATTTAAAGCAGTTTAAAGCATTTTGAAGCAATTCTATACAGTAGAAAAAAAAGTACCAATAGAACTTTATTCATACGGTTTCCTCTCAAGGATGATGAAATTAAATGAAAACACTATTTCGTTAAAAAAAGTAATTGTTTTAAACAGTTGAATGCCATTTAAAGCAGTTTAAAGCATTTTGAAGCAATTCTAAAAAGTAGAAAACTGCTAAAAAAAAGTACCAATAGACTTTATTCATACATTTTGTCTCAGTTATGACGAAATTAAATGAAAACACTATATCGTTGAAGAAAGTAATAGTTTAAAACAATTGAAAGCCATTTAAAGCAGTTTAAAGCATTTTAAGGCAATTCTAAACAGTAGATAACTGTTAAAAACAGCACAAATAGAACATTATTCATACATTTTCTCTCAAGGATTATGAAATTAAATGAAAACACTATTTCGTTAAAAAAAGAAATAGTTTAAAACAGTTGAAAGCCATTTAAAGCAGTTTAAAGCATTTTGAAGCAATTCTTAACATTAGAAAAAAAAGTACCAATAGAACTTTATTCATACGGTTTCCTCTCAGGGATGATGAAATTTAATGAAAACACTATTTGTTTAAAGAAAGTGATAGTTTAAAACAGTTGAAAGCCATTTAAAGCAGTTTTAAGCATTTTGAAGCAATTCTAAACAGTAGAAAAAAAGTACCAATAGACTTTATTCATACATTTTCTCTCAAGGATGACGAAATTAAATGAAAACACTATTTGGTTAAAGAAAGTGATAGTTTCAAACAGTTGAAAGCCATTTAAAGCAGTTTAAAGCATTTTGAAGCAATTCTTAACATTAGAAAAAAAAGTACCAATAGAACTTTATTCATACGATTTCCTCTCAGTTATGACGAAATTTAATGAAAACACTATATCGTTGAAGAAAGTGATAGTTTAAAACAGTTGAAAGCCATTTAAAGCAGTTTAAAGCATTTTGAAGCAATTCTAAACAGTAGAAAACTGCTAAAAACAGCACAAATAGAACTTTATTCATACATTTTCTCTCAAGGATGATGAAATTAAATGAAAACACTATTTCGTTAAAAAAAGAAATAGTTTAAAACAATTGAAAGCCATTTAAAGCAGTTTAAAGCATTTTGAAGCAATTCTATACAGTAGAAAAAAAGAACCAATACAACTTTATTCATACATTTTCTCTCAGGGATGATGAAATTTAATGAAAACACTATTTCGTTGAAGAAAGTAATAGTTTAAAACAATTGAATGCCATTTAAAGCAGTTTAAAGCATTTTGAAGCAATTCTAAAAAGTAGAAAACTGCAAAAAAAAGTACCAATAGACTTTGTTTATACATTTTGTCTCAGTTATGACGAAATTAAATGAAAACACTATATCGTTGAAGAAAGTAATAGTTTAAAACAATTGAACGCCATTTAAAGCAGTTTAAAGCATTTTACGGCAATTTCTAAACAGTAGATAACTGTTAAAAACAACACAAATAGAACATTATTCATACATTTTCTCTCAAGGATTATGAAATTAAATGAAAACACTATTTCGTTAAAAAAAGAAATAGTTTAAAACAGTTGAAAGCCATTTAAAGCAGTTTAAAGCATTTTGAAGCAATTCTAAACAGTATAAAACTGCTAGAAACAGCACAAATAGAACTTTATTCATACATTTTCTCTCAGTTATTACGAAATTAAATGAAAACACTATTTGGTTAAAGAATATGATAGTTTCAAACAGTTGAAAGCCATTTAAAGCAGTTTAAAGCATTTTGAAGCAATTTTAAACAGTAGATAACTGCTAAAAAAAGTACCAATACAACTTTATTCATACATTTTCTCTCAGGGATGATGAAATTTAATGAAAACACTATTTCGTTGAAGAAAGTAATAGTTTAAAATAATTGAATGCCATTTAAAGCAGTTTTAAGCATTTTGAAGCAATTCTAAAAAGTAGAAAACTGCTAAAAAAAGTACCAATAGACTTTATTCATACATTTTGTCTCAGTTATGACGAAATTAAATGAAAACACTATATCGTTGAAGAAAGTAATAGTTTAAAACAATTGAAAGCCATTTAAAGCAGTTTAAAGCATTTTAAGGCAATTCTAAACAGTAGATAACTGTTAAAAACAGCACAAATAGAACATTATTCATACATTTTCTCTCAAGGATTATGAAATTAAATGAAAACACTATTTCGTTAAAAAAAGAAATAGTTTAAAACAGTTGAAAGCCATTTAAAGCAGTTTAAAGCATTTTGAAGCAATTCTATACAGTAGAAAAAAAAGAACCAATAGAAATTTATTTATACATTTTCTCTCAGGGATGATGAAATTAAATGAAAACACTATATCGCTGAAGAAAGTAATAGTTTAAAACAATTGAAAGCCATTTAAACCAGTTTAAAGCATTTTGAAGCAATTCTAAACAGTAGAAAACTGGTAAAAAAAAGTACCAATAGACTTTATTCATACATTTTCTCTCAGTTATGACGAAATTAAATGAAAACACTATTTGGTTAAAGAAAGTGATATTTTCAAACAGTTGAAAGCCATTTAAAGCAGTTTAAAGCATTTTGAAGCAATATTAAACAGTAGAAAACTGCTAAAAAAAGTACCAATACAACTTTATTCATACATTTTCTCTCAGGGATGATGAAATTTAATGAAAACACTATTTCGTTGAAGAAAGTAATAGTTTAAAATAATTGAATGCCATTTAAAGCAGTTTTAAGCATTTTGAAGCAATTCTAAAAAGTAGAAAACTGCTAAAAAAAAGTACCAATAGACTTTATTCATACATTTTGTCTCAGTTATGACGAAATTAAATGAAAACACTATATCGTTGAAGAAAGTAATAGTTCAAAACAATTGAAAGCCATTTAAAGCAGTTTAAAGCATTATGAAGCAATTCTAAACAGTAGATAACTGTTAAAAACAGCACAAATAGAACATTATTCATACATTTTCTCTCAAGGATTATGAAATTAAATGAAAACACTATTTCGTTAAAAAAAGAAATAGTTTAAAACAGTTGAAAGCCATTTAAAGCAGTTTAAAGCATTTTGAAGCAAATCTATACAGTAGAAAAAAAAGAACCAATAGAAATTTATTTATACATTTTCTCTCAGGGATGATGAAATTAAATGAAAACACTATATCGCTGAAGAAAGTAATAGTTTAAAACAATTGAAAGCCATTTAAAGCAGTTTAAAGCATTTTGAAGCAATTCTAAACAGTATAAAACTGGTAAAAAAAAGTACCAATAGACTTTATTCATACATTTTCTCTCAGTTATGACGAAATTAAATGAAAACACTATTTGGTTAAAGAAAGTGATATTTTCAAACAGTTGAAAGCCATTTAAAGCAGTTTAAAGCATTTTGAAGCAATATTAAACAGTAGAAAACTGCTAAAAAAAGTACCAATACAACTTTGTTCATACATTTTCTCTCAGGGATGATGAAATTTAATGAAAACACTATTTCGTTGAAGAAAGTAATAGTTCAAAACAATTGAAAGCCATTTATAGCAGTTTAAAGCATTATGAAGCAATTCTAAACAGTGGATAACTGTTAAAAACAGCACAAATAGAACATTATTCATACATTTTCTCTCAAGGATTATGAAATTAAATGAAAACACTATTTCGTTAAAAAAAGAAATAGTTTAAAACAGTTGAAAGCCATTTAAAGCAGTTTAAAGCATTTTGAAGCAATTCTAAACAGTAGATAACTGTTAAAAACAGCACAAATAGAACATTATTCATACATTTTCTATCAGGGATGATAAAATTAAAGGAAAACACTATTTGGTTAAAGAAAGTGATAGTTTAAAACAGTTGAAAGCCATTTAAAGCAGTTTAAAGCATTTTGAAGCAATTCTTAACATTAGAAAAAAAAGTACCAATAGAACTTTATTCATACGATTTCCTCTCAGGGATGATGAAATTAAATGAAAACACTATATCGTTGAAGAAAGTGATAGTTTAAAATAGTTGAAAGCCATTTAAAGCAGTTTAAAGCATTTTGAAGCAATATTAAAAAGTAAAAAACTGCTAAAAAAAGTACCAATACAACTTTATTCATACATTTTCTCTCAGGGATGATGGAATTAAATGAAAACACTATTTCGTTGAAGAAAGTAATAGTTTAAAACAGTTGAATGCCATTTAAAGCAGTTTAAAGCATTTTGAAGCAATATTAAAAAGTAAAAAACTGCTAAAAAAAGTACCAATAGACTTTATTCATACATTTTGTCTCAGTTATGAAGAAATTAAATGAAAACACTATATCGTTGAAGAAAGTAATAGTTTAAAACAATTGAAAGCCATTTAAAGCAGTTTAAAGCATTTTACGGCAATTTCTAAACAGTAGATAACTGTTAAAAGGAGCACAAATAGAACATTATTCATACATTTTCTCTCAAGGATTATGAAATTAAATGAAAACACTATTTCGTTAAAAAAAGAAATAGTTTAAAACAATTGAAAGCCATTTAAAGCAGTTTAAAGCATTTTGAAGCAATATTAAACAGTATAAAACTGCTAGAAACAGCACAAATAGAACTTTATTCATACATTTTCTCTCAGTTATGACGAAATTAAATGAAAATACTATTTGGTTAAAGTAAGTGATAGTTTCAAACAGTTGAAAGCCATTTAAAGCAGTTTAAAGCATTTTGAAGTAATTCTAAAAAGTAGAAAACTGCTAAAAAAAAGTACCAATAGACTTTATTCATACATTTTGTCTCAGTTATGACGAAATTAAATGAAAACATTATATCGTTGAAGAAAGTAATAGTTTAAAACAATTGAAAGCCATTTAAAGCAGTTTAAAGCATTATGAAGCAATTCTAAACAGTAGATAACTGGTAAAAACAGCACAAATAGAACATTATTCATACATTTTCTCTCAAGGATTATGAAATTAAATGAAAACACTATTTCGTTAAAAAAAGAAATAGTTTAAAACAGTTGAAAGCCATTTAAAGCAGTTTAAAGCATTTTGAAGCAATTCTATACAGTAGAAAAAAAAGAACCAATAGAACATTATTCATACATTTTCTCTCAGGGATGATGAAATTAAATGAAAACACTATATCGCTGAAGAAAATAATAGTTTAAAACAATTGAAAGCCATTTTAAGCAGTTTAAAGCATTTTGAAGCAATTCTAAACAGTAGAAAACTGGTAAAAAAAGTACCAATAGACTTTATTCATACATTTTCTCTCAGTTATGACGAAATTAAATGAAAACACTATTTAGTTAAAGAAAGTGATAGTTTAAAATAGTTGAAAGCCATTTAAAGCAGTTTAAAGCATTTTGAAGCAATATTAAAAAGTAAAAAACTGCTAAAAAAAGTACCAATACAACTTTATTCATACATTTTCTCTCAGGGATGATGAAATTAAATGAAAACACTATATCGTTGAAGAAAGTGATAGTTTAAAATAGTTGAAAGCCATTTAAAGCAGTTTAAAGCATTTTGAAGCAATATTAAAAAGTAAAAAACTGCTAAAAAAAGTACCAATACAACTTTATTCATACATTTTCTCTCAGGGATGATGGAATTAAATGAAAACACTATTTCGTTGAAGAAAGTAATAGTTTAAAACAGTTGAATGCCATTTAAAGCAGTTTAAAGCATTTTGAAGCAATATTAAAAAGTAAAAAACTGCTAAAAAAAGTACCAATAGACTTTATTCATACATTTTGTCTCAGTTATGAAGAAATTAAATGAAAACACTATATCGTTGAAGAAAGTAATAGTTTAAAACAATTGAACGCCATTTAAAGCAGTTTAAAGCATTTTACGGCAATTTCTAAACAGTAGATAACTGTTAAAAGGAGCACAAATGGAACATTATTCATACATTTTCTCTCAAGGATTATGAAATTAAATGAAAACACTATTTCGTTAAAAAAAGAAATAGTTTAAAACAATTGAAAGCCATTTAAAGCAGTTTAAAGCATTTTGAAGCAATATTAAACAGTAGAAAACTGCTAAAAAAAGTACCAATACAACTTTATTCATACATTTTCTCTCAGGGATGATGAAATTAAATGAAAACACTATTTCGTTGAAGAAAGTAATAGTTTAATATAATTGAATGCCATTTAAAGCAGTTTTAAGCATTTTGAAGTAATTCTAAAAAGTAGAAAACTGCTAAAAAAAAGTACCAATAGACTTTATTCATACATTTTGTCTCAGTTATGACGAAATTAAATGAAAACATTATATCGTTGAAGAAAGTAATAGTTTAAAACAATTGAAAGCCATTTAAAGCAGTTTAAAGCATTATGAAGCAATTCTAAACAGTAGATAACTGGTAAAAACAGCACAAATAGAACATTATTCATACATTTTCTCTCAAGGATTATGAAATTAAATGAAAACACTATTTCGTTAAAAAAAGAAATAGTTTAAAACAGTTGAAAACCATTTAAAGCAGTTTAAAGCATTTTGAAGCAATTCTATACAGTAGAAAAAAAAGAACCAATAGAACATTATTCATACATTTTCTCTCAGGGATGATGAAATTAAATGAAAACACTATATCGCTGAAGAAAATAATAGTTTAAAACAATTGAAAGCCATTTTAAGCAGTTTAAAGCATTTTGAAGCAATTCTAAACAGTAGAAAACTGGTAAAAAAAGTACCAATAGACTTTATTCATACATTTTCTCTCAGTTATGACGAAATTAAATGAAAACACTATTTAGTTAAAGAAAGTGATAGTTTAAAATAGTTGAAAGCCATTTAAAGCAGTTTAAAGCATTTTGAAGCAATATTAAAAAGTAAAAAACTGCTAAAAAAAGTACCAATACAACTTTATTCATACATTTTCTCTCAGGGATGATGGAATTAAATGAAAACACTATTTCGTTGAAGAAAGTAATAGTTTAAAACAGTTGAATGCCATTTAAAGCAGTTTAAAGCATTTTGAAGCAATATTAAAAAGTAAAAAACTGCTAAAAAAAAGTACCAATAGACTTTATTCATACATTTTGTCTCAGTTATGACGAAATTAAATGAAAACACTATATCGTTGAAGAAAGTAATAGTTTAAAACAATTGAAAGCCATTTAAAGCAGTTTAAATCATTTTGAAGCAATTCTATACAGTAGAAAAAAAAAGAACCAATAGAAATTTATTTATACATTTTCTTTCAGGGATTATGAAATTAAATGAAAACACTATTTCGTTAAAAAAAGAAATAGTTCAAAACAGTTGAAAGCCATTTAAAGCAGTTTAAAGCATTTTGAAGCAATTCTTAACATTAGAAAAAAAAGTACCAATAGAACTTTATTCATACGGTTTCCTCTCAGGGATGATGAAATTTAATGAAAACACTATTTGGTTAAAGAAAGTGACAGTTTAAAACAGTTGAAAGCCATTTAAAGCAGTTTAAAGCATTTTGAAGCAATATTAAACAGTAGAAAACTGCTAAAAAAAGTACCAATACAACTTTATTCATACATTTTCTCTCAGGGATGATGAAATTTAATGAAAACACTATTTCGTTGAAGAAAGTAATAGTTTAAAATAATTGAATGCCATTTAAAGCAGTTTTAAGCATTTTGAAGCAATTCTAAAAAGTAGAAAACTGCTAAAAAAAAGTACCAATAGACTTTATTCATACATTTTGTCTCAGTTATGACGAAATTAAATGAAAACACTATATCGTTGAAGAAAGTAATAGTTTAAAACAATTGAACGCCATTTAAAGCAGTTTAAAGCATTTTACGGCAATTTCTAAACAGTAGATAACTGTTAAAAACAGCACAAATAGAACATTATTCATACATTTTCTCTCAAGGATTATGAAATTAAATGAAAACACTATTTCGTTAAAAAAAGAAATAGTTTAAAACAGTTGAAAGCCATTTAAAGCAGTTTAAAGCATTTTGAAGCAATTCTTAACATTAGAAAAAAAAGTACCAATAGAACTTTATTCATACGGTTTCCTCTCAGGGATGATGAAATTTAATGAAAACACTATTTGGTTAAAGAAAGTGACAGTTTAAAACAGTTGAAAGCCATTTAAAGCAGTTTAAAGCATTTTAAGGCAATTCTAAACAGTAGATAACTGTTAAAAACAGCACAAATAGAACATTATTCATACATTTTCTCTCAGGGATGATGAAATTAAATGAAAACACTATTTCGTTAAAAAAAGAAATAGTTTAAAACAGTTGAAAGCCATTTAAAGCAGTTTAAAGCATTTTGAAGCAATTCTATACAGTAGAAAAAAAAGAACCAATAGAAATTTATTTATACATTTTCTCTCAGGGATGATGAAATTAAATGAAAACACTATATCGCTGAAGCAAGTGATAGTTTCAAACAGTTGAAAGCCATTTAAAGCAGTTTAAAGCATTTTGAAGCAATTCTAAACAGTAGATAACTGGTAAAAAAAAGTACCAATAGACTTTATTCATACATTTTGTGTCAGTTATGACGAACTTAAATGAAAACACTATATCGTTGAAGAAAGTAATAGTTTAAAACAATTGAAAGCCATTTAAAGCAGTTTAAAGCATTTTAAGGCAATTCTAAACAGTAGATAACTGTTAAAAACAGCACAAATAGAACATTATTCATGCATTTTCTCTCAGTTATGACGAAATTAAATGAAAACACTATTTCGTTAAAAAAAGAAATAGTTTAAAACAATTGAAAGCCATTTAAAGCAGTTTAAAGCTTTTTGAAGCAATTCTATACAGTAGAAAAAAAGAACCAATACAACTTTATTCATACATTTTCTCTCAGGGATGATGAAATTTAATGAAAACACTATTTCGTTGAAGAAAGTAATAGTTTAAAACAATTGAATGCCATTTAAAGCAGTTTAAAGCATTTTGAAGCAATTCTAAAAAGTAGAAAACTGCAAAAAAAAGTACCAATAGACTTTATTCATACATTTTGTCTCAGTTATGACGAAATTAAATGAAAACACTATATCGTTGAAGAAAGTAATAGTTTAAAACAATTGAACGCCATTTAAAGCAGTTTAAAGCATTTTACGGCAATTTCTAAACAGTAGATAACTGTTAAAAACAGCACAAATAGAACATTATTCATACATTTTCTCTCAAGGATTATGAAATTAAATGAAAACACTATTTCGTTAAAAAAAGAAATAGTTTAAAACAATTGAAAGCCATTTAAAGCAGTTTAAAGCATTTTGAAGCAATTCTATACAGTAGAAAAAAAAGAACCAATAGAAATTTATTTATACATTTTCTCTCAGGGATGATGAAATTAAATGAAAACACTATATCGCTGAAGAAAGTAATAGTTTAAAACAATTGAAAGCCATTTAAAGCAGTTTAAAGCATTTTGAAGCAATTCTAACAGTAGAAAACTGGTAAAAAAAAGTACCAATAGACTTTATTCATACATTTTCTCTCAGTTATGACGAAATTAAATGAAAACACTATTTGGTTAAAGAAAGTGATATTTTCAAACAGTTGAAAGCCATTTAAAGCAGTTTAAAGCATTTTGAAGCAATATAAAACAGTAGAAAACTGATAAAAAAAGTACCAATACAACTTTATTCATACATTTTCTCTCAGGGATGATGAAATTTAATGAAAACACTATTTCGTTGAAGAAAGTAATAGTTTAAAATAATTGAATGCCATTTAAAGCAGTTTTAAGCATTTTGAAGCAATTCTAAAAAGTAGAAAACTGCTAAAAAAAAGTACCAATAGATTTTATTCATACATTTTGTCTCAGTTATGACGAAATTAAATTAAAACACTATATCGTTGAAGAAAGTAATAGTTCAAAACAATTGAAAGCCATTTAAAGCAGTTTAAAGCATTATGAAGCAATTTTAAACAGTAGATAACTGTTAAAAACAGCACAAATAGAACATTATTCATACATTTTCTCTCAAGGATTATGAAATTAAATGAAAACACTATATCGTTAAAAAAAGAAATAGTTTAAAACAGTTGAAAGCCATTTAAAGCAGTTTAAAGCATTTTGAAGCAATTCTAAACAGTAGATAACTGTTAAAAACAGCACAAATAGAACATTATTCATACATTTTCTCTCAAGGATTATGAAATTAAATGAAAACACTATTTCGTTAAAAAAAGAAATAGTTTAAAACAATTGAAAGCCATTTAAAGCAGTTTAAAGCATTTTGAAGCAATTCTATACAGTAGAAAAAAAAGAACCAATAGAAATTTATTTATACATTTTCTCTCAGGGATGATGAAATTAAATGAAAACACTATATCGCTGAAGAAAGTAATAGTTTAAAACAATTGAAAGCCATTTAAAGCAGTTTAAAGCATTTTGAAGCAATTCTAACAGTAGAAAACTGGTAAAAAAAAGTACCAATAGACTTTATTCATACATTTTCTCTCAGTTATGACGAAATTAAATGAAAACACTATTTGGTTAAAGAAAGTGATATTTTCAAACAGTTGAAAGCCATTTAAAGCAGTTTAAAGCATTTTGAAGCAATATAAAACAGTAGAAAACTGATAAAAAAAGTACCAATACAACTTTATTCATACATTTTCTCTCAGGGATGATGAAATTTAATGAAAACACTATTTCGTTGAAGAAAGTAATAGTTTAAAACAGTTGAATGCCATTTAAAGCAGTTTAAAGCATTTTGAAGCAATATTAAAAAGTAAAAAACTGCTAAAAAAAGTACCAATAGATTTTATTCATACATTTTGTCTCAGTTATGAAGAAATTAAATGAAAACATTATATCGTTGAAGAAAGTAATAGTTTAAAACAATTGAACGCCATTTAAAGCAGTTTAAAGCATTTTACGGCAATTTCTAAACAGTAGATAACTGTTAAAAGCAGCACAAATAGAACATTATTCATACATTTTCTCTCAAGGATTATGAAATTAAATGAAAACACTATTTCGTTAAAAAAAGAAATAGTTTAAAACAATTGAAAGCCATTTAAAGCAGTTTAAAGCAATTTGAAGCAATATTAAACAATATAAAACTGCTAGAAACAGCACAAATAGAACTTTATTCATACATTTTCTCTCAGTTATGACGAAATTAAATGAAAATACTATTTGGTTAAAGAAAGTGATAGTTTCAAACAGTTGAAAGCCATTTAAAGCAGTTTAAAGCATTTTGAAGCAATTCTAAACTGTAGAAAACTGCTAAAAAAAGTACCAATACAACTTTATTCATACATTTTCTCTCAGGGATGATGAAATTAAATGAAAACACTATTTCGTTGAAGAAAGTAATAGTTTAATATAATTGAATGCCATTTAAAGCAGTTTTAAGCATTTTGAAGCAATTCTAAAAAGTAGAAAACTGCTAAAAAAAAGTACCAATAGACTTTATTCATACATTTTGTCTCAGTTATGACGAAATTAAATGAAAACATTATATCGTTGAAGAAAGTAATAGTTTAAAACAATTGAAAGCCATTTAAAGCAGTTTAAAGCATTATGAAGCAATTCTAAACAGTAGATAACTGTTAAAAACAGCACAAATAGAACATTATTCATACATTTTCTCTCAAGGATTATGAAATTAAATGAAAACACTATTTCGTTAAAAAAAGAAATAGTTTAAAACAGTTGAAAGCCATTTAAAGCAGTTTAAAGCATTTTGAAGCAATTCTATACAGTAGAAAAAAAAGAACCAATAGAAATTTATTTATACATTTTCTCTCAGGGATGATGAAATTAAATGAAAACACTATATCGCTGAAGCAAGTGATAGTTTAAAATAGTTGAAAGCCATTTTAAGCAGTTTAAAGCATTTTGAAGCAATTCTAAACAGTAGAAAACTGGTAAAAAAAGTACCAATAGACTTTATTCATACATTTTCTCTCAGTTATGACGAAATTAAATGAAAACACTATTTAGTTAAAGAAAGTGATAGTTTCAAACAGTTGAAAGCCATTTAAAGCAGTTTAAAGCATTTTGAAGCAATATTAAACAGTAGAAAACTGCTAAAAAAAGTACCAATACAACTTTATTCATACATTTTCTCTCAGGGATGATGAAATTTAATGAAAACACTATTTCGTTGAAGAAAGTAATAGTTTAAAATAATTGAATGCCATTTAAAGCAGTTTTAAGCATTTTGAAGCAATTCTAAAAAGTAGAAAACTGCTAAAAAAAAGTACCAATAGACTTTATTCATACATTTTGTCTCAGTTATGACGAAATTAAATGAAAACACTATATCGTTGAAGAAAGTAATAGTTTAAAACAATTGAAAGCCATTTAAAGCAGTTTAAAGCATTTTGAAGCAATTCTATACAGTAGAAAAAAAAAGAACCAATAGAAATTTATTTATACATTTTCTCTCAGGGATTATGAAATTAAATGAAAACACTATTTCGTTAAAAAAAGAAATAGTTTAAAACAGTTGAAAGCCATTTAAAGCAGTTTAAAGCATTTTGAAGCAATTCTTAACATTAGAAAAAAAGTACCAATAGAACTTTTTTCATACGATTTCCTCTCAGGGATGATGAAATTTATTGAAAACACTATATCGTTGAAGAAAGTGATAGTTTAAAATAGTTGAAAGCCATTTAAAGCAGTTTAAAGCATTTTGAAGCAATATTAAACAGTAGAAAACTGCTAAAAAAAGTACCAATACAACTTTATTCATACATTTTCTCTCAGGGATGATGGAATTAAATGAAAACACTATATCGTTAAAAAAAGTAATAGTTTAAAACAGTTGAATGCCATTTAAAGCAGTTTAAAGCATTTTGAAGCAATATTAAAAAGTAAAAAACTGCTAAAAAAAGTACCAATAGACTTTATTCATACATTTTGTCTCAGTTATGACGAAATTAAATGAAAACACTATATCGTTGAAGAAAGTAATAGTTTAAAACAATTGAACCCCATTTAAAGCAGTTTAAAGCATTTTACGGCAATTTCTAAACAGTAGATAACTGTTAAAAACAGCACAAATAGAACATTATTCATACATTTTCTCTCAAGGATTATGAAATTAAATGAAAACACTATTTCGTTAAAAAAAGAAATAGTTTAAAACAGTTGAAAGCCATTTAAAGCAGTTTAAAGCATTTTGAAGCAATTCTTAACATTAGAAAAAAAAGTACCAATAGAACTTTATTCATACGGTTTCCTCTCAGGGATGATGAAATTTAATGAAAACACTATTTGGTTAAAGAAAGTGACAGTTTAAAACAGTTGAAAGCCATTTAAAGCAGTTTTAAGCATTTTGAAGCAATTCTAAATAGTAGAAAAAAAGTACCAATAGACTTTATTCATACATTTTCTCTCAAGGATGACGAAATTAAATGAAAACACTATTTGGTTAAAGAAAGTGATAGTTTCAAACAGTTGAAAGCCATTTAAAGCAGTTTAAAGCATTTTGAAGCAATTCTTAACATTAGAAAAAAAAGTACCAATAGAACTTTATTCATACGATTTCCTCTCAGTTATGACGAAATTTAATGAAAACACTATATCGTTGAAGAAAGTGATAGTTTAAAACAGTTGAAAGCCATTTAAAGCAGTTTAAAGCATTTTGAAGCAATTCTAAACAGTAGAAAACTGCTAAAAACAGCACAAATAGAACTTTATTCATACATTTTCTCTCAAGGATGATGAAATTAAATGAAAACACTATTTCGTTAAAAAAAGAAATAGTTTAAAACAGTTGAAAGCCATTTAAAGCAGTTTAAAGCATTTTGAAGCAATTCTAAAAAGTAGAAAACTGCTAAAAAAAGTACCAATAGACTTTATTCATACATTTTGTCTCAGTTATGACGAAATTAAATGAAAACACTATATCGTTGAAGAAAGTAATAGTTTAAAACAATTGAAAGCCATTTAAAGCAGTTTAAAGCATTTTAAGGCAATTCTAAACAGTAGATAACTGTTAAAAACAGCACAAATAGAACATTACTCAGACATTTTCTCTCAAGGATTATGAAATTAAATGAAAACACTATTTCGTTAAAAAAAGAAATAGTTTAAAACAGTTGAAAGCCATTTAAAGCAGTTTAAAGCATTTTGAAGCAATTCTTAACATTAGAAAAAAAAGTACCAATAGAACTTTATTCATACGGTTTCCTCTCAGGGATGATGAAATTTAATGAAAACACTATTTGGTTAAAGAAAGTGACAGTTTAAAACAGTTCAAAGCCATTTAAAGCAGTTTTAAGCATTTTGAAGCAATTCTAAACAGTATAAAAAAAGTACCAATAGACTTTATTCATACATTTTTTCTCAAGGATGACGAAATTAAATGAAAACACTATTTGGTTAAAGAAAGTGATAGTTTCAAACAGTTGAAAGCCATTTAAAGCAGTTTAAAGCATTTTGAAGCAATTCTTAACATTAGAAAAAAAAGTACCAATAGAACTTTATTCATACGATTTCCTCTCAGTTATGAAGAAATTTAATGAAAACACTATATCGTTGAAGAAAGTGATAGTTTAAAACAGTTGAAAGCCATTTAAAGCAGTTTAAAGCATTTTGAAGCAATTCTAAACAGTAGAAAACTGCTAAAAACAGCACAAATAGAACTTAATTCATACATTTTCTCTCAAGGATGATGAAATTAAATGAAAACACTATTTCGTTAAAAAAAGAAATAGTTTAAAACAGTTGAAAGCCATTTAAAGCAGTTTAAAGCATTTTGAAGCAATTCTTAACATTAGAAAAAAAAGTACCAATAGAACTTTATTCATACGATTTCCTCTCAGGGATGATGAAATTTAATGAAAACACTATATCGTTGAAGAAAGTGATAGTTTAAAACAGTTGAAAGCCATTTAAAGCAGTTTAAAGCATTTTGAAGCAATTCTAAACAGTAAAAAACTGCTAAAAACAGCACAAATAGAACATTATTCATACATTTTCTCTCAAGGATGATGAAATTAAATGAAAACACTATTTCGTTAAAAAAAGTAATTGTTTTAAACAGTTGAATGCCATTTAAAGCAGTTTAAAGCATTTTGAAGCAATTCTAAAAAGTAGAAAACTGCTAAAAAAAAGTACCAATAGACTTTATTCATACATTTTGTCTCAGTTATGACGAAATTAAATGAAAACACTATATCGTTGAAGAAAGTAATAGTTTAAAACAATTGAAAGCCATTTAAAGCAGTTTAAAGCATTTTAAGGCAATTCTAAACAGTAGATAACTGTTAAAAACAGCACAAATAGAACATTATTCATACATTTTCTCTCAAGGATGACGAAATTAAATGAAAACACTATTTGGTTAAAGAAAGTGATAGTTTCAAACAGTTGAAAGCCATTTAAAGCAGTTTAAAGCATTTTGAAGCAATTCTTAACATTAGAAAAAAAAGTACCAATAGAACTTTATTCATACGATTTCCTCTCAGTTATGACGAAATTTAATGAAAACACTATATCGTTGAAGAAAGTAATAGTTTAAAACAGTTGAAAGCCATTTAAAGCAGTTTAAAGCATTTTGAAGCAATTCTTAACAGTAGAAAACTGCTAAAAACAGCACAAATAGAACTTTATTCATACATTTTCTCTCAAGGATGATGAAATTAAATGAAAACACTATTTCGTTAAAAAAAGTAATTGTTTTAAACAGTTGAATGCCATTTAAAGCAGTTTAAAGCATTTTGAAGCAATTCTAAAAAGTAGAAAACTGCTAAAAAAAAGTACCAATAGACTTTATTCATACATTTTGTCTCAGTTATGACGAAATTAAATGAAAACACTATATCGTTGAAGAAAGTAATAGTTTAAAACAATTGAAAGCCATTTAAAGCAGTTTAAAGCATTTTAAGACAATTCTAAACAGTAGATAACTGTTAAAAACAGCACAAATAGAACATTATTCATACATTTTCTCTCAAGGATGACGAAATTAAATGAAAACACTATTTGGTTAAAGAAAGTGATAGTTTCAAACAGTTGAAAGCCATTTAAAGCAGTTTAAAGCATTTTGAAGCAATTCTTAACATTAGAAAAAAAAGTACCAATAGAACTTTATTCATACGATTTCCTCTCAGTTATGACGAAATTTAATGAAAACACTATATCGTTGAAGAAAGTAATAGTTTAAAACAGTTGAAAGCCATTTAAAGCAGTTTAAAGCATTTTGAAGCAATTCTTAACAGTAGAAAACTGCTAAAAACAGCACAAATAGAACTTTATTCATACATTTTCTCTCAAGGATGATGAAATTAAATGAAAACACTATTTCGTTAAAAAAAGAAATAGTTTAAAACAGTTGAAAGCCATTTAAAGCAGTTTAAAGCATTTTGAAGCAATTCTATACAGTAGAAAAAAAAGAACCAATAGAAATTTATTTATACATTTTCTCTCAGGGATGATGAAATTAAATGAAAACACTATATCGCTGAAGCAAGTGATAGTTTAAAATAGTTGAAAGCCATTTGAAGCAGTTTAAAGCATTTTGAAGCAATATTAAAAAGTAAAAAACTGCTAAAAAAAGTACCAATAGACTTTATTCATACATTTTGTCTCAGTTATGACGAAATTAAATGAAAACACTATATCGTTGAAGAAAGTAATAGTTTCAAACAGTTGAAAGCCATTTAAAGCAGTTTAAAGCATTTTGAAGCAATTCTTAACATTAGAAAAAAAAGTACCAATAGAACTTTATTCATACATTTTCTCTCAAGGATGATGAAATTAAATGAAAACACTATTTCGTTAAAAAAAGAAATAGTTTAAAACAGTTGAAAGCCATTTAAAGCAGTTTAAAGCATTTTGAAGCAATTCTATACAGTAGAAAAAAAAGAACCAATAGAAATTTATTTATACATTTTCTCTCAGGGATGATGAAATTAAATGAAAACACTATATCGCTGAAGCACGTGATAGTTTAAAATAGTTGAAAGCCATTTGAAGCAGTTTAAAGCATTTTGAAGCAATATTAAAAAGTAAAAAACTGCTAAAAAAAAGTACCAATAGACTTTATTCATACATTTTGTCTCAGTTATGACGAAATTAAATGAAAACACTATATCGTTGAAGAAAGTAATAGTTTAAAACAACTGAACGCCATTTAAAGCAGTTTAAAGCATTTTACGGCAATTTCTAAACAGTAGATAACTGTTAAAAACAGCACAAATAGAACATTATTCATACATTTTCTCTCAAGGATTATGAAATTAAATGAAAACACTATTTCGTTAAAAAAAGAAATAGTTTAAAACAATTGAAAGCCATTTAAAGCAGTTTAAAGCATTTTGAAGCAATTCTAAACAGTATAAAACTACTAGAAACAGCACAAATAGAACTTTATTCATACATTTTCTCTCAGTTATGACGAAATTAAATGAAAACACTATTTGGTTAAAGAAAGTGATAGTTTCAAACAGTTGAAAGCCATTTAAAGCAGTTTAAAGCATTTTGAAGCAATTCTAAACAGTAGAAAACTGGTAAAAAAAAGTACCAATAGACTTTATTCATACATTTTGTCTCAGTTATGACGAAATTAAATGAAAACACTATATCGTTGAAGAAAGTAATAGTTTAAACCAATTGAAAGCCATTTAAAGCAGTTTAAAGCATTTTAAGGCAATTCTAAACAGTAGAAAACTGCTAAAAACAGCACAAATAGAACTTTATTCATACATTTTCTCTCAAGGATGATGAAATTAAATGAAAACACTATTTCGTTAAAAAAAGAAATAGTTTAAAACAGTTGAAAGCCATTTAAAGCAGTTTAAAGCATTTTGAAGCAATTCTAAACAGTAGAAAACTGGTAAAAAAAAGTACCAATAGACTTTATTCATACATTTTGTCTCAGTTATGACGAAATTTAATGAAAACACTATATCGTTGAAGAAAGTGATAGTTTAAAACAGTTGAAAGCCATTTAAAGCAGTTTAAAGCATTTTGAAGCAATTCTAAACAGTAGAAAACTGCTAAAAACAGCACAAATAGAACTTTATTCATACATTTTCTCTCAAGGATGATGAAATTAAATGAAAACACTATTTCGTTAAAAAAAGAAATAGTTTAAAACAGTTGAAAGCCATTTAAAGCAGTTTAAAGCATTTTGAAGCAATTCTAAACAGTAGAAAACTGGTAAAAAAAAGTACCAATAGACTTTATTCATACATTTTGTCTCAGTTATGACGAAATTAAATGAAAACACTATATCGTTGAAGAAAGTAATAGTTTAAAACAATTGAAAGCCATTTAAAGCAGTTTAAAGCATTTTAAGGCAATTCTTAACAGTAGATAACTGTTAAAAACAGCACAAATAGAACATTATTCATACATTTTCTCTCAAGGATGATGAAATTAAATGAAAACACTATTTCGTTAAAAAAAGAAATAGTTTAAAACAGTTGAAAGCCATTTAAAGCAGTTTAAAGCATTTTGAAGCAATTCTTAACAGTAGAAAACTGCTAAAAACAGCACAAATAGAACTTTATTCATACATTTTCTCTCAAGGATGATGAAATTAAATGAAAACACTATTTCGTTAAAAAAAGAAATAGTTTAAAACAGTTGAAAGCCATTTAAAGCAGTTTAAAGCATTTTGAAGCAATTCTTAACAGTAGAAAACTGCTAAAAACAGCACAAATAGAACTTTATTCATACATTTTCTCTCAAGGATGATGAAATTAAATGAAAACACTATTTCGTTAAAAAAAGAAATAGTTTAAAACAGTTGAAAGCCATTTAAAGCAGTTTAAAGCATTTTGAAGCAATTCTATACAGTAGAAAAAAAAGAACCAATAGAAATTTATTTATACATTTTCTCTCAGGGATGATGAAATTAAATGAAAACACTATATCGCTGAAGCAAGTGATAGTTTAAAATAGTTGAAAGCCATTTGAAGCAGTTTAAAGCATTTTGAAGCAATATTAAAAAGTAAAAAACTGCTAAAAAAAGTACCAATAGACTTTATTCATACATTTTGTCTCAGTTATGACGAAATTAAATGAAAACACTATATCGTTGAAGAAAGTAATAGTTTCAAACAGTTGAAAGCCATTTAAAGCAGTTTAAAGCATTTTGAAGCAATTCTTAACATTAGAAAAAAAAGTACCAATAGAACTTTATTCATACATTTTCTCTCAAGGATGATGAAATTAAATGAAAACACTATTTCGTTAAAAAAAGAAATAGTTTAAAACAGTTGAAAGCCATTTAAAGCAGTTTAAAGCATTTTGAAGCAATTCTATACAGTAGAAAAAAAAGAACCAATAGAAATTTATTTATACATTTTCTCTCAGGGATGATGAAATTAAATGAAAACACTATATCGCTGAAGCACGTGATAGTTTAAAATAGTTGAAAGCCATTTGAAGCAGTTTAAAGCATTTTGAAGCAATATTAAAAAGTAAAAAACTGCTAAAAAAAAGTACCAATAGACTTTATTCATACATTTTGTCTCAGTTATGACGAAATTAAATGAAAACACTATATCGTTGAAGAAAGTAATAGTTTAAAACAACTGAACGCCATTTAAAGCAGTTTAAAGCATTTTACGGCAATTTCTAAACAGTAGATAACTGTTAAAAACAGCACAAATAGAACATTATTCATACATTTTCTCTCAAGGATTATGAAATTAAATGAAAACACTATTTCGTTAAAAAAAGAAATAGTTTAAAACAATTGAAAGCCATTTAAAGCAGTTTAAAGCATTTTGAAGCAATTCTAAACAGTATAAAACTACTAGAAACAGCACAAATAGAACTTTATTCATACATTTTCTCTCAGTTATGACGAAATTAAATGAAAACACTATTTGGTTAAAGAAAGTGATAGTTTCAAACAGTTGAAAGCCATTTAAAGCAGTTTAAAGCATTTTGAAGCAATTCTAAACAGTAGAAAACTGGTAAAAAAAAGTACCAATAGACTTTATTCATACATTTTGTCTCAGTTATGACGAAATTAAATGAAAACACTATATCGTTGAAGAAAGTAATAGTTTAAACCAATTGAAAGCCATTTAAAGCAGTTTAAAGCATTTTAAGGCAATTCTAAACAGTAGAAAACTGCTAAAAACAGCACAAATAGAACTTTATTCATACATTTTCTCTCAAGGATGATGAAATTAAATGAAAACACTATTTCGTTAAAAAAAGAAATAGTTTAAAACAGTTGAAAGCCATTTAAAGCAGTTTAAAGCATTTTGAAGCAATTCTAAACAGTAGAAAACTGGTAAAAAAAAGTACCAATAGACTTTATTCATACATTTTGTCTCAGTTATGACGAAATTTAATGAAAACACTATATCGTTGAAGAAAGTGATAGTTTAAAACAGTTGAAAGCCATTTAAAGCAGTTTAAAGCATTTTGAAGCAATTCTAAACAGTAGAAAACTGCTAAAAACAGCACAAATAGAACTTTATTCATACATTTTCTCTCAAGGATGATGAAATTAAATGAAAACACTATTTCGTTAAAAAAAGAAATAGTTTAAAACAGTTGAAAGCCATTTAAAGCAGTTTAAAGCATTTTGAAGCAATTCTAAACAGTAGAAAACTGGTAAAAAAAAGTACCAATAGACTTTATTCATACATTTTGTCTCAGTTATGACGAAATTAAATGAAAACACTATATCGTTGAAGAAAGTAATAGTTTAAAACAATTGAAAGCCATTTAAAGCAGTTTAAAGCATTTTAAGGCAATTCTTAACAGTAGATAACTGTTAAAAACAGCACAAATAGAACATTATTCATACATTTTCTCTCAAGGATGATGAAATTAAATGAAAACACTATTTCGTTAAAAAAAGAAATAGTTTAAAACAGTTGAAAGCCATTTAAAGCAGTTTAAAGCATTTTGAAGCAATTCTAAACAGTAGAAAACTGGTAAAAAAAAGTACCAATAGAACTTTATTCATACATTTTCTCTCAGTTATGACGAAATTAAATGAAAACACTATTTGGTTAAAGAATATGATAGTTTCAAACAGTTGAAAGCCATTTAAAGCAGTTTAAAGCATTTTTAAGCAATTCTAAACAGTAGGAAACTGCTAAAAAAAGTACCAATAGAACTTTATTCATACGATTTCCTCTCAGTTATGACGAAATTTAATGAAAACACTATATCGTTGAAGAAAGTAATAGTTTAAAACAACTGAACGCCATTTAAAGCAGTTTAACGCATTTTACGGCAATTTCTAAAGAGTAGATAACTGTTAAAAACAGCACAAATAGAACATTATTCATACATTTTCTCTCAAGGATTATGAAATTAAATGAAAACACTATATCGTTGAAGAAAGTAATAGTTTAAAACAATTGAAAGCCATTTAAAGCAGTTTAAAGCATTTTGAAGCAATTCTAAACAGTATAAAACTACTAGAAACAGCACAAATAGAACTTTATTCATACATTTTCTCTCAGTTATGACGAAATTAAATGAAAACACTATTTGGTTAAAGAATATGATAGTTTCAAACAGTTGAAAGCCATTTAAAGCAGTTTAAAGCATTTTGAAGCAATTCTAAACAGTAGAAAACTGGTAAAAAAAAGTACCAATAGACTTTATTCATACATTTTGTCTCAGTTATGATGAAATTAAATGAAAACAATATATCGTTGAAGAAAGTAATAGTTTAAAACAATTGAAAGCCATTTAAAGCAGTTTAAAGCATTTTAAGGCAATTCTAAACAGTAGATAACTGTTAAAAACAGCACAAATAGAACATTATTCATGCATTTTCTCTCAGTTATGACGAAATTAAATGAAAACACTATTTCGTTAAAAAAAGAAATAGTTTAAAACAATTGAAAGCCATTTAAAGCAGTTTAAAGCATTTTGAAGCAATTCTATACAGTAGAAAAAAAGAACCAATACAACTTTATTCATACATTTTCTCTCAGGGATGATGAAATTTAATGAAAACACTATTTCGTTGAAGAAAGTAATAGTTTAAAACAATTGAATGCCATTTAAAGCAGTTTAAAGCATTTTGAAGCAATTCTAAAAAGTAGAAAACTGCAAAAAAAAGTACCAATAGACTTTATTCATACATTTTGTCTCAGTTATGACGAAATTAAATGAAAACACTATATCGTTGAAGAAAGTAATAGTTTAAAACAATTGAACGCCATTTAAAGCAGTTTAAAGCATTTTACGGCAATTTCTAAACAGTAGATAACTGTTAAAAACAGCACAAATAGAACATTATTCATACATTTTCTCTCAAGGATTATGAAATTAAATGAAAACACTATTTCGTTAAAAAAAGAAATAGTTTAAAACAATTGAAAGCCATTTAAAGCAGTTTAAAGCATTTTGAAGCAATTCTAAACAGTATAAAACTGCTAGAAACAGCACAAATAGAACTTTATTCATACATTTTCTCTCAGTTATTACGAAATTAAATGAAAACACTATTTGGTTAAAGAATATGATAGTTTCAAACAGTTGAAAGCCATTTAAAGCAGTTTAAAGCATTTTGAAGCAATATTAAACAGTAGATAACTGCTAAAAAAAGTACCAATACAACTTTATTCATACATTTTCTCTCAGGGATGATGAAATTTAATGAAAACACTATTTCGTTGAAGAAAGTAATAGTTTAAAATAATTGAATGCCATTTAAAGCAGTTTTAAGCATTTTGAAGCAATTCTAAAAAGTAGAAAACTGCTAAAAAAAAGTACCAATAGACTTTATTCATACATTTTGTCTCAGTTATGACGAAATAAAATGAAAACACTATATCGTTGAAGAAAGTAATAGTTTAAAACAATTGAAAGCCATTCAAAGCAGTTTAAAGTATTATGAAGCAATTCTAAACAGTAGATAACTGTTAAAAACAGCACAAATAGAACAATTTTCATACATTTTCTCTCAAGGATTATGAAATTAAATGAAAACACTATTTCGTTAAAAAAAGAAATAGTTTAAAACAGTTGAAAGCCATTTAAAGCAGTTTAAAGCATTTTGAAGCAATTCTTTACAGTAGAAAAAAAAAGAACCAATAGAAATTTATTTATACATTTTCTCTCAGGGATGATGAAATTAAATGAAAACACTATTTGGTTAAAGAAAGTGATAGTTTAAAACAGTTGAAAGCCATTTAAAGCAGTTTAAAGCATTTTGAAGCAATTCTAAACAGTAGAAAAAAAAGTACCAATAGAACTTTATTCATACGGTTTCCTCTCAGGGATTATGAAATTTAATGAAAACACTATATCGTTGAAGAAAGTGATAGTTTAAAACAGTTAAAAGCCATTTAAAGCAGTTTAAAGCATTTTGAAGCAATTCTAAGCAGTAGAAAACTGCTAAAAACAGCACAAATAGAACTTTATTCATACATTTTCTCTCAAGGATGATGAAATTAAATGAAAACACTATTTCGTTAAAAAAAGTAATAGTTTTACACAGTTGAATGCCATTTAAAGCAGTTTAAAGCATTCTGAAGCAATTCTAAAAAGTAAAAAACTGCTAAAAAAATTACCAATAGACTTTATTCATACATTTTGTCTCAGTTATGACGAAATTAAATGAAAACACTATATCGATGACGAAAGTAATAGTTTAAAACAGTTGAAAGCCATTTAAAGCAGTTTAAAGCATTTTGAAGCAATTCTAAACAGTAGATAACTGCTAAAAACAGCACAAATAGAACATTACTCATACATTTTCTCTCAGTTATGACGAAATTAAATGCAAACACTATTTGGTTAAAGAAAGTGATAGTTTAAAACAGTTGAAAGCCATTTAAAGCAGTTTAAAGCATTTTGAAGCAATTCTAAACAGTAGAAAAAAAAGTACCAATAGAACTTTATTCATACGGTTTCCTCTCAGGGATTATGAAATTTAATGAAAACACTATATCGTTGAAGAAAGTGATAGTTTAAAACAGTTAAAAGCCATTTAAAGCAGTTTAAAGCATTTTGAAGCAATTCTAAGCAGTAGAAAACTGCTAAAAACAGCACAAATAGAACTTTATTCATACATTTTCTCTCAAGGATGATGAAATTAAATGAAAACACTATTTCGTTAAAAAAAGTAATAGTTTTACACAGTTGAATGCCATTTAAAGCAGTTTAAAGCATTCTGAAGCAATTCTAAAAAGTAAAAAACTGCTAAAAAAATTACCAATAGACTTTATTCATACATTTTGTCTCAGTTATGACGAAATTAAATGAAAACACTATATCGATGACGAAAGTAATAGTTTAAAACAATTGAAAGCCATTTAAAACAGTTTAAAGCATTTTAAGGCAATTCTAAACAGTAGATAACTGTTAAAAACAGCACAAATAGAACATTATTCATACATTTTCTCTCAAGGATTATGAAATTAAATGAAAACACTATTTCGTTAAAAAAAGAAATAGTTTAAAACAGTTGAAAGCCATTTAAAGCAGTTTAAAGCATTTTGAAGCAATTCTAAAAAGTAAAAAAAAATGCTAAAAAAAGTACCAATAGATTTTATTCATACATTTTATTTCAGTTATGACGAAATTAAATGAAAACACTATTTCGTTAAAGAAAGTGATAGTTTAAAACAGTTGAAAGCCATTTAAAACCATTTATTTGAAACTGCTTTAAACTGCAACATAAATAGAATTTTATTCATACATTTCCTCTCAGGGATGACGAAATTAAATGAAAATATTATTTAGTTACAGAATTTCAGAGTTTAAAATCGTTTATAACCATTTATAGCCGTTTAGAACTGTTTAAAGCGGTTTAAAATAATTTTGAAGCAATTCATAACAGTCAAAAATAGAACTTAATTCATAAATATTCTCTCAGTTATGACGAAATTAAATGAAAACACTATTTCGTTAAAGAAAGTAAAAGTTTAAAACTGTTGAAAGCAGTTTAAAGCATTTTGAAGCAATTCTAAACAGTAGAAAACTGCTAAAAACAGCACAAATAGAACTTTATTCATACATTTTCTCTCGAGGATGACGAAATTAAATGAAAACACTATTTCGTTAAAAAAAGTTAAAGTTTAAAACAGTTGAAAGCAGTTTAAAGCATTTTGAAGCAATTCAAAAAAGTAGATAACTGCTAAAAACAGCACAAATAGAACATTACTCATACATTTTCTCTCAGTAATGACGAAATTAAATGAAAACACTATTTGGTTAAAGAAAGTGATAGTTTAAAACAGTTGAAAGCCATTTAAAGCAGTTTAAAGCAGTTTAAAGCAATTCTTAACATAACAAAAAAAAGTACCAATAGAACTTTATTCATACATTTTCTCTCAGGGATGATGAAATTAAATGAAAACACTATTTCGTTGAAGAAAGTAATAGTTTAAAACAATTGAAAGCCATTTAAAGCAGTTTAAAGCATTTTACGGCAATTCTAAACAGTAGAAAACTGTTAAAAACAGCACAAATAGAACATTATTCATACATTTTCTCTCAAGGATTATGAAATTAAATGAAAACACTATTTCGTTAAAAAAAGAAATAGTTTAAAACAGTTGAAAGCCATTTAAAGCAGTTTAAAGCAGTTTAAAGCAATTCTTAACATTAGAAAAAAAAGTACCAATAGAACTTTATTCATACATTTTCTCTCAGGGATGATTAAATTAAATGAAAACACTATATCGTTGAAGAAAGTAATAGTTTAAAACAATTGAAAGCCATTTAAAGCAGTTTAAAGCATTTTAAGGCAATTCTAAACAGTAGAAAACTGGTAAAAAAGTACCAATAGACTTTATTCATACATTTTCTCTCAGTTATGACGAAATTAAATGAAAACACTATTTGGTTAAAGAAAGTGGTAGTTTTAAACAGTTGAAAGCCATTTAAAGCAGTTTAAAGCATTTTGAAGCAATTCTAAACAGTAGATAACTGTTAAAAACAGCACAAATAGAACATTATTCATACATTTTTTCTCAGTTATGACGAAATTAAATAAAAACACTATTTCGTTAAAAAAAGAAATAGTTTAAAACGGTTGAAAGCCATTTAAAGCAGTTTAAAGCATTTTGAAGCAATTCTAAACAGTAGAAAACTGGAAAAAAAAGTACCAATAGACTTTATTCATACATTTTGTCTCAGTTATGACGAAATTAAATGAAAACACTATATCGTTGAAGAAAGTAATAGTTTAAAACAATTGAAAGCCATTTAAAGCATTTTAAGGCAATTCTAAACAGTAGATAACTGTTAAAAACAGCACAAATAGAACATTAATAATACAATTTCTCTCAAGGATTATAAAATTAAATGAAAACACTATTTCGTTAAAAAAAGAAATAGTTTAAAACAGTTGAAAGCCATTTAAAGCAGTTTAAAGCATTTTGAAGTAATTCTAAAAAATAGAAAACTGCTAAAAATAGTACCAATAGACTTTATTCATACATTTTGTCTCAGTTATGACGAAATTAAATGAAAACACTATATCGTTGAAGAAATTAATAGTTTAAAACAATTGAAAGCCATTTAAAGCAGTTTAAAGCATTTTAAGGCAATTCTAAACAGTAGATAACTGTTAAAAACAGCACAAATAGAACATTATTCATACATTTTCTCTCAAGGATTATGAAATTAAATGAAAACACTATTTCGTTAAAAAAAGAAATAGTTTAAAACAGTTGAAAGCCATTTAAAGCAGTTTAAAGCATTTTGAAGCAATTCTATACAGTAGAAAAAAAAGTACCAATAGAACTTTATTCATACGGTTTCCTCTCAAGGATGATGAAATTAAATGAAAACACTATTTCGTTAAAAAAAGTAATTGTTTTAAACAGTTGAATGCCATTTAAAGCAGTTTAAAGCATTTTGAAGCAATTCTAAAAAGTAGAAAACTGCTAAAAAAAGTACCAATAGACTTTATTCATACATTTTTTCTCAAGGATGACGAAATTAAATGAAAACACTATTTGGTTAAAGAAAGTGATAGTTTCAAACAGTTGAAAGCCATTTAAAGCAGTTTAAAGCATTTTGAAGCAATTCTTAACATTAGAAAAAAAAAGTACCAATAGAACTTTATTCATACGATTTCCTCTCAGTTATGAAGAAATTTAATGAAAACACTATATCGTTGAAGAAAGTGATAGTTTAAAACAGTTGAAAGCCATTTAAAGCAGTTTAAAGCATTTTGAAGCAATTCTAAACAGTAGAAAACTGCTAAAAACAGCACAAATAGAACTTAATTCATACATTTTCTCTCAAGGATGATGAAATTAAATGAAAACACTATTTCGTTAAAAAAAGAAATAGTTTAAAACAGTTGAAAGCCATTTAAAGCAGTTTAAAGCATTTTGAAGCAATTCTTAACATTAGAAAAAAAAGTACCAATAGAACTTTATTCATACGATTTCCTCTCAGGGATGATGAAATTTAATGAAAACACTATATCGTTGAAGAAAGTGATAGTTTAAAACAGTTGAAAGCCATTTAAAGCAGTTTAAAGCATTTTGAAGCAATTCTAAACAGTAAAAAACTGCTAAAAACAGCACAAATAGAACATTATTCATACATTTTCCCTCAAGGATGATGAAATTAAATGAAAACACTATTTCGTTAAAAAAAGTAATTGTTTTAAACAGTTGAATGCCATTTAAAGCAGTTTAAAGCATTTTGAAGCAATTCTAAAAAGTAGAAAACTGCTAAAAAAAAGTACCAATAGACTTTATTCATACATTTTGTCTCAGTTATGACGAAATTAAATGAAAACACTATATCGTTGAAGAAAGTAATAGTTTAAAACAATTGAAAGCCATTTAAAGCAGTTTAAAGCATTTTAAGGCAATTCTAAACAGTAGATAACTGTTAAAAACAGCACAAATAGAACATTATTCATACATTTTCTCTCAAGGATGACGAAATTAAATGAAAACACTATTTGGTTAAAGAAAGTGATAGTTTCAAACAGTTGAAAGCCATTTAAAGCAGTTTAAAGCATTTTGAAGCAATTCTTAACATTAGAAAAAAAAGTACCAATAGAACTTTATTCATACGATTTCCTCTCAGTTATGACGAAATTTAATGAAAACACTATATCGTTGAAGAAAGTAATAGTTTAAAACAGTTGAAAGCCATTTAAAGCAGTTTAAAGCATTTTGAAGCAATTCTTAACAGTAGAAAACTGCTAAAAACAGCACAAATAGAACTTTATTCATACATTTTCTCTCAAGGATGATGAAATTAAATGAAAACACTATTTCGTTAAAAAAAGTAATTGTTTTAAACAGTTGAATGCCATTTAAAGCAGTTTAAAGCATTTTGAAGCAATTCTAAAAAGTAGAAAACTGCTAAAAAAAAGTACCAATAGACTTTATTCATACATTTTGTCTCAGTTATGACGAAATTAAATGAAAACACTATATCGTTGAAGAAAGTAATAGTTTAAAACAATTGAAAGCCATTTAAAGCAGTTTAAAGCATTTTAAGACAATTCTAAACAGTAGATAACTGTTAAAAACAGCACAAATAGAACATTATTCATACATTTTCTCTCAAGGATGACGAAATTAAATGAAAACACTATTTGGTTAAAGAAAGTGATAGTTTCAAACAGTTGAAAGCCATTTAAAGCAGTTTAAAGCATTTTGAAGCAATTCTTAACATTAGAAAAAAAAGTACCAATAGAACTTTATTCATACGATTTCCTCTCAGTTATGACGAAATTTAATGAAAACACTATATCGTTGAAGAAAGTAATAGTTTAAAACAGTTGAAAGCCATTTAAAGCAGTTTAAAGCATTTTGAAGCAATTCTTAACAGTAGAAAACTGCTAAAAACAGCACAAATAGAACTTTATTCATACATTTTCTCTCAAGGATGATGAAATTAAATGAAAACACTATTTCGTTAAAAAAAGAAATAGTTTAAAACAGTTGAAAGCCATTTAAAGCAGTTTAAAGCATTTTGAAGCAATTCTATACAGTAGAAAAAAAAGAACCAATAGAAATTTATTTATACATTTTCTCTCAGGGATGATGAAATTAAATGAAAACACTATATCGCTGAAGCAAGTGATAGTTTAAAATAGTTGAAAGCCATTTGAAGCAGTTTAAAGCATTTTGAAGCAATATTAAAAAGTAAAAAACTGCTAAAAAAAGTACCAATAGACTTTATTCATACATTTTGTCTCAGTTATGACGAAATTAAATGAAAACACTATATCGTTGAAGAAAGTAATAGTTTCAAACAGTTGAAAGCCATTTAAAGCAGTTTAAAGCATTTTGAAGCAATTCTTAACATTAGAAAAAAAAGTACCAATAGAACTTTATTCATACATTTTCTCTCAAGGATGATGAAATTAAATGAAAACACTATTTCGTTAAAAAAAGAAATAGTTTAAAACAGTTGAAAGCCATTTAAAGCAGTTTAAAGCATTTTGAAGCAATTCTATACAGTAGAAAAAAAAGAACCAATAGAAATTTATTTATACATTTTCTCTCAGGGATGATGAAATTAAATGAAAACACTATATCGCTGAAGCACGTGATAGTTTAAAATAGTTGAAAGCCATTTGAAGCAGTTTAAAGCATTTTGAAGCAATATTAAAAAGTAAAAAACTGCTAAAAAAAAGTACCAATAGACTTTATTCATACATTTTGTCTCAGTTATGACGAAATTAAATGAAAACACTATATCGTTGAAGAAAGTAATAGTTTAAAACAACTGAACGCCATTTAAAGCAGTTTAAAGCATTTTACGGCAATTTCTAAACAGTAGATAACTGTTAAAAACAGCACAAATAGAACATTATTCATACATTTTCTCTCAAGGATTATGAAATTAAATGAAAACACTATTTCGTTAAAAAAAGAAATAGTTTAAAACAATTGAAAGCCATTTAAAGCAGTTTAAAGCATTTTGAAGCAATTCTAAACAGTATAAAACTACTAGAAACAGCACAAATAGAACTTTATTCATACATTTTCTCTCAGTTATGACGAAATTAAATGAAAACACTATTTGGTTAAAGAAAGTGATAGTTTCAAACAGTTGAAAGCCATTTAAAGCAGTTTAAAGCATTTTGAAGCAATTCTAAACAGTAGAAAACTGGTAAAAAAAAGTACCAATAGACTTTATTCATACATTTTGTCTCAGTTATGACGAAATTAAATGAAAACACTATATCGTTGAAGAAAGTAATAGTTTAAACCAATTGAAAGCCATTTAAAGCAGTTTAAAGCATTTTAAGGCAATTCTAAACAGTAGAAAACTGCTAAAAACAGCACAAATAGAACTTTATTCATACATTTTCTCTCAAGGATGATGAAATTAAATGAAAACACTATTTCGTTAAAAAAAGAAATAGTTTAAAACAGTTGAAAGCCATTTAAAGCAGTTTAAAGCATTTTGAAGCAATTCTAAACAGTAGAAAACTGGTAAAAAAAAGTACCAATAGACTTTATTCATACATTTTGTCTCAGTTATGACGAAATTTAATGAAAACACTATATCGTTGAAGAAAGTGATAGTTTAAAACAGTTGAAAGCCATTTAAAGCAGTTTAAAGCATTTTGAAGCAATTCTAAACAGTAGAAAACTGCTAAAAACAGCACAAATAGAACTTTATTCATACATTTTCTCTCAAGGATGATGAAATTAAATGAAAACACTATTTCGTTAAAAAAAGAAATAGTTTAAAACAGTTGAAAGCCATTTAAAGCAGTTTAAAGCATTTTGAAGCAATTCTAAACAGTAGAAAACTGGTAAAAAAAAGTACCAATAGACTTTATTCATACATTTTGTCTCAGTTATGACGAAATTAAATGAAAACACTATATCGTTGAAGAAAGTAATAGTTTAAAACAATTGAAAGCCATTTAAAGCAGTTTAAAGCATTTTAAGGCAATTCTTAACAGTAGATAACTGTTAAAAACAGCACAAATAGAACATTATTCATACATTTTCTCTCAAGGATGATGAAATTAAATGAAAACACTATTTCGTTAAAAAAAGAAATAGTTTAAAACAGTTGAAAGCCATTTAAAGCAGTTTAAAGCATTTTGAAGCAATTCTAAACAGTAGAAAACTGGTAAAAAAAAGTACCAATAGAACTTTATTCATACATTTTCTCTCAGTTATGACGAAATTAAATGAAAACACTATTTGGTTAAAGAATATGATAGTTTCAAACAGTTGAAAGCCATTTAAAGCAGTTTAAAGCATTTTTAAGCAATTCTAAACAGTAGGAAACTGCTAAAAAAAGTACCAATAGAACTTTATTCATACGATTTCCTCTCAGTTATGACGAAATTTAATGAAAACACTATATCGTTGAAGAAAGTAATAGTTTAAAACAACTGAACGCCATTTAAAGCAGTTTAACGCATTTTACGGCAATTTCTAAAGAGTAGATAACTGTTAAAAACAGCACAAATAGAACATTATTCATACATTTTCTCTCAAGGATTATGAAATTAAATGAAAACACTATATCGTTGAAGAAAGTAATAGTTTAAAACAATTGAAAGCCATTTAAAGCAGTTTAAAGCATTTTGAAGCAATTCTAAACAGTATAAAACTACTAGAAACAGCACAAATAGAACTTTATTCATACATTTTCTCTCAGTTATGACGAAATTAAATGAAAACACTATTTGGTTAAAGAATATGATAGTTTCAAACAGTTGAAAGCCATTTAAAGCAGTTTAAAGCATTTTGAAGCAATTCTAAACAGTAGAAAACTGGTAAAAAAAAGTACCAATAGACTTTATTCATACATTTTGTCTCAGTTATGATGAAATTAAATGAAAACAATATATCGTTGAAGAAAGTAATAGTTTAAAACAATTGAAAGCCATTTAAAGCAGTTTAAAGCATTTTAAGGCAATTCTAAACAGTAGATAACTGTTAAAAACAGCACAAATAGAACATTATTCATGCATTTTCTCTCAGTTATGACGAAATTAAATGAAAACACTATTTCGTTAAAAAAAGAAATAGTTTAAAACAATTGAAAGCCATTTAAAGCAGTTTAAAGCATTTTGAAGCAATTCTATACAGTAGAAAAAAAGAACCAATACAACTTTATTCATACATTTTCTCTCAGGGATGATGAAATTTAATGAAAACACTATTTCGTTGAAGAAAGTAATAGTTTAAAACAATTGAATGCCATTTAAAGCAGTTTAAAGCATTTTGAAGCAATTCTAAAAAGTAGAAAACTGCAAAAAAAAGTACCAATAGACTTTATTCATACATTTTGTCTCAGTTATGACGAAATTAAATGAAAACACTATATCGTTGAAGAAAGTAATAGTTTAAAACAATTGAACGCCATTTAAAGCAGTTTAAAGCATTTTACGGCAATTTCTAAACAGTAGATAACTGTTAAAAACAGCACAAATAGAACATTATTCATACATTTTCTCTCAAGGATTATGAAATTAAATGAAAACACTATTTCGTTAAAAAAAGAAATAGTTTAAAACAATTGAAAGCCATTTAAAGCAGTTTAAAGCATTTTGAAGCAATTCTAAACAGTATAAAACTGCTAGAAACAGCACAAATAGAACTTTATTCATACATTTTCTCTCAGTTATTACGAAATTAAATGAAAACACTATTTGGTTAAAGAATATGATAGTTTCAAACAGTTGAAAGCCATTTAAAGCAGTTTAAAGCATTTTGAAGCAATATTAAACAGTAGATAACTGCTAAAAAAAGTACCAATACAACTTTATTCATACATTTTCTCTCAGGGATGATGAAATTTAATGAAAACACTATTTCGTTGAAGAAAGTAATAGTTTAAAATAATTGAATGCCATTTAAAGCAGTTTTAAGCATTTTGAAGCAATTCTAAAAAGTAGAAAACTGCTAAAAAAAAGTACCAATAGACTTTATTCATACATTTTGTCTCAGTTATGACGAAATAAAATGAAAACACTATATCGTTGAAGAAAGTAATAGTTTAAAACAATTGAAAGCCATTCAAAGCAGTTTAAAGTATTATGAAGCAATTCTAAACAGTAGATAACTGTTAAAAACAGCACAAATAGAACAATTTTCATACATTTTCTCTCAAGGATTATGAAATTAAATGAAAACACTATTTCGTTAAAAAAAGAAATAGTTTAAAACAGTTGAAAGCCATTTAAAGCAGTTTAAAGCATTTTGAAGCAATTCTTTACAGTAGAAAAAAAAAGAACCAATAGAAATTTATTTATACATTTTCTCTCAGGGATGATGAAATTAAATGAAAACACTATTTGGTTAAAGAAAGTGATAGTTTAAAACAGTTGAAAGCCATTTAAAGCAGTTTAAAGCATTTTGAAGCAATTCTAAACAGTAGAAAAAAAAGTACCAATAGAACTTTATTCATACGGTTTCCTCTCAGGGATTATGAAATTTAATGAAAACACTATATCGTTGAAGAAAGTGATAGTTTAAAACAGTTAAAAGCCATTTAAAGCAGTTTAAAGCATTTTGAAGCAATTCTAAGCAGTAGAAAACTGCTAAAAACAGCACAAATAGAACTTTATTCATACATTTTCTCTCAAGGATGATGAAATTAAATGAAAACACTATTTCGTTAAAAAAAGTAATAGTTTTACACAGTTGAATGCCATTTAAAGCAGTTTAAAGCATTCTGAAGCAATTCTAAAAAGTAAAAAACTGCTAAAAAAATTACCAATAGACTTTATTCATACATTTTGTCTCAGTTATGACGAAATTAAATGAAAACACTATATCGATGACGAAAGTAATAGTTTAAAACAGTTGAAAGCCATTTAAAGCAGTTTAAAGCATTTTGAAGCAATTCTAAACAGTAGATAACTGCTAAAAACAGCACAAATAGAACATTACTCATACATTTTCTCTCAGTTATGACGAAATTAAATGCAAACACTATTTGGTTAAAGAAAGTGATAGTTTAAAACAGTTGAAAGCCATTTAAAGCAGTTTAAAGCATTTTGAAGCAATTCTAAACAGTAGAAAAAAAAGTACCAATAGAACTTTATTCATACGGTTTCCTCTCAGGGATTATGAAATTTAATGAAAACACTATATCGTTGAAGAAAGTGATAGTTTAAAACAGTTAAAAGCCATTTAAAGCAGTTTAAAGCATTTTGAAGCAATTCTAAGCAGTAGAAAACTGCTAAAAACAGCACAAATAGAACTTTATTCATACATTTTCTCTCAAGGATGATGAAATTAAATGAAAACACTATTTCGTTAAAAAAAGTAATAGTTTTACACAGTTGAATGCCATTTAAAGCAGTTTAAAGCATTCTGAAGCAATTCTAAAAAGTAAAAAACTGCTAAAAAAATTACCAATAGACTTTATTCATACATTTTGTCTCAGTTATGACGAAATTAAATGAAAACACTATATCGATGACGAAAGTAATAGTTTAAAACAATTGAAAGCCATTTAAAACAGTTTAAAGCATTTTAAGGCAATTCTAAACAGTAGATAACTGTTAAAAACAGCACAAATAGAACATTATTCATACATTTTCTCTCAAGGATTATGAAATTAAATGAAAACACTATTTCGTTAAAAAAAGAAATAGTTTAAAACAGTTGAAAGCCATTTAAAGCAGTTTAAAGCATTTTGAAGCAATTCTAAAAAGTAAAAAAAAATGCTAAAAAAAGTACCAATAGATTTTATTCATACATTTTATTTCAGTTATGACGAAATTAAATGAAAACACTATTTCGTTAAAGAAAGTGATAGTTTAAAACAGTTGAAAGCCATTTAAAACCATTTATTTGAAACTGCTTTAAACTGCAACATAAATAGAATTTTATTCATACATTTCCTCTCAGGGATGACGAAATTAAATGAAAATATTATTTAGTTACAGAATTTCAGAGTTTAAAATCGTTTATAACCATTTATAGCCGTTTAGAACTGTTTAAAGCGGTTTAAAATAATTTTGAAGCAATTCATAACAGTCAAAAATAGAACTTAATTCATAAATATTCTCTCAGTTATGACGAAATTAAATGAAAACACTATTTCGTTAAAGAAAGTAAAAGTTTAAAACTGTTGAAAGCAGTTTAAAGCATTTTGAAGCAATTCTAAACAGTAGAAAACTGCTAAAAACAGCACAAATAGAACTTTATTCATACATTTTCTCTCGAGGATGACGAAATTAAATGAAAACACTATTTCGTTAAAAAAAGTTAAAGTTTAAAACAGTTGAAAGCAGTTTAAAGCATTTTGAAGCAATTCAAAAAAGTAGATAACTGCTAAAAACAGCACAAATAGAACATTACTCATACATTTTCTCTCAGTAATGACGAAATTAAATGAAAACACTATTTGGTTAAAGAAAGTGATAGTTTAAAACAGTTGAAAGCCATTTAAAGCAGTTTAAAGCAGTTTAAAGCAATTCTTAACATAACAAAAAAAAGTACCAATAGAACTTTATTCATACATTTTCTCTCAGGGATGATGAAATTAAATGAAAACACTATTTCGTTGAAGAAAGTAATAGTTTAAAACAATTGAAAGCCATTTAAAGCAGTTTAAAGCATTTTACGGCAATTCTAAACAGTAGAAAACTGTTAAAAACAGCACAAATAGAACATTATTCATACATTTTCTCTCAAGGATTATGAAATTAAATGAAAACACTATTTCGTTAAAAAAAGAAATAGTTTAAAACAGTTGAAAGCCATTTAAAGCAGTTTAAAGCAGTTTAAAGCAATTCTTAACATTAGAAAAAAAAGTACCAATAGAACTTTATTCATACATTTTCTCTCAGGGATGATTAAATTAAATGAAAACACTATATCGTTGAAGAAAGTAATAGTTTAAAACAATTGAAAGCCATTTAAAGCAGTTTAAAGCATTTTAAGGCAATTCTAAACAGTAGAAAACTGGTAAAAAAGTACCAATAGACTTTATTCATACATTTTCTCTCAGTTATGACGAAATTAAATGAAAACACTATTTGGTTAAAGAAAGTGGTAGTTTTAAACAGTTGAAAGCCATTTAAAGCAGTTTAAAGCATTTTGAAGCAATTCTAAACAGTAGATAACTGTTAAAAACAGCACAAATAGAACATTATTCATACATTTTTTCTCAGTTATGACGAAATTAAATAAAAACACTATTTCGTTAAAAAAAGAAATAGTTTAAAACGGTTGAAAGCCATTTAAAGCAGTTTAAAGCATTTTGAAGCAATTCTAAACAGTAGAAAACTGGAAAAAAAAGTACCAATAGACTTTATTCATACATTTTGTCTCAGTTATGACGAAATTAAATGAAAACACTATATCGTTGAAGAAAGTAATAGTTTAAAACAATTGAAAGCCATTTAAAGCATTTTAAGGCAATTCTAAACAGTAGATAACTGTTAAAAACAGCACAAATAGAACATTAATAATACAATTTCTCTCAAGGATTATAAAATTAAATGAAAACACTATTTCGTTAAAAAAAGAAATAGTTTAAAACAGTTGAAAGCCATTTAAAGCAGTTTAAAGCATTTTGAAGTAATTCTAAAAAATAGAAAACTGCTAAAAATAGTACCAATAGACTTTATTCATACATTTTGTCTCAGTTATGACGAAATTAAATGAAAACACTATATCGTTGAAGAAATTAATAGTTTAAAACAATTGAAAGCCATTTAAAGCAGTTTAAAGCATTTTAAGGCAATTCTAAACAGTAGATAACTGTTAAAAACAGCACAAATAGAACATTATTCATACATTTTCTCTCAAGGATTATGAAATTAAATGAAAACACTATTTCGTTAAAAAAAGAAATAGTTTAAAACAGTTGAAAGCCATTTAAAGCAGTTTAAAGCATTTTGAAGCAATTCTATACAGTAGAAAAAAAAGTACCAATAGAACTTTATTCATACGGTTTCCTCTCAAGGATGATGAAATTAAATGAAAACACTATTTCGTTAAAAAAAGTAATTGTTTTAAACAGTTGAATGCCATTTAAAGTAGTTTAAAGCATTTTGAAGCAATTCTAAAAAGTAGAAAACTGCTAAAAAAAGTACCAATAGACTTTATTCATACATTTTGTCTCAGTTATGACGAAATTAAATGAAAACACTATATCGTTGAAGAAAGTAATAGTTTAAAACAATTGAAAGCCATTTAAAGCAGTTTAAAGCATTTTGAAGCAATTCTATACAGTAGAAAAAAAAGAACCAATAGAAATTTATTTATACATTTTCTCTCAGGGATGATGAAATTAAATGAAAACATTATATCGCTGAAGAAAGTAATAGTTTAAAACAATTGAAAGCCATTTTAAGCAGTTTAAAGCATTTTGAAGCAATTCGAAACAGTAGATAACTGCTAAAAACAGCACAAATAGAACTTTATTCATACATTTTCTCTCAAGGATTATGAAATTAAATGAAAACACTATTTCGTTAAAAAAAGAAGTAGTTTAAAACAGTTGAAAGCCATTTAAAGCAGTTGAAAGCATTTTGAAGCAATTCTATACAGTAGAAAAAAAAGAACCAATAGAAATTTATTTATACATTTTCTCTCTCGGGGATGACGAAATTAAATGAAAACACTATATCGCTGAAGAAAGTAATAGTTTAAAACAATTGAAAGCCATTTTAAGCAGTTTAAAGCATTTTGAAGCAATTCTAAACAGTAGAAAACTGGTAAAAAAAAGTACCAATAGATTTTATTCATACATTTTCTCTCAGTTATAACGAAATTAAATGAAAACACTATTTGGTTAAAGAAAATGATAGTTTCAAACAGTTGAAAGCCATTTAAAGCAGTTTAAAGCATTTTGAAGCAATTCTATACAGTAGAAAAAAAAGAACCAATAGAAATTTATTTATACATTTTCTCTCAGGGATGATGAAATTAAATGAAAACATTATATCGCTGAAGAAAGTAATAGTTTAAAACAATTGAAAGCCATTTTAAGCAGTTTAAAGCATTTTGAAGCAATTCGAAACAGTAGATAACTGCTAAAAACAGCACAAATAGAACTTTATTCATACATTTTCTCTCAGTTATAACGAAATTAAATGAAAACACTATTTCGTTAAAAAAAGAAATAGATTAAAACAGTTGAAAGCCATTTAAAGCAGTTTAAAGCATTTTGAAGCAATTCTTAACATTAGAAAAAAAAGTACCAATAGAACTTTATTCATACATTTTCTCTCAGGGATGATGAAATTAAATGAAAACACTATATCGTTGAAGAAAGTGATAGTTTAAAATAGTTGAAAGCCATTTAAAGCAGTTTAAAGCATTTTGAAGCAATTCTAAACAGTAGAAAACTGCTAAAAACAGCACAAATAGAACATTATTCATACATTTTCTCTCAAGGATGATGAAATTAAATGAAAATACTATTTCGTTAAAAAAAGAAATAGTTTTAAACAGTTGAATGCCATTTAAAGCAGTTTAAAGCATTTTGAAGCAATTCTAAACAGTAGAAAACTGCTAAAAAAAGTACCAATAGACTTTATTCATACATTTTGTCTCAGTTATGACGAAATTAAATGAAAACACTATATCGCTGAAGAAAGTGATAGTTTAAAACAGTTGAAAGCCATTTAAAGCAGTTTAAAGCATTTTGAAGCAATTCTAAACAGTAGAAAACTGCTAAAAAAAGTACCAATAGAACTTTATTCATACATATTCTCTCAGGGATGATGAAATTAAATGAAAACACTATTTCGTTGAAGAAAGTAATAGTTTAAAACAATTGAATGCCATTTAAAGCAGTTTAAAGCATTTTGAAGCAATTCTAAACAGTAGAAAACTGCTAAAAAAAGTACCAATAGACTTTATTCATACATTTTGTCTCAGTTATGACGAAATTAAATGAAAACACTATATCGTTGAAGAAAGTAATAGTTTAAAACAATTGAAAGCCATTTAAAGCAGTTTAAAGCATTTTAAGGCAATTCTAAACAGTAGATAACTGTTAAAAACAGCACAAATAGAACATTATTCTTACATTTTCTCTCAAGGATTATGAAATTAAATGAAAACAATATTTCGTTAAAAAAGAAATAGTTTAAAACAGTTGAAAGCCATTTAAAGCAGTTTAAAGCATTTTGAAGCAATTCTAAACAGTAGATAACTGTTAAAAACAGCACAAATAGAACATTATTCATACATTTTCTCTCAGGGATGATGAAATTTAATGAAAACACTATTTCGTTGAAGAAAGTAATAGTTTAAAACAATTGAAAGCCATTTAAAGCAGTTTAAAGCATTTTAAAGCAATTCTAAACAGTAGATAACTGTTAAAAACAGCACAAATAGAACATTATTCATACATTTTCTCTCAAGGATTATGAAATTAAATGAAAACACTATTTCGTTAAAAAAAGAAATAGTTTAAAACAGTTGAAAGCCATTTAAAGCAGTTTAAAGCATTTTGAAGCAATTCTAAACAGTAGATAACTGTTAAAAACAGCACAAATAGAACATTATTCATACATTTTCTCTCAGGGATGATGAAATTAAATGAAAACACTATTTGGTTAAAGAAAGTGACAGTTTAAAACAGTTGAAAGCCATTTAAAGCAGTTTAAAGCAGTTTAAAGCATTTTGAAGCAATTCTTAACATTAGAAAAAAAAGTACCAATAGAACTTTATTCATACGATTTCCTCTCAGGGATGATGAAATTTAATGAAAACACTATATCGTTGAAGAAAGTGATAGTTTAAAACAGTTGAAAGCCATTTAAAGCAGTTTAAAGCATTTTGAAGCAATATTAAACAGTAAAAAACTGCTAAAAATGTACCAATACAACTTCATTCATACATTTTCTCTCAGGGATGATGAAATTAAATGAAAACACTATATCGTTGAAGAAAGTGATAGTTTAAAATAGTTGAAAGCCATTTAAAGCAGTTTAAAGCATTTTGAAGCAATTCTAAACAGTAGAAAACTGCTAAAAACAGCACAAATAGAACATTATTCATACATTTTCTCTCAAGGATGATGAAATTAAATGAAAACACTATTTCGTTAAAAAAAGAAATAGTTTTAAACAGTTGAATGCCATTTAAAGCAGTTTAAAGCATTTTGAAGCAATTCTAAAAAGTAGAAAACTGCTAAAAAAAGTACCAATAGACTTTATTCATACATTTTGTCTCAGTTATGACGAAATTAAATGAAAACACTATATCGCTGAAGAAAGTGATAGTTTAAAACAATTGAAAGCCATTTTAAGCAGTTTAAAGCATTTTGAAGCAATTCTAAACAGTAGAAAACTGGTAAAAAAAAGTACCAATAGACTTTATTCATACATTTTCTCTCAGTTATGACGAAATTAAATGAAAACACTATTTGGTTAAAGAAAGTGATAGTTTAAAACAGTTGAAAGCCATTTAAAGCAGTTTAAAGCATTTTGAAGCAATTCTAAACAGTAAAAAACTGCTAAAAAAAGTACCAATAGAACTTTATTCATACATTTTCTCTCAGGGATGATGAAATTAAATGAAAACACTATTTCGTTGAAGAAAGTAATAGTTTAAAACAATTGAATGCCATTTAAAGCAGTTTAAAGCATTTTGAAGCAATTCTAAAAAGTAGATAACTGCTAAAAAAAGTACCAATAGACTTTATTCATACATTTTGTCTCAGTTATGACGAAATTAAATGAAAACACTATATCGTTGAAGAAAGTAATAGTTTAAAACAATTGAAAGCCATTTAAAGCAGTTTAAAGCATTTTAAGGCAATTCTAAACAGTAGATAACTGTTAAAAACAGCACAAATAGAACATTATTCATACATTTTCTCTCAAGGATTATGAAATTAAATGAAAACAATATTTCGTTAAAAAAGAAATAGTTTAAAACAGTTGAAAGCCATTTAAAGCAGTTTAAAGCATTTTGAAGCAATTCTTAACATTAGAAAAAAAAGTACCAATAGAACTTTATTCATACGATTTCCTCTCAGGGATGATGAAATTAAATGAAAACACTATTTGGTTAAAGAAAGTGACAGTTTAAAACAGTTGAAAGCCATTTAAAGCAGTTTAAAGCATTTTGAAGCAATATTAAACAGTAAAAAACTGCTAAAAAAAGTACCAATACAACTTTATTCATACATTTCCTCTCAGGGATCATTTAAAGCAGTTTAAAATCATTTTGAAGCAATTCTAAACAGTAGAAAACTGCTAAAAACAGCACAAATAGAACTTTATTCAAACATTTTCTCTCAAGGATGATGAAATTAAATGAAAACACTATTTCGTTAAAAAAAGAAATAGTTTAAAACAGTTGAAAGCCATTTAAAGCAGTTTAAAGCATTTTGAAGCAATTCTAAACAGTAGATAACTGTTAAAAACAGCACAAATAGAACATTATTCATACATTTTCTCTCAGGGATGATGAAATTAAATGAAAACACTATTTGGTTAAAGAAAGTGACAGTTTAAAACAGTTGAAAGCCATTTAAAGCAGTTTAAAGCATTTTGAAGCAATATTAAACAGTAAAAAACTGCTAAAAAAAGTACCAATACAACTTTATTCATACATTTCCTCTCAGGGATGATGAAATTTAATGAAAACACTATATCGTTGAAGAAAGTGATAGTTTAAAACAGTTGAAAGCCATTTAAAGCAGTTTAAATCATTTTGAAGCAATTCTAAACAGTAGATAACTGTTAAAAACAACACAAATAGAACATTATTCATACATTTTCTCTCAGGGATGATGAAATTAAATGAAAACACTATATCGTTGAAGAAAGTAATAGTTTAAAACAATTGAAAGCCATTTTAAGCAGTTTAAAGCATTATGAAGCAATTCTAAACAGTAGATAACTGTTAAAAACAGCACAAATAGAACATTATTCATACATTTTCTCTCAGTTATGATGAAATTAAATGAAAACACTATTTCATTAAAAAAAGAAATAGTTTAAAACAGTTGAAAGCCATTGAAAGCAGTTTAAAGCATTTTGAAGCAATTCTAACAGTAGATAACTGTTAAAAACAGCACAAATAGAACTTAATTCATACATTTTCTCTCAGGGATGATGAAATTAAATGAAAACACTATTTGGTTAAAGAAAGTGACAATTTAAAACAGTTGAAAGCCATTTAAAGCAGTTTAAAGCATTTTGAAGCAATTCTTAACATTAGAAAAAAAAGTACCAATAGAACTTTATTCATACGATTTCCCCTCAGGGATGATGAAATTTAGTGAAAACACTATATCGTTGAAGAAAGTAATAGTTTAAAACAGTTGAAAGCCATTTAAAGCAGTTTAAAGCATTTTGAAGCAATATTAAACAGTAAAAAACTGCTAAAAAAAGTACCAATACAACTTTATTCATACATTTCCTCTCAGTTATGACGAAATTAAATGAAAACACTATTTGGTTAAAGAAAGTGGTAGTTTCAAACAGTTGAAAGCCATTTAAAGCAGTTTAAAGCATTTTGAAGCAATTCTAAACAGTAGAAAACTGCTAAAAACAGCACAAATAGAACTTTATTCTTACATTTTCTCTCAAGGATGATGAAATTAAATGAAAACACTATTACGTTAAAAAAAGTAAAAGTTTTAAACAGTTGAATGCCATTTAAAGCAGTTTAAAGCATTTTGAAGCAATTCTAAACAGTAGATAACTGTTAAAAACAGCACAAATAGAATATTTTTCATACATTTTCTCTCAGGGATGATAAAATAAAAGGAAAACACTATTTGGTTAAAGAAAGTGATAGTTTAAAACAGTTGAAAGCCATTTAAAGCAGTTTAAAGCATTTTGAAGCAATTCTTAACATTAGAAAAAAAAGTACCAATAGAACTTTATTCATACGATTTCCTCTCAGGGATGATGAAATTAAATGAAAACACTATTTCGTTGAAGAAAGTAATAGTTTAAAATAATTGAATGCCATTTAAAGCAGTTTTAAGCATTTTGAAGCAATTCTAAAAAGTAGAAAACTGCTAAAAAAAGTACCAATAGACTTTATTCATACATTTTGTCTCAGTTATGACGAAATTAAATGAAAACACTATATCGTTGAAGAAAGTGGTAGTTTAAAACAATTGAAAGCCATTTAAAGCACTTTAAAGCGTTTATGCAATTCTAAACAGTAGAAAACTGCTAAAAACAGCACAAATAGAACATTATTCATACATTTTCTCTCAGTTATGACGAAATTAAATGAAAACACTATTTCGTTAAAAAAAGAAATAGTTTCAAACAGTTGAAAGCCATTTAAAGCAGTTTAAAGCATTTTGAAGCAATTCTTAACATTAGAAAAAAAAGTACTAATAGAACTTTATTCATACGATTTCCTCTCAGGGATGATGAAATTTAGTGAAAACACTATATCGTTGAAGAAAGTGATAGTTTAAAACAGTTGAAAGCCATTTAAAGCAGTTTAAAGCATTTTGAAGCAATATTAAACAGTAAAAAACTGCTAAAAAAAGTACCAATACAATTTTATTCATACATTTTCTCTCAGTTATGACGAAATTAAATGAAAACACTATTTGGTTAAAGAAAGTGGTAGTTTCAAACAGTTGAAAGCCATTTAAAGCAGTTTAAAGCATTTTGAAGCAATTCTAAACAGTAGAAAACTGCTAAAAACAGCACAAATAGAACTTTATTCATACATTTTCTCTCAAGGATGATGAAATTAAATGAAAACACTATTTCGTTAAAAAAAGAAATAGTTTTAAACAGTTGAATGCCATTTATAGCAGTTTAAAGCATTTTGAAGCAATTCTAAAAAGTAGAAAACTGCTAAAAAAAGCACAAATAGACTTTATTCATACATTTTGTCTCAGTTATGACGAAATTAAATGAAAACACTATATCGCTGAAGAAAGTGATAGTTTAAAACAGTTCAAAGCCATTTAAAGCAGTTTAAAATCATTTTGAAGCAATTCTTTACAGTAGAAAACTGATAAAAACAGCACAAATAGAACTTTATTCATACATTTTCTCTCAAGGATGATGAAATTAAATGAAAACACTATTTCGTTAAAAAAAGAAATAGTTTAAAACAGTTGAAAGCCATTTAAAGCAGTTTAAAGCATTTTGAAGCAATTCTAAACAGTAGATAACTGTTAAAAACAGCACAAATAGAACATTATTCATACATTTTCTCTCAGGGATGATGAAATTAAATGAAAACACTATTTGGTTAAAGAAAGTGACAGTTTAAAACAGTTGAAAGCCATTTAAAGCAGTTTAAAGCATTTTGAAGCAATATTAAACAGTAAAAAACTGCTAAAAAAAGTACCAATACAACTTTATTCATACATTTTGTCTCAGGGATGATGAAATTTAATGAAAACACTATATCGTTGAAGAAAGTAATAGTTTAAAACAGTTGAAAGCCATTTAAAGCAGTTTAAATCATTTTGAAGCAATTCTAAACAGTAGATAACTGTTAAAAACAACACAAATAGAACATTATTCATACATTTTCTCTCAGGGATGATGAAATTAAATGAAAACACTATATCGTTGAAAAAAGTAATAGTTTAAAACAATTGAAAGCCATTTTAAGCAGTTTAAAGCATTATGAAGCAATTCTAAACAGTATATAACTGTTAAAAACAGCACAAATAGAACATTATTCATACATTTTCTCTCAGTTATGACGAAATTAAATGAAAACACTATTTCGTTAAAAAAAGAAATAGTTTAAAACAGTTGAAAGCCATTTAAAGCAGTTTAAAGCATTTTGAAGCAATTCTAACAGTAGATAACTGTTAAAAACAGCACAAATAGAACTTAATTCATACATTTTCTCTCAGGGATGATGAAATTAAATGAAAACACTATTTGGTTAAAGAAAGTGACAATTTAAAACAGTTGAAAGCCATTTAAAGCAGTTTAAAGCATTTTGAAGCAATTCTTAACATTAGAAAAAAAAGTACCAATAGAACTTTATTCATACGATTTCCCCTCAGGGATGATGAAATTTAGTGAAAACACTATATCGTTGAAGAAAGTGATAGTTTAAAACAGTTGAAAGCCATTTAAAGCAGTTTAAAGCATTTTGAAGCAATATTAAACAGTAAAAAACTGCTAAAAAAAGTACCAATACAACTTTATTCATACATTTTCTCTCAGTTATGACGAAATTAAATGAAAACACTATTTGGTTAAAGAAAGTGGTAGTTTCAAACAGTTGAAAGCCATTTAAAGCAGTTTAAAGCATTTTGAAGCAATTCTAAACAGTAGAAAACTGCTAAAAACAGCACAAATAGAACTTTATTCTTACATTTTCTCTCAGGGATGATGAAATGAAATGAAAACACTATTTCGTTAAAAAAAGAAATAGTTTTAAACAGTTGAATGCCATTTAAAGCAGTTTAAAGCATTTTGAAGCAATTCTAAAGAGTAGAAAACTGCTAAAAAAAGTACCAATAGACTTTATTCATACATTTTGTCTCAGTTATGACGAAATTAAATGAAAACACTATATCGTTGAAGAAAGTAATAGTTTAAAACAATTGAAAGCCATTTAAAGCAGTTTAAAGCATTATGAAGCAATTCTAAACAGTAGATAACTGTTAAAAACAGCACAAATAGAACATTATTCATATATTTTCTCTCAAGGATTATGAAATTAAATGAAAACACTATTTCGTTAAAAATAGATCGAAATAGTTTAAGACAGTTGAAAGCCATTTAAAGCAGTTTAAAGCATTTTGAAGCAATTCTATACAGTAGAAAAAAAAGAACCAATAGAAATTTATTTATACATTTTATACAGTTATGACGAAATTAAATGAAAACACTATTTGGTTAAAGAAAGTGATAGTTTAAAAGAGTTGAAAGCCATTTAAAGCAGTTTAAAGCATTTTGAAGCAATTCTAAACAGTAGATAACTGTTAAAAACAACACAAATAGAACATTATTCATACATTTTCTCTCAGGGATGATGAAATTAAATGAAAACACTATTTCGTTGAAGAAAGTAATAGTTTAAAACAATTGAATGCCATTTAAAGCAGTGTAAAGCATTTTGAAGCAATTCTAAAAAGTAGAAAACTGCTAAAAAAAGTACCAATAGACTTTATTCATACATTTTGTCTCAGTTATGACGAAATTAAATGAAAACACTATATCGTTGAAGAAAGTAATAGTTTAAAACAATTGAATGCCATTTAAAGCAGTTTAAAGCATTTTAAGGCAATTCTAAACAGTAGATAACTGTTTAAAACAGCACAAATAGAACATTATTCATACATTTTCTCTCAGGGATGATGAAATTAAATGAAAACACTATATCGTTGAAGAAAGTAATAGTTTAAAACAATTGAAAGCCATTTAAAGCAGTTTAAAGCATTTTAAAGCAATTCTAAACAGTAGATAACTGTTAAAAACAGCACAAATAGAACTTTATTCATACATTTTCTCTCAAGGATTATGAAATTAAATGAAAACACTATTTCGTTAAAAAAAGAAATAGTTTAAAACAGTTGAAAGCCATTTAAAGCAGTTTAAAGCATTTTGAAGCAATTCTAAACAGTAGATAACTGTTAAAAACAGCACAAATAGAACATTATTCATACATTTTCTCTCAGGGATGATGAAATTAAATGAAAACACTATTTGGTTAAAGAAAGTGACAGTTTAAAACAGTTGAAAGCCATTTAAAGCAGTTTAAAGCAGTTTAAAGCATTTTGAAGCAATTCTTAACATTAGAAAAAAAAGTACCAATAGAACTTTATTCATACGATTTCCTCTCAGGGATGATGAAATTTAATGAAAACACTATATCGTTGAAGAAAGTGATAGTTTAAAACAGTTGAAAGCCATTTAAAGCAGTTTAAAGCATTTTGAAGCAATATTAAACAGTAAAAAACTGCTAAAAATGTACCAATACAACTTCATTCATACATTTTCTCTCAGGGATGATGAAATTAAATGAAAACACTATATCGTTGAAGAAAGTGATAGTTTAAAACAGTTGAAAGCCATTAAAGCAGTTTAAAATCATTTTGAAGCAATTCTTAACAGTAGAAAACTGCTAAAAACAGCACAAATAGAACTTTATTCATACATTTTCTCTCAAGGATGATAAAATTAAATGAAAACACTATTTCGTTAAAAAAAGAAATAGTTTAAAACAGTTGAAAGCCATTTAAAGCAGTTTAAAGCATTTTGAAGCAATTCTAAACAGTAGATAACTGTTAAAAACAGCACAAATAGAACATTATTCATACATTTTCTCTCAGGGATGATGAAATTAAATGAAAACACTATTTGGTTAAAGAAAGTGACAGTTTAAAACAGTTGAAAGCCATTTAAAGCAGTTTAAAGCATTTTGAAGCAATATTAAACAGTAAAAAACTGCTAAAAAAAGTACCAATACAACTTTATTCATACATTTCCTCTCAGGGATCATTTAAAGCAGTTTAAAATCATTTTGAAGCAATTCTAAACAGTAGAAAACTGCTAAAAACAGCACAAATAGAACTTTATTCATACATTTTCTCTCAAGGATGATGAAATTAAATGAAAACACTATTTCGTTAAAAAAAGAAATAGTTTAAAACAGTTGAAAGCCATTTAAAGCAGTTTAAAGCATTTTGAAGCAATTCTAAACAGTAGATAACTGTTAAAAACAGCACAAATAGAACATTATTCATACATTTTCTCTCAGGGATGATGAAATTAAATGAAAACACTATTTGGTTAAAGAAAGTGACAGTTTAAAACAGTTGAAAGCCATTTAAAGCAGTTTAAAGCATTATGAAGCAATTCTAAACAGTAGATAACTGTTAAAAACAGCACAAATAGAACATTATTCATACATTTTCTCTCAGTTATGACGAAATTAAATGAAAACACTATTTCGTTAAAAAAAGAAATAGTTAAAACAGTTGAAAGCCATTTAAAGCAGTTTAAAGCATTTTGAAGCAATTCTAAACAGTAGATAACTGTTAAAAACAGCACAAATAGAACTTTATTCATACATTTTCTCTCAGGGATGATGAAATTAAATGAAAACACTATATCGTTGAAGAAAGTAATAGTTTAAAACAATTGAAAGCCATTTAAAGCAGTTAAAATCATTTTGAAGCAATTCTAAACAGTAGAAAACTGCTAAAAACAGCACAAATAGAACTTTATTCATACATTTTCTCTCAAGGATGATGAAATTAAATGAAAACACTATTTCGTTAAAAAAAGTAATTGTTTTAAACAGTTGAATGCCATTTATAGCAGTTTAAAGCATTTTGAAGCAATTCTAAAAAGTAGAAAACTGCTAAAAAAAGTACCAATAGACTTTATTCATACATTTTGTCTCAGTTATGACGAAATTAAATGAAAACACTATATCGTTGAAGAAAGTAATAGTTTAAAACAATTGAAAGCCATTTAAAGCAGTTTAAAGCATTTTGAAGCAATTCTAAACAGTAGAAAACTGCTAAAAAAAGTACCAATAGACTTTATTCATACATTTTCTCTCAGTTATGACGAGATTAAATGAAAACACTATTTGGTTAAAGAAAGTGATAGTTTCAAACAGTTGAAAGCCATTTAAAGCAGTTTAAAGCATTTTGAAGCAATTCTATACAGTAGAAAAAAAAGAACCAATAGAAATTTATTTATACATTTTCTCTCAGGGATGACGAAATTAAATGAAAACACTATATCGCTGAAGAAAGTAATAGTTTAAAACAATTGAAAGCCATTTTAAGCAGTTTAAAGCATTTTGAAGTAATTCTTAACAGTAGAAAACTAGTAAAAAAAAGTACCAATACAACTTTATTAATACATTTTCTCTCATTTATGACGAAATTAAATGCAAACACTATTTGGTTAAAGAAAGTGATAGTTTCAAACAGTTGAAAGCCATTTAAAGCAGTTTAAAGCATTTTGAAGCAATTCTAAACAGTAGATAACTGTTAAAAACAGCACAAATAGAACATTATTCATACATTTTCTCTCAAGGATGATGAAATTAAATGAAAACACTATTTCGTTAAAAAAAGTAATTGTTTTAAACAGTTGAATGCCTATTAAAGCAGTTTAAAGCATTTTGAAGCAATTCTAAACAGTAGAAAACTGCTAAAAAAAGTACCAATAGACTTTATTCATACATTTTCTCTCAGTTATGACGGGATTAAATGAAAACACTATTTGGTTAAAGAAAGTGATAGTTTCAAACAATTGAAAGCCATTTTAAGCAGTTTAAAGCATTTTGAAGCAATTCGAAACAGTAGATAACTGCTAAAAACAGCACAAATAGAACTTTATTCATACATTTTCTCTCAGTTATGACGAAATTAAATGCAAACACTATTTGGTTAAAGAAAGTGATAGTTTCAAACAGTTGAAAGCCATTTAAAGCAGTTTAAAGCATTTTGAAGCAATTCTAAACAGTAGATAACTGTTAAAAACAGCACAAATAGAACTTTATTCATACATTTTCTCTCAGGGATGATGAAATTAAATGAAAACACTATATCGTAAAAGAAAGTAATAGTTTAAAACAATTGAAAGCCATTTTAAGCAGTTTAAAGCATTTTGAAGCAATTCTTAACATTAGAAAAAAAAGTACCAATAGAACTTTATTCATACGATTTCCTCTCAGAGATGATGAAATTTAGTGAAAACACTATATCGTTGAAGAAAGTGATAGTTTAAAACAGTTGAAAGCCATTTAAAGCAGTTAAAATCATTTTGAAGCAATTCTAAACAGTAGAAAACTGCTAAAAACAGCACAAATAGAACTTTATTCATACATTTTCTCTCAAGGATGATGAAATTAAATGAAAACACTATTTCGTTAAAAAAAGTAATTGTTTTAAACAGTTGAATGCCATTTATAGCAGTTTAAAGCATTTTGAAGCAATTCTAAAAAGTAGAAAACTGCTAAAAAAAGTACCAATAGACTTTATTCATACATTTTGTCTCAGTTATGACGAAATTAAATGAAAACACTATATCGTTGAAGAAAGTAATAGTTTAAAACAATTGAAAGCCATTTAAAGCAGTTTAAAGCATTTTGAAGCAATTCTAAACAGTAGAAAACTGCTAAAAAAAGTACCAATAGACTTTATTCATACATTTTCTCTCAGTTATGACGAGATTAAATGAAAACACTATTTGGTTAAAGAAAGTGATAGTTTCAAACAGTTGAAAGCCATTTAAAGCAGTTTAAAGCATTTTGAAGCAATTCTATACAGTAGAAAAAAAAGAACCAATAGAAATTTATTTATACATTTTCTCTCAGGGATGACGAAATTAAATGAAAACACTATATCGCTGAAGAAAGTAATAGTTTAAAACAATTGAAAGCCATTTTAAGCAGTTTAAAGCATTTTGAAGTAATTCTTAACAGTAGAAAACTAGTAAAAAAAAGTACCAATACAACTTTATTAATACATTTTCTCTCATTTATGACGAAATTAAATGCAAACACTATTTGGTTAAAGAAAGTGATAGTTTCAAACAGTTGAAAGCCATTTAAAGCAGTTTAAAGCATTTTGAAGCAATTCTAAACAGTAGATAACTGTTAAAAACAGCACAAATAGAACATTATTCATACATTTTCTCTCAAGGATGATGAAATTAAATGAAAACACTATTTCGTTAAAAAAAGTAATTGTTTTAAACAGTTGAATGCCTATTAAAGCAGTTTAAAGCATTTTGAAGCAATTCTAAACAGTAGAAAACTGCTAAAAAAAGTACCAATAGACTTTATTCATACATTTTCTCTCAGTTATGACGGGATTAAATGAAAACACTATTTGGTTAAAGAAAGTGATAGTTTCAAACAATTGAAAGCCATTTTAAGCAGTTTAAAGCATTTTGAAGCAATTCGAAACAGTAGATAACTGCTAAAAACAGCACAAATAGAACTTTATTCATACATTTTCTCTCAGTTATGACGAAATTAAATGCAAACACTATTTGGTTAAAGAAAGTGATAGTTTCAAACAGTTGAAAGCCATTAAAAGCAGTTTAAAGCATTTTGAAGCAATTCTAAACAGTAGATAACTGTTAAAAACAGCACAAATAGAACTTTATTCATACATTTTCTCTCAGGGATGATGAAATTAAATGAAAACACTATATCGTAAAAGAAAGTAATAGTTTAAAACAATTGAAAGCCATTTTAAGCAGTTTAAAGCATTTTGAAGCAATTCTTAACATTAGAAAAAAAAGTACCAATAGAACTTTATTCATACGATTTCCTCTCAGAGATGATGAAATTTAGTGAAAACACTATATCGTTGAAGAAAGTGATAGTTTAAAACAGTTGAAAGCCATTTAAAGCAGTTAAAATCATTTTGAAGCAATTCTAAACAGTAGAAAACTGCTAAAAACAGCACAAATAGAACTTTATTCATACATTTTCTCTCAAGGATGATGAAATTAAATGAAAACACTATTTCGTTAAAAAAAGTAATTGTTTTAAACAGTTGAATGCCATTTATAGCAGTTTAAAGCATTTTGAAGCAATTCTAAAAAGTAGAAAACTGCTAAAAAAGTACCAATAGACTTTATTCATACATTTTGTCTCAGTTATGACGAAATTAAATGAAAACACTATATCGTTGAAGAAAGTAATAGTTTAAAACAATTGAAAGCCATTTAAAGCAGTTTAAAGCATTTTGAAGCAATTCTAAACAGTAGAAAACTGCTAAAAAAAGTACCAATAGACTTTATTCATACATTTTCTCTCAGTTATGACGAGATTAAATGAAAACACTATTTGGTTAAAGAAAGTGATAGTTTCAAACAGTTGAAAGCCATTTAAAGCAGTTTAAAGCATTTTGAAGCAATTCTAAACAGTAGATAACTGTTAAAAACAGCACAAATAGAACATTATTCATACATTTTCTCTCAAGGATGATGAAATTAAATGAAAACACTATTTCGTTAAAAAAAGTAATTGTTTTAAACAGTTGAATGCCTATTAAAGCAGTTTAAAGCATTTTGAAGCAATTCTAAACAGTAGAAAACTGCTAAAAAAAGTACCAATAGACTTTATTCATACATTTTCTCTCAGTTATGACGGGATTAAATGAAAACACTATTTGGTTAAAGAAAGTGATAGTTTCAAACAATTGAAAGCCATTTTAAGCAGTTTAAAGCATTTTGAAGCAATTCGAAACAGTAGATAACTGCTAAAAACAGCACAAATACAACTTTATTAATACATTTTCTCTCATTTATGACGAAATTAAATGCAAACACTATTTGGTTAAAGAAAGTGATAGTTTCAAACAGTTGAAAGCCATTTAAAGCAGTTTAAAGCATTTTGAAGCAATTCTAAACAGTAGATAACTGTTAAAAACAGCACAAATAGAACATTATTCATACATTTTCTCTCAAGGATGATGAAATTAAATGAAAACACTATTTCGTTAAAAAAAGTAATTGTTTTAAACAGTTGAATGCCTATTAAAGCAGTTTAAAGCATTTTGAAGCAATTCTAAACAGTAGAAAACTGCTAAAAAAAGTACCAATAGACTTTATTCATACATTTTCTCTCAGTTATGACGGGATTAAATGAAAACACTATTTGGTTAAAGAAAGTGATAGTTTCAAACAATTGAAAGCCATTTTAAGCAGTTTAAAGCATTTTGAAGCAATTCGAAACAGTAGATAACTGCTAAAAACAGCACAAAGAGAACTTTATTCATACATTTTCTCTCAGTTATGACGAAATTAAATGCAAACACTATTTGGTTAAAGAAAGTGATAGTTTCAAACAGTTGAAAGCCATTTAAAGCAGTTTAAAGCATTTTGAAGCAATTCTAAACAGTAGATAACTGTTAAAAACAGCACAAATAGAACTTTATTCATACATTTTCTCTCAGGGATGATGAAATTAAATGAAAACACTATATCGTAAAAGAAAGTAATAGTTTAAAACAATTGAAAGCCATTTTAAGCAGTTTAAAGCATTTTGAAGCAATTCTTAACATTAGAAAAAAAAGTACCAATAGAACTTTATTCATACGATTTCCTCTCAGAGATGATGAAATTTAGTGAAAACACTATATCGTTGAAGAAAGTGATAGTTTAAAACAGTTGAAAGCCATTTAAAGCAGTTAAAATCATTTTGAAGCAATTCTAAACAGTAGAAAACTGCTAAAAACAGCACAAATAGAACTTTTTTCATACATTTTCTCTCAAGGATGATGAAATTAAATGAAAACACTATTTCGTTAAAAAAAGTAATTGTTTTAAACAGTTGAATGCCATTTATAGCAGTTTAAAGCATTTTGAAGCAATTCTAAAAAGTAGAAAACTGCTAAAAAAAGTACCAATAGACTTTATTCATACATTTTGTCTCAGTTATGACGAAATTAAATGAAAACACTATATCGTTGAAGAAAGTAATAGTTTAAAACAATTGAAAGCCATTTAAAGCAGTTTAAAGCATTTTGAAGCAATTCTAAACAGTAGAAAACTGCTAAAAAAAGTACCAATAGACTTTATTCATACATTTTCTCTCAGTTATGACGAGATTAAATGAAAACACTATTTGGTTAAAGAAAGTGATAGTTTCAAACAGTTGAAAGCCATTTAAAGCAGTTTAAAGCATTTTGAAGCAATTCTATACAGTAGAAAAAAAAGAACCAATAGAAATTTATTTATACATTTTCTCTCAGGGATGACGAAATTAAATGAAAACACTATATCGCTGAAGAAAGTAATAGTTTAAAACAATTGAAAGCCATTTTAAGCAGTTTAAAGCATTTTGAAGTAATTCTTAACAGTAGAAAACTAGTAAAAAAAAGTACCAATACAACTTTATTAATACATTTTCTCTCATTTATGACGAAATTAAATGCAAACACTATTTGGTTAAAGAAAGTGATAGTTTCAAACAGTTGAAAGCCATTTAAAGCAGTTTAAAGCATTTTGAAGCAATTCTAAACAGTAGATAACTGTTAAAAACAGCACAAATAGAACATTATTCATACATTTTCTCTCAAGGATGATGAAATTAAATGAAAACACTATTTCGTTAAAAAAAGTAATTGTTTTAAACAGTTGAATGCCTATTAAAGCAGTTTAAAGCATTTTGAAGCAATTCTAAACAGTAGAAAACTGCTAAAAAAAGTACCAATAGACTTTATTCATACATTTTCTCTCAGTTATGACGGGATTAAATGAAAACACTATTTGGTTAAAGAAAGTGATAGTTTCAAACAATTGAAAGCCATTTTAAGCAGTTTAAAGCATTTTGAAGCAATTCGAAACAGTAGATAACTGCTAAAAACAGCACAAATAGAACTTTATTCATACATTTTCTCTCAGTTATGACGAAATTAAATGCAAACACTATTTGGTTAAAGAAAGTGATAGTTTCAAACAGTTGAAAGCCATTAAAAGCAGTTTAAAGCATTTTGAAGCAATTCTAAACAGTAGAAAACTGCTAAAAAAGTACCAATAGACTTTATTCATACATTTTGTCTCAGTTATGACGAAATTAAATGAAAACACTATATCGTTGAAGAAAGTAATAGTTTAAAACAATTGAAAGCCATTTAAAGCAGTTTAAAGCATTTTGAAGCAATTCTAAACAGTAGAAAACTGCTAAAAAAAGTACCAATAGACTTTATTCATACATTTTCTCTCAGTTATGACGAGATTAAATGAAAACACTATTTGGTTAAAGAAAGTGATAGTTTCAAACAGTTGAAAGCCATTTACAGCAGTTTAAAGCATTTTGAAGCAATTCTATACAGTAGAAAAAAAAGAACCAATAGAAATTTATTTATACATTTTCTCTCAGGGATGACGAAATTAAATGAAAACACTATATCGCTGAAGAAAGTAATAGTTTAAAACAATTGAAAGCCATTTTAAGCAGTTTAAAGCATTTTGAAGTAATTCTTAACAGTAGAAAACTAGTAAAAAAAAGTACCAATACAACTTTATTAATACATTTTCTCTCAGTTATGACGAAATTAAATGCAAACACTATTTGGTTAAAGAAAGTGATAGTTTCAAACAGTTGAAAGCCATTAAAAGCAGTTTAAAGCATTTTGAAGCAATTCTAAACAGTAGATAACTGTTAAAAACAGCACAAATAGAACTTTATTCATACATTTTCTCTCAGGGATGATGAAATTAAATGAAAACACTATATCGTAAAAGAAAGTAATAGTTTAAAACAATTGAAAGCCATTTTAAGCAGTTTAAAGCATTTTGAAGCAATTCTTAACATTAGAAAAAAAAGTACCAATAGAACTTTATTCATACGATTTCCTCTCAGAGATGATGAAATTTAGTGAAAACACTATATCGTTGAAGAAAGTGATAGTTTAAAACAGTTGAAAGCCATTTAAAGCAGTTAAAATCATTTTGAAGCAATTCTAAACAGTAGAAAACTGCTAAAAACAGCACAAATAGAACTTTATTCATACATTTTCTCTCAAGGATGATGAAATTAAATGAAAACACTATTTCGTTAAAAAAAGTAATTGTTTTAAACAGTTGAATGCCATTTATAGCAGTTTAAAGCATTTTGAAGCAATTCTAAAAAGTAGAAAACTGCTAAAAAAGTACCAATAGACTTTATTCATACATTTTGTCTCAGTTATGACGAAATTAAATGAAAACACTATATCGTTGAAGAAAGTAATAGTTTAAAACAATTGAAAGCCATTTAAAGCAGTTTAAAGCATTTTGAAGCAATTCTAAACAGTAGAAAACTGCTAAAAAAAGTACCAATAGACTTTATTCATACATTTTCTCTCAGTTATGACGAGATTAAATGAAAACACTATTTGGTTAAAGAAAGTGATAGTTTCAAACAGTTGAAAGCCATTTACAGCAGTTTAAAGCATTTTGAAGCAATTCTATACAGTAGAAAAAAAAGAACCAATAGAAATTTATTTATACATTTTCTCTCAGGGATGACGAAATTAAATGAAAACACTATATCGCTGAAGAAAGTAATAGTTTAAAACAATTGAAAGCCATTTTAAGCAGTTTAAAGCATTTTGAAGTAATTCTTAACAGTAGAAAACTAGTAAAAAAAAGTACCAATACAACTTTATTAATACATTTTCTCTCATTTATGACGAAATTAAATGCAAACACTATTTGGTTAAAGAAAGTGATAGTTTCAAACAGTTGAAAGCCATTTAAAGCAGTTTAAAGCATTTTGAAGCAATTCTAAACAGTAGATAACTGTTAAAAACAGCACAAATAGAACATTATTCATACATTTTCTCTCAAGGATGATGAAATTAAATGAAAACACTATTTCGTTAAAAAAAGTAATTGTTTTAAACAGTTGAATGCCTATTAAAGCAGTTTAAAGCATTTTGAAGCAATTCTAAACAGTAGAAAACTGCTAAAAAAAGTACCAATAGACTTTATTCATACATTTTCTCTCAGTTATGACGGGATTAAATGAAAACACTATTTGGTTAAAGAAAGTGATAGTTTCAAACAATTGAAAGCCATTTTAAGCAGTTTAAAGCATTTTGAAGCAATTCGAAACAGTAGATAACTGCTAAAAACAGCACAAATAGAACTTTATTCATACATTTTCTCTCAGTTATGACGAAATTAAATGCAAACACTATTTGGTTAAAGAAAGTGATAGTTTCAAACAGTTGAAAGCCATTTAAAGCAGTTTAAAGCATTTTGAAGCAATTCTAAACAGTAGATAACTGTTAAAAACAGCACAAATAGAACTTTATTCATACATTTTCTCTCAGGGATGATGAAATTAAATGAAAACACTATATCGTAAAAGAAAGTAATAGTTTAAAACAATTGAAAGCCATTTTAAGCAGTTTAAAGCATTTTGAAGCAATTCTTAACATTAGAAAAAAAAGTACCAATAGAACTTTATTCATACGATTTCCTCTCAGAGATGATGAAATTTAGTGAAAACACTATATCGTTGAAGAAAGTGATAGTTTAAAACAGTTGAAAGCCATTTAAAGCAGTTAAAATCATTTTGAAGCAATTCTAAACAGTAGAAAACTGCTAAAAACAGCACAAATAGAACTTTATTCATACATTTTCTCTCAAGGATGATGAAATTAAATGAAAACACTATTTCGTTAAAAAAAGTAATTGTTTTAAACAGTTGAATGCCATTTATAGCAGTTTAAAGCATTTTGAAGCAATTCTAAAAAGTAGAAAACTGCTAAAAAAAGTACCAATAGACTTTATTCATACATTTTGTCTCAGTTATGACGAAATTAAATGAAAACACTATATCGTTGAAGAAAGTAATAGTTTAAAACAATTGAAAGCCATTTAAAGCAGTTTAAAGCATTTTGAAGCAATTCTAAACAGTAGAAAACTGCTAAAAAAAGTACCAATAGACTTTATTCATACATTTTCTCTCAGTTATGACGAGATTAAATGAAAACACTATTTGGTTAAAGAAAGTGATAGTTTCAAACAGTTGAAAGCCATTTACAGCAGTTTAAAGCATTTTGAAGCAATTCTATACAGTAGAAAAAAAAGAACCAATAGAAATTTATTTATACATTTTCTCTCAGGGATGACGAAATTAAATGAAAACACTATATCGCTGAAGAAAGTAATAGTTTAAAACAATTGAAAGCCATTTTAAGCAGTTTAAAGCATTTTGAAGTAATTCTTAACAGTAGAAAACTAGTAAAAAAAAGTACCAATACAACTTTATTAATACATTTTCTCTCATTTATGACGAAATTAAATGCAAACACTATTTGGTTAAAGAAAGTGATAGTTTCAAACAGTTGAAAGCCATTTAAAGCAGTTTAAAGCATTTTGAAGCAATATTAAACAGTAAAAAACTGCTAAAAAATGTACCAATACAACTTCATTCATACATTTTCTCTCAGGGATGATGAAATTAAATGAAAACACTATATCGTTGAAGAAAGTGATAGTTTTAAACAGTTGAAAGCCATTTAAAGCAGTTTAAAGCATTTTGAAGCAATTCTAAACAGTAGAAAACTGCTAAAAAAAGTACCAATAGACTTTATTCATACATTTTCTCTCAGTTATGACGGGATTAAATGAAAACACTATTTGGTTAAAGAAAGTGATAGTTTCAAACAGTTGAAAGCCATTTAAAGTAGTTTAAAGCATTTTGAAGCAATTCTATACAGTAGAAAAAAAAGAACCAATAGAAATTTATTTATACATTTTCTCTCAGGGATGACGAAATTAAATGAAAACACTATATCGCTGAAGAAAGTAATAGTTTAAAACAATTGAAAGCCATTTTAAGCAGTTTAAAGCATTTTGAAGTAATTCTAAACAGTAGAAAACTAGTAAAAAAAGGTACCAATACAACTTTATTCATACATTTTCTCTCAGTTATGACGAAATTAAATGCAAACACTATATCGTTGAAGAAAGTAATAGTTTAAAAAAATTGAAAGCCATTTAAAGCAGTTTAAAGCGTTTTAAGGCAATTCTAAACAGTAGAAAACTGCTAAAAACAGCACAAATAGAACTTTATACATACGATTTCCTCTCAGGGATGATGAAATATAGTGAAAACACTATATCGTTGAAGAAAGTGATAGTTTAAAACAGTTGAAAGCCATTTAAAGCAGTTTAAAGCATTTTGAAGCAATATTAAACAGTAAAAAACTGCTAAAAAAAGTACCAATACAACTTTATTCATACATTTTCTCTCAGTTATGACGAAATTAAATGAAAACACTATTTGGTTAAAGAAAGTGATAGTTTAAAACAGTTGAAAGCCATTTAAAGCAGTTTAAAGCATTTTGAAGCAATTCGAAACAGTAAAAAACTGCTAAAAACAGCACAAATAGAACTTTATTCATACATTTTCTCTCAAGGATGATGAAATTAAATGAAAACACTATTTCGTTAAAAAAAGTAATTGTTTTAAACAGTTGAATGCCATTTAAAGCAGTTTAAAGCATTTTGAAGCAATTCTAAAAAGTAAAAAACTGCTAAAAAAAGTACCAATAGACTTTATTCATACATTTTGTCTCAGTTATGACGAAATTAAATGAAAACACTATATCGTTGAAGAAAGTAATAGTTTAAAATAATTGAAAGCCATTTAAAGCACTTTAAAGCGTTTATGCAATTCTAAACAGTAGAAAACTGCTAAAAACAGCACAAATAGAACATTATTCATACATTTTCTCTCAGTTATGACGAAATTAAATGAAAACACTATTTGGTTAAAGAAAGTGGTAGTTTCAAACAGTTGAAAGCCATTTAAAGCAGTTTAAAGCATTTTGAAGCAATTCTAAACAGTAGATAACTGTTAAAAACAGCACAAATAGAACATTATTCATACATTTTCTCTCAGGGATGACGAAATTTAATGAAAACACTATATCGTTGAAGAAAGTGATAGTTTAAAACAGTTGAAAGCCATTTAAAGCAGTTTAAAGAATTTTGAAGCAATTCTTAACATTAGAAAAAAAAGTACCAATAGAACTTTATTCATACGATTTCCTCTCAGGGATGATGAAATTTAATGAAAACACTATATCGTTGAAGAAAGTGATAGTTTAAAACAGTTGAAAGCCATTTAAAGCAGTTTAAAGCATTTTGAAGCAATTCTAAACAGTAAAAAACTGCTAAAAACAGCACAAAAAAAACTTTATTCATACATTTTCTCTCAAGGATGATGAAATTAAATGAAAACACTATTTCGTTAAAAAAAGTAATTGTTTTAAACAGTTGAATGCCATTTATAGCAGTTTAAAGCATTTTGAAGCAATTCTAAAAAGTAGAAAACTGCTAAAAAAAGTACCAATAGACTTTATTCATACATTTTGTCTCAGTTATGACGAAATTAAATGAAAACACTATATCGTTGAAGAAAGTAATAGTTTCAAACAATTGAAAGCCATTTAAAGCAGTTTAAAGCGTTTTAAGGCAATTCTAAACAGTAGAAAACTGCTAAAAACAGCACAAATAGAACTTTATTCATACATTTTCTCTCAAGGATGATGAAATTAAATGAAAACACTATTTCGTTAAAAAAAGTAATTGTTTTAAACAGTTGAATGCCTATTAAAGCAGTTTAAAGCATTTTGAAGCAATTCTATACAGTAGAAAAAAAAGAACCAATAGAAATTTATTTATACATTTTCTCTCAGGGATGACGAAATTAAATGAAAACACTATATCGCTGAAGAAAGTAATAGTTTAAAACAATTGAAAGCCATTTTAAGCAGTTTAAAGCATTTTGAAGTAATTCTAAACAGTAGAAAACTGGTAAAAAAAAGTACCAATAGACTTTATTCATACATTTTCTCTCAGTTATGACGAAATTAAATGCAAACACTATTTGGTTAAAGAAAGTGATAGTTTCAAACAGTTGAAAGCCATTTAAAGCAGTTTAAAGCATTTTGAAGCAATTCTATACAGTAGAAAAAAAAGAACCAATAGAAATTTATTTATACATTTTCTCTCAGGGATGATGAAATTGAATGAAAACACTATATCGTTGAAGAAAGTAATAGTTTAAAACAATTGAAAGCCATTTTAAGCAGTTTAAAGCATTTTGAAGCAATTCTAAACAGTAGATAACTGCTGAAAACAGCACAAATAGAACTTTATTCAAACATTTTCTCTCTGTTATAACGAAATTAAATGAAAACACTATTTCGTAAAAAAAAGAAATAGTTTAAAACAGTTGAAAGCCATTTAAAGCAGTTTAAAGCATTTTGAAGCAATTTTAAACAGTAGATAACTGTTAAAAACAGCACAAATAGAACATTATTCATACATTTTCTCTCAGGGATGATGAAATTTAATGAAAACACTATATCGTTGAAGAAAGTGATAGTTTAAAACAGTTGAAAGCCATTTAAAGCAGTTTAAAGCATTTTGAAGCAATTCTTAACATTAGAAAAAAAAGTACCAATCGAACTTTATTCATACGATTTCCTCTCAGGGATGATGAAATTTAATGAAAACACTATATCGTTGAAGAAAGTGATAGTTTAAAACAGTTGAAAGCCATTTAAAGCAGTTTAAAGCATTTTGAAGCAATTCTAAACAGTAAAAAACTGCTAAAAACAGCACAAATAGAACATTATTCATACATTTTCTCTCAAGGATGATGAAATTAAATGAAAACACTATTTCGTTAAAAAAAGTAATTGTTTTAAACAGTTGAATGCCATTTAAAGCAGTTTAAAGCATTTTGAAGCAATTCTAAAAAGTAGAAAACTGCTAAAAAAAGTACCAATAGACTTTATTCATACATTTTGTCTCAGTTATGACGAAATTAAATGAAAACACTATATCGTTGAAGAAAGTAATAGTTTAAAACAATTGAAAGCCATTTAAAGCAGTTTAAAGCGTTTTAAGGCAATTCTAAACAGTAGAAAACTGCTAAAAACAGCACAAATTGAACTTTATTCAAACATTTTCTCTCAAGGATGATGAAATTAAATGAAAACACTATTTCGTTAAAAAAAGTAATTGTTTTAAACAGTTGAATGCCTATTAAAGCAGTTTAAAGCATTTTGAAGCAATTCTAAAAAGTAGAAAACTGCTAAAAAAAGTACCAATAGACTTTATTCATATATTTTGTCTCAGTTATGACGAAATTAAATGAAAACACTATATCGTTGAAGAAAGTAATAGTTTAAAAAAATTGAAAGCCATTTAAAGCAGTTTAAAGCGTTTTAAGGCAATTCTAAACAGTAGAAAACTGCTAAAAACAGCACAAATAGAACTTTATTCATACATTTTCTCTCAAGGATGATGAAATTAAATGAAAACACTATTTCGTTAAAAAAAGTAATTGTTTTAAACAGTTGAAAGCCATTTAAAGCAGTTTAAAGCATTTTGAAGCAATTCTATACAGTAGAAAAAAAAGAACCAATAGAAATTTATTTATACATTTTCTCTCAGGGATGACGAAATTAAATGAAAACACTATATCGTTGAAGAAAGTAATAGTTTAAAACAATTGAAAGCCATTTTAAGCAGTTTAAAGCATTTTGAAGCAATTCGAAACAGTAGATAACTGCTAAAAACAGCACAAATAGAACTTTATTCATACATTTTCTCTCAGTTATAACGAAATTAAATGAAAACACTATTTCGTTAAAAAAAGAAATAGTTTAAAACAGTTGAAAGCCATTTAAAGCAGTTTAAAGCATTTTGAAGCAATTCTATACAGTAGAAAAAAAAGAACCAATAGAAATTTATTTATACATTTTCTCTCAGGGATGACGAAATTAAATGAAAACACTATATCGCTGAAGAAAGTAATAGTTTAAAACAATTGAAAGCCATTTTAAGCAGTTTAAAGCATTTTGAAGTAATTCTAAACAGTAGAAAACTGGTAAAAAAAAGTACCAATAGACTTTATTCATACATTTTCTCTCAGTTATGACGAAATTAAATGCAAACACTATTTGGTTAAAGAAAGTGATAGTTTCAAACAGTTGAAAGCCATTTAAAGCAGTTTAAAGCATTTTGAAGCAATTCTATACAGTAGAAAAAAAAGAACCAATAGAAATTTATTTATACATTTTCTCTCAGGGATGATGAAATTGAATGAAAACACTATATCGTTGAAGAAAGTAATAGTTTAAAACAATTGAAAGCCATTTTAAGCAGTTTAAAGCATTTTGAAGCAATTCGAAACAGTAGATAACTGCTAAAAACAGCACAAATAGAACTTTATTCAAACATTTTCTCTCTGTTATAACGAAATTAAATGAAAACACTATTTCGTTAAAAAAAGAAATAGTTTAAAACAGTTGAAAGCCATTTAAAGCAGTTTAAAGCATTTTGAAGCAATTCTAAACAGTAGATAACTGTTAAAAACAGCACAAATAGAACATTATTCATACATTTTCTCTCAGGGATGATGAAATTTAATGAAAACACTATATCGTTGAAGAAAGTGATAGTTTAAAACAGTTGAAAGCCATTTAAAGCAGTTTAAAGCATTTTGAAGCAATTCTTAACATTAGAAAAAAAAGTACCAATCGAACTTTATTCATACGATTTCCTCTCAGGGATGATGAAATTTAAAGAAAACACTATTTCGTTAAAAAAAGAAATAGTTTAAAACAGTTGAAAGCCATTTAAAGCAGTTCAAAGCGTTTTAAGGCAATTCTAAACAGTAGAAAACTGCTAAAAACAGCACAAATAGAACTTTATTCATACATTTTCTCTCAAGGATGATGAAATTAAATGAAAACAATATTTCGTTAAAAAAAGTAATTGTTTTAAACAGTTGAATGCCATTTAAAGCAGTTTAAAGCATTTGGAAGCAATTCTAAAAAGTAGAAAACTGCTAAAAAAAAGTACCAATAGACTTTATTCATACATTTTGTCTCAGTTATGACGAAATTAAATGAAAACACTATATCGTTGAAGAAAATAATAGTTTAAAACAATTGAAAGCCATTTAAAGCAGTTTAAAGCGTTTTAAGGCAATTCTAAACAGTAGAAAACTGCTAAAAACAGCACAAATTGAACTTTATTCAAACATTTTCTCTCAAGGATGATGAAATTAAATGAAAACACTATTTCGTTAAAAAAAGTAATTGTTTTAAACAGTTGAATGCCTATTAAAGCAGTTTAAAGCATTTTGAAGCAATTCTAAAAAGTAGAAAACTGCTAAAAAAAGTACCAATAGACTTTATTCATACATTTTGTCTCAGTTATGACGAAATTAAATGAAAACACTATATCGTTGAAGAAAGTAATAGTTTAAAACAATTGAAAGCCATTTAAAGCAGTTTAAAGCATTTTGAAGCAATTCTAAACAGTAGAAAACTACTAAAAAAAGTACCAATAGACTTTATTCATACATTTTCTCTCAGTTATGACGAAATTAAATGAAAACACTATTTGGTTAAAGAAAGTGATAGTTTCAAACAGTTGAAAGCCATTTAAAGCAGTTTAAAGCATTTTGAAGTAATTCTAAACAGTAGAAAACTGGTAAAAAAAAGTACCAATAGACTTTATTCATACATTTTCTCTCAGTTATGACGAAATTAAATGCAAACACTATTTGGTTAAAGAAAGTGATAGTTTCAAACAGTTGAAAGCCATTTAAAGCAGTTTAAAGCATTTTGAAGCAATTCTAAACAGTAGAAAAAAAAGAACCAATAGAAATTTATTTATACATTTTCTCTCAGGGATGATGAAATTGAATGAAAACACTATATCGTTGAAGAAAGTAATAGTTTAAAATAATTGAAAGCCATTTTAAGCAGTTTAAAGCATTTTGAAGCAATTCTAAACAGTAGATAACTGCTAAAATCAGCACAAATAGAACTTTATTCAAACATTTTCTCTCAGTTATAACGAAATTAAATGAAAACACTATTTCGTTAAAAAAAGAAATAGTTTAAAACAGTTGAAAGCCATTTAAAGCAGTTTAAAGCATTTTGAAGCAATTTTAAACAGTAGATAACTGTTAAAAACAGCACAAATAGAACATTATTCATACATTTTCTCTCAGGGATGATGAAATTTAATGAAAACACTATATCGTTGAAGAAAGTGATAGTTTAAAACAGTTGAAAGCCATTTAAAGCAGTTTAAAGCATTTTGAAGCAATTCTTAACATTAGAAAAAAAAGTACCAATCGAACTTTATTCATACGATTTCCTCTCAGGGATGATGAAATTTAATGAAAACACTATATCGTTGAAGAAAGTGATAGTTTAAAACAGTTGAAAGCCATTTAAAGCAGTTTAAAGCATTTTGAAGCAATTCTAAACAGTAAAAAACTGCTAAAAACAGCACAAATAGAACATTATTCATACATTTTCTCTCAAGGATGATGAAATTAAATGAAAACACTATTTCGTTAAAAAAAGTAATTGTTTTAAACAGTTGAATGCCATTTAAAGCAGTTTAAAGCATTTTGAAGCAATTCTAAAAAGTAGAAAACTGCTAAAAAAAGTACCAATAGACTTTATTCATACATTTTGTCTCAGTTATGACGAAATTAAATGAAAACACTATATCGTTGAAGAAAGTAATAGTTTAAAACAATTGAAAGCCATTTAAAGCAGTTTAAAGCGTTTTAAGGCAATTCTAAACAGTAGAAAACTGCTAAAAACAGCACAAATTGAACTTTATTCAAACATTTTCTCTCAAGGATGATGAAATTAAATGAAAACACTATTTCGTTAAAAAAAGTAATTGTTTTAAACAGTTGAATGCCTATTAAAGCAGTTTAAAGCATTTTGAAGCAATTCTAAAAAGTAGAAAACTGCTAAAAAAAGTACCAATAGACTTTATTCATATATTTTGTCTCAGTTATGACGAAATTAAATGAAAACACTATATCGTTGAAGAAAGTAATAGTTTAAAAAAATTGAAAGCCATTTAAAGCAGTTTAAAGCGTTTTAAGGCAATTCTAAACAGTAGAAAACTGCTAAAAACAGCACAAATAGAACTTTATTCATACATTTTCTCTCAAGGATGATGAAATTAAATGAAAACACTATTTCGTTAAAAAAAGTAATTGTTTCAAACAGTTGAAAGCCATTTAAAGCAGTTTAAAGCATTTTGAAGCAATTCTATACAGTAGAAAAAAAAGAACCAATAGAAATTTATTTATACATTTTCTCTCAGGGATGATGAAATTGAATGAAAACACTATATCGTTGAAGAAAGTAATAGTTTAAAACAATTGAAAGCCATTTTAAGCAGTTTAAAGCATTTTGAAGCAATTCGAAACAGTAGATAACTGCTAAAAACAGCACAAATAGAACTTTATTCAAACATTTTCTCTCTGTTATAACGAAATTAAATGAAAACACTATTTCGTTAAAAAAAGAAATAGTTTAAAACAGTTGAAAGCCATTTAAAGCAGTTTAAAGCATTTTGAAGCAATTCTAAACAGTAGATAACTGTTAAAAACAGCACAAATAGAACATTATTCATACATTTTCTCTCAGGGATGATGAAATTTAATGAAAACACTATATCGTTGAAGAAAGTGATAGTTTAAAACAGTTGAAAGCCATTTAAAGCAGTTTAAAGCATTTTGAAGCAATTCTTAACATTAGAAAAAAAAGTACCAATCGAACTTTATTCATACGATTTCCTCTCAGGGATGATGAAATTTAAAGAAAACACTATTTCGTTAAAAAAAGAAATAGTTTAAAACAGTTGAAAGCCATTTAAAGCAGTTCAAAGCGTTTTAAGGCAATTCTAAACAGTAGAAAACTGCTAAAAACAGCACAAATAGAACTTTATTCATACATTTTCTCTCAAGGATGATGAAATTAAATGAAAACAAAATTTCGTTAAAAAAAGTAATTGTTTTAAACAGTTGAATGCCATTTAAAGCAGTTTAAAGCATTTGGAAGCAATTCTAAAAAGTAGAAAACTGCTAAAAAAAGTACCAATAGACTTTATTCATACATTTTGTCTCAGTTATGACGAAATTAAATGAAAACACTATATCGTTGAAGAAAATAATAGTTTAAAACAATTGAAAGCCATTTAAAGCAGTTTAAAGCGTTTTAAGGCAATTCTAAACAGTAGAAAACTGCTAAAAACAGCACAAATTGAACTTTATTCAAACATTTTCTCTCAAGGATGATGAAATTAAATGAAAACACTATTTCGTTAAAAAAAGTAATTGTTTTAAACAGTTGAATGCCTATTAAAGCAGTTTAAAGCATTTTGAAGCAATTCTAAAAAGTAGAAAACTGCTAAAAAAAGTACCAATAGACTTTATTCATACATTTTGTCTCAGTTATGACGAAATTAAATGAAAACACTATATCGTTGAAGAAAGTAATAGTTTAAAACAATTGAAAGCCATTTAAAGCAGTTTAAAGCATTTTGAAGCAATTCTAAACAGTAGAAAACTACTAAAAAAAGTACCAATAGACTTTATTCATACATTTTCTCTCAGTTATGACGAAATTAAATGAAAACACTATTTGGTTAAAGAAAGTGATAGTTTCAAACAGTTGAAAGCCATTTAAAGCAGTTTAAAGCATTTTGAAGCAATTCTATACAGTAGAAAAAAAAAGAACCAATAGAAATTTATTTATACATTTTCTCTCAAGGATGATGAAATTAAATGAAAACACTATATCGTTGAAGAAAGTAATAGTTTAAAACAATTGAATGCCATTTAAAGCAGTTTAAAGCATTTTGAAGCAATTCTAAAAAGTAGAAAACTGCAAAAAAAAGTACCAATAGACTTTATTCATACATTTTGTCTCAGTTATGACGAAATTAAATGAAAACACTATTTCGTTAAAAAAAGAAATAGTTTAAAACAGTTGAAAGCCATTTAAAGCAGTTTAAAGCATTTTGAAGCAATTCTAAACAGTAGATAACTGTTAAAAACAGCACAAATAGAACATTATTCATACATTTTCTCTCAGGGATGATGAAATTAAATGAAAACACTATTTGGTTAAAGAAAGTGACAGTTTAAAACAGTTAAAAGCCATTTAAAGCAGTTTAAAGCATTTTGAAGCAATTCTTAACATTAGAAAAAAAAGTACCAATAGAACTTTATTCATACGATTTCCTCTCAGGGATGATGAAATTTAGTGAAAACACTATATCGTTGAAGAAAGTGATAGTTTAAAACAGTTGAATGCCATTTAAAGCAGTTAAAAGCATTTTGAAGCAATATTAAACAGTAAAAAACTGCTAAAAAGTACTAATACAACTTTATTCATACATTTTCTCTCAGTTATGACGAAATTAAATGAAAACACTATTTGGTTAATGAAAGTGGTAGTTTCAAACAGTTGAAAGCCATTTAAAGCAGTTTAAAGCATTTTGAAGCAATTCTTAACATTAGAAAAAAAAGAACCAATAGAACTTTATTCATACGATTTCCTCTCAGGGATGATGAAATTTAGTGAAAACACTATATCGTTGAAGAAAGTGATAGTTTAAAACAGTTGAAAGCCATTTAAAGCAGTTTAAAGCATTTTGAAGCAATTCTATACAGTAAAAAACTGCTAAAAAAAGTACCAATACAACTTTATTCATACATTTTCTCTCAGTTATGACGAAATTAAATGAAAACACTATTTGGTTAAAGAAAGTGGTAGTTTCAAACAGTTGAAAGCCATTTAAAGCAGTTTAAAGCATTTTGAAGCAATTCTTAACATTAGAAAAAAAAGTACCAATCGAACTTTATTCATACGATTTCCTCTCAGGGATGATGAAATTTAATGAAAACACTATATCGTTGAAGAAAGTGATAGTTTAAAACATTTGAAAGCCATTTAAAGCAGTTTAAAGCATTTTGAAGCAATTCTTAACATTAGAAAAAAAAGTACCAATCGAACTTTATTCATACGATTTCCTCTCAGGGATGATGAAATTTAATGAAAACACTATATCGTTGAAGAAAGTGATAGTTTAAAACAGTTGAAAGCCATTTAAAGCAGTTTAAAGCATTTTGAAGCAATTCTAAACAGTAAAAAACTGCTAAAAACAGCACAAATAGAACATTATTCATACATTTTCTCTCAAGGATGATGAAATTAAATGAAAACACTATTTCGTTAAAAAATGTAATTGTTTTAAACAGTTGAATGCCATTTAAAGCAGTTTAAAGCATTTTGAAGCAATTCTTAACATTAGAAAAAAAAGTACCAATCGAACTTTATTCATACGATTTCCTCTCAGGGATGATGAAATTTAATGAAAACACTATATCGTTGAAGAAAGTGATAGTTTAAAACAGTTGAAAGCCATTTAAAGCAGTTTAAAGCATTTTGAAGCAATTCTAAACAGTAAAAAACTGCTAAAAACAGCACAAATAGAACATTATTCATACATTTTCTCTCAAGGATGATGAAATTAAATGAAAACACTATTTCGTTAAAAAAAGTAATTGTTTTAAACAGTTGAATGCCATTTAAAGCAGTTTAAAGCATTTTGAAGCAATTCTAAAAAGTAGAAAACTGCTAAAAAAAGTACCAATAGACTTTATTCATACATTTTGTCTCAGTTATGACGAAATTAAATGAAAACACTATATCGTTGAAGAAAGTAATAGTTTAAAACAATTGAAAGCCATTTAAAGCAGTTTAAAGCATTTTAAGGCAATTCTAAACAGTAGAAAACTGGTAAAAACAGCACAAATTGAACTTTATTTAAACATTTTCTCTCAAGGATGATGAAATTAAATGAAAACACTATTTCGTTAAAAAAAGTAATTGTTTTAAACAGTTGAATGCCTATTAAAGCAGTTTAAAGCATTTTGAAGCAATTCTAAAAAGTAGAAAACTGCTAAAAAAAGTACCAATAGACTTTATTCATACATTTTGTCTCAGTTATGACGAAATTAAATGAAAACACTATATCGTTGAAGAAAGTAATAGTTTAAAACAATTGAAAGCCATTTAAAGCAGTTTAAAGCATTTTGAAGCAATTCTAAACAGTAGAAAACTACTAAAAAAAGTACCAATAGACTTTATTCATACATTTTCTCTCAGTTATGACGAAATTAAATGAAAACACTATTTGGTTAAAGAAAGTGATAGTTTCAAACAGTTGAAAGCCATTTAAAGCAGTTTAAAGCATTTTGAAGCAATTCTATACAGTAGAAAAAAAAAGAACCAATAGAAATTTATTTATACATTTTCTCTCAGGGATGATGAAATTAAATGAAAACACTATATCGTTGAAGAAAGTAATAGTTTAAAACAATTGAATGCCATTTAAAGCAGTTTAAAGCATTTTGAAGCAATTCTAAAAAGTAGAAAACTGCAAAAAAAAGTACCAATAGACTTTATTCATACATTTTGTCTCAGTTATGACGAAATTAAATGAAAACACTATTTCGTTAAAAAATGTAATTGTTTTAAACAGTTGAATGCCATTTAAAGCAGTTTAAAGCATTTTGAAGCAATTCTTAACATTAGAAAAAAAAGTACCAATCGAACTTTATTCATACGATTTCCTCTCAGGGATGATGAAATTTAATGAAAACACTATATCGTTGAAGAAAGTAATAGTTTAAAACAATTGAAAGCCATTTAAAGCAGTTTAAAGCATTTTGAAGCAATTCTAAACAGTAGAAAACTACTAAAAAAAGTACCAATAGACTTTATTCATACATTTTCTCTCAGTTATGACGAAATTAAATGAAAACACTATTTGGTTAAAGAAAGTGATAGTTTCAAACAGTTGAAAGCCATTTAAAGCAGTTTAAAGCATTTTGAAGCAATTCTATACAGTAGAAAAAAAAAGAACCAATAGAAATTTATTTATACATTTTCTCTCAAGGATGATGAAATTAAATGAAAACACTATATCGTTGAAGAAAGTAATAGTTTAAAACAATTGAATGCCATTTAAAGCAGTTTAAAGCATTTTGAAGCAATTCTAAAAAGTAGAAAACTGCAAAAAAAAGTACCAATAGACTTTATTCATACATTTTGTCTCAGTTATGACGAAATTAAATGAAAACACTATTTCGTTAAAAAAAGAAATAGTTTAAAACAGTTGAAAGCCATTTAAAGCAGTTTAAAGCATTTTGAAGCAATTCTAAACAGTAGATAACTGTTAAAAACAGCACAAATAGAACATTATTCATACATTTTCTCTCAGGGATGATGAAATTAAATGAAAACACTATTTGGTTAAAGAAAGTGACAGTTTAAAACAGTTAAAAGCCATTTAAAGCAGTTTAAAGCATTTTGAAGCAATTCTTAACATTAGAAAAAAAAGTACCAATAGAACTTTATTCATACGATTTCCTCTCAGGGATGATGAAATTTAGTGAAAACACTATATCGTTGAAGAAAGTGATAGTTTAAAACAGTTGAATGCCATTTAAAGCAGTTAAAAGCATTTTGAAGCAATATTAAACAGTAAAAAACTGCTAAAAAGTACTAATACAACTTTATTCATACATTTTCTCTCAGTTATGACGAAATTAAATGAAAACACTATTTGGTTAATGAAAGTGGTAGTTTCAAACAGTTGAAAGCCATTTAAAGCAGTTTAAAGCATTTTGAAGCAATTCTTAACATTAGAAAAAAAAGAACCAATAGAACTTTATTCATACGATTTCCTCTCAGGGATGATGAAATTTAGTGAAAACACTATATCGTTGAAGAAAGTGATAGTTTAAAACAGTTGAAAGCCATTTAAAGCAGTTTAAAGCATTTTGAAGCAATTCTATACAGTAAAAAACTGCTAAAAAAAGTACCAATACAACTTTATTCATACATTTTCTCTCAGTTATGACGAAATTAAATGAAAACACTATTTGGTTAAAGAAAGTGGTAGTTTCAAACAGTTGAAAGCCATTTAAAGCAGTTTAAAGCATTTTGAAGCAATTCTTAACATTAGAAAAAAAAGTACCAATCGAACTTTATTCATACGATTTCCTCTCAGGGATGATGAAATTTAATGAAAACACTATATCGTTGAAGAAAGTGATAGTTTAAAACATTTGAAAGCCATTTAAAGCAGTTTAAAGCATTTTGAAGCAATTCTTAACATTAGAAAAAAAAGTACCAATCGAACTTTATTCATACGATTTCCTCTCAGGGATGATGAAATTTAATGAAAACACTATATCGTTGAAGAAAGTGATAGTTTAAAACAGTTGAAAGCCATTTAAAGCAGTTTAAAGCATTTTGAAGCAATTCTAAACAGTAAAAAACTGCTAAAAACAGCACAAATAGAACATTATTCATACATTTTCTCTCAAGGATGATGAAATTAAATGAAAACACTATTTCGTTAAAAAATGTAATTGTTTTAAACAGTTGAATGCCATTTAAAGCAGTTTAAAGCATTTTGAAGCAATTCTTAACATTAGAAAAAAAAGTACCAATCGAACTTTATTCATACGATTTCCTCTCAGGGATGATGAAATTTAATGAAAACACTATATCGTTGAAGAAAGTGATAGTTTAAAACAGTTGAAAGCCATTTAAAGCAGTTTAAAGCATTTTGAAGCAATTCTAAACAGTAAAAAACTGCTAAAAACAGCACAAATAGAACATTATTCATACATTTTCTCTCAAGGATGATGAAATTAAATGAAAACACTATTTCGTTAAAAAAAGTAATTGTTTTAAACAGTTGAATGCCATTTAAAGCAGTTTAAAGCATTTTGAAGCAATTCTAAAAAGTAGAAAACTGCTAAAAAAAGTACCAATAGACTTTATTCATACATTTTGTCTCAGTTATGACGAAATTAAATGAAAACACTATATCGTTGAAGAAAGTAATAGTTTAAAACAATTGAAAGCCATTTAAAGCAGTTTAAAGCATTTTAAGGCAATTCTAAACAGTAGAAAACTGGTAAAAACAGCACAAATTGAACTTTATTTAAACATTTTCTCTCAAGGATGATGAAATTAAATGAAAACACTATTTCGTTAAAAAAAGTAATTGTTTTAAACAGTTGAATGCCTATTAAAGCAGTTTAAAGCATTTTGAAGCAATTCTAAAAAGTAGAAAACTGCTAAAAAAAGTACCAATAGACTTTATTCATACATTTTGTCTCAGTTATGACGAAATTAAATGAAAACACTATATCGTTGAAGAAAGTAATAGTTTAAAACAATTGAAAGCCATTTAAAGCAGTTTAAAGCATTTTGAAGCAATTCTAAACAGTAGAAAACTACTAAAAAAAGTACCAATAGACTTTATTCATACATTTTCTCTCAGTTATGACGAAATTAAATGAAAACACTATTTGGTTAAAGAAAGTGATAGTTTCAAACAGTTGAAAGCCATTTAAAGCAGTTTAAAGCATTTTGAAGCAATTCTATACAGTAGAAAAAAAAAGAACCAATAGAAATTTATTTATACATTTTCTCTCAGGGATGATGAAATTAAATGAAAACACTATATCGTTGAAGAAAGTAATAGTTTAAAACAATTGAAAGCCATTTTAAGCAGTTTAAAGCATTTTGAAGCAATTCGAAACAGTAGATAACTGCTAAAAACAGCACAAATAGAACTTTATTCATACATTTTCTCTCAGTTATAACGAAATTAAATGAAAACACTATTTCGTTAAAAAAAGAAATAGTTTAAAACAGTTGAAAGCCATTTAAAGCAGTTTAAAGCATTTTGAAGCAATTCTAAACAGTAGATAACTGTTAAAAACAGCACAAATAGAACATTATTCATACATTTTCTCTCAGGGATGATGAAATTAAATGAAAACACTATTTGGTTAAAGAAAGTGACAGTTTAAAACAGTTGAAAGCCATTTAAAGCAGTTTAAAGCATTTTGAAGCAATTCTTAACAGTAGAAAAAAAAGTACCAATAGAACTTTATTCATACGATTTCCTCTCAGGGATGATGAAATTTAGTGAAAACACTATATCGTTGAAGAAAGTGATAGTTTAAAACAGTTGAAAGCCATTTAAAGCAGTTTAAAGCATTTTGAAGCAATATTAAACAGTAAAAAACTGCTAAAAAGTACTAATACAACTTTATTCATACATTTTCTCTCAGTTATTACGAAATTAAATGAAAACACTATTTGGTTAAAGAAAGTGGTAGTTTCAAACAGTTGAAAGCCATTTAAAGCAGTTTAAAGCATTTTGAAGCAATTCTTAACATTAGAAAAAAAAGTACCAATAGAACTTTATTCATACGATTTCCTCTCAGGGATGATGAAATTTAGTGAAAACACTATATCGTTGAAGAAAGTGATAGTTTAAAACAGTTGAAAGCCATTTAAAGCAGTTTAAAGCATTTTGAAGCAATATTAAACAGTAAAAAACTGCTAAAAAAAGTACCAATACAACTTTATTCATACATTTTCTCTCAGTTATGACGAAATTAAATGAAAACACTATTTGGTTAAAGAAAGTGGTAGTTTCAAACAGTTGAAAGCCATTTAAAGCAGTTTAAAGCATTTTGAAGCAATTCTAAACAGTAAATAACTGTTAAAAACAGCACAAATAGAACATTATTCATACATTTTCTCTCAGGGATGATGAAATTTAATGAAAACACTATATCGTTGAAGAAAGTGATAGTTTAAAACAGTTGAAAGCCATTTAAAGCAGTTTAAAGCATTTTGAAGCAATTCTTAACATTAGAAAAAAAAGTACCAATAGAACTTTATTCATACGATTTCCTCTCAGGGATGATGAAATTTAATGAAAACACTATATCGTTGAAGAAAGTGATAGTTTAAAACAGTTGAAAGCCATTTAAAGCAGTTTAAAGCATTTTGAGGCAATTCTAAACAGTAAAAAACTGCTAAAAACAGCACAAATAGAACATTATTCATACATTTTCTCTCAAGGATGATGAAATTAAATGAAAACACTATTTCGTTAAAAAAAGTAATTGTTTTAAACAGTTGAATGCCATTTAAAGCAGTTTAAAGCATTTTGAAGCAATTCTAAAAAGTAAAAACTGCTAAAAAAAGTACCAATAGACTTTATTCATACATTTTGTCTCAGTTATGACGAAATTAAATGAAAACACTATATCGTTGAAGAAAGTAATAGTTTAAAACAATTGAAAGCCATTTAAAGCAGTTTAAAGCATTTTGAAGCAATTCTAAACAGTAGAAAACTGCTAAAAAAAAGGACCAATAGACTTTATTCATACATTTTCTCTCAGTTATGACGAAATTAAATGAAAACACTATTTGGTTAAAGAAAGGGATAGTTTCAAACAGTTGAAAGCCATTTAAAGCAGTATAAAGCATTTTGAAGCAATTCTATACAGTAGAAAAAAAAGAACCAATAGAAATTTATTTATACATTTTCTCTCAGGGATGATGAAATTAAATGAAAACACTATATCGTTGAAGAAAGTAATAGTTTAAAACAATTGAAAGCCATTTTAAGCAGTTTAAAGCATTTTGAAGCAATTCGAAACAGTAGATAACTGCTAAAAACAGCACAAATAGAACTTTATTCATACATTTTCTCTCAGTTATGACGAAATTAAATGCAAACACTATTTGGTTAAAGAAAGTGATAGTTTCAAACAGTTGAAAGCCATTTAAAGCAGTTTAAAGCATTTTGAAGCAATTCTATACAGTAGAAAAAAAAGAACCAATAGAAATTTATTTATACATTTTCTCTCAAGGATGATGAAATTAAATGAAAACACTATATCGTTAAAAAAAGAAATAGTTTAAAACAATTGAAAGCCATTTAAAGCAGTTTAAAGCATTTTGAAGCAATTCGAAACAGTAGATAACTGCTAAAAACAGCACAAATAGAACTTTATTCATACATTTTCTCTCAGTTATAACGAAATTAAATGAAAACACTATTTCGTTAAAAAAAGAAATAGTTTAAAACAGTTGAAAGCCATTTAAAGCAGTTTAAAGCATTTTGAAGCAATTCTAAACAGTAGATAACTGTTAAAAACAGCACAAATAGAACATTATTCATACATTTTCTCTCAGGGATGATGAAATTAAATGAAAACACTATTTGGTTAAAGAAAGTGACAGTTTAAACAGTTGAAAGCCATTTAAAGCAGTTTAAAGCATTTTGAAGCAATTCTTAACATTAGAAAAAAAAGTACCAATAGAACTTTATTCATACGATTTCCTCTCAGGGATGATGAAATTTAGTGAAAACACTATATCGTTGAAGAAAGTGATAGTTTAAAACAGTTGAAAGCCATTTAAAGCAGTTTAAAGCATTTTGAAGCAATATTAAACAGTAAAAAACTGCTAAAAAAAGTACTAATACAACTTTATTCATACATTTTCTCTCAGTTATGACGAAATTAAATGAAAACACTATTTGGTTAAAGAAAGTGGTAGGTTCAAACAGTTGAAAGCCATTTAAAGCAATTTAAAGCATTTTGAAGCAATTCTTAACAGTAGATAACTGTTAAAAACAGCACAAATAGAACATTATTCATTCATTTTCTCTCAGGGATGATGAAATTTAATGAAAACACTATATCGTTGAAGAAAGTGATAGTTTAAAACAGTTGAAAGCCATTTAAAGCAGTTTAAAGCATTTTGAAGCAATTCTTAACATTAGAAAAAAAAGTACCAATAAAACTTTATTCAAACGATTTCCTCTCAGGGATGATGAAATTTAAAGAAAACACTATATCGTTGAAGAAAGTGATAGTTTAAAACAGTTGAAAGCCATTTAAAGCAGTTTAAAGCATTTTGAAGCAATTCTAAACAGTAAAAAACTGCTAAAAACAGCACAAATAGAACTTTATTCATACATTTTCTCTCAAGGATGATGAAATTAAATGAAAACACTATTTCGTTAAAAAAAGTAATTGTTTTAAACAGTTGAATGCCATTTAAAGCAGTTTAAAGCATTTTGAAGCAATTCTAAAAAGTAGAAAACTGCTAAAAACAGTACCAATAGACTTTATTCATACATTTTGTCTCAGTTATGACGAAATAAAATGAAAACACTATATCGTTGAAGAAAGTAATAGTTTAAAACAATTGAAAGCCATTTAAAGCAGTTTAAAGCGTTTTAAGGCAATTCTAAACAGTAGAAAACTGCTAAAAACAGCACAAATAGAACTTTATTCAAACATTTTCTCTCAAGGATGATGAAATTAAATGAAAACACTATTTCGTTAAAAAAAGTAATTGTTTTAAACAGTTGAATGCCTATTAAAGCAGTTTAAAGCATTTTGAAGCAATTCAAAAAAGTAGAAAACTGCTAAAAAAAGTACCAATAGACTTTATTCATACATTTTGTCTCAGTTATGACGAAATTAAATGAAAACACAATATCGTTGAAGAAAGTAATAGTTTGAAACAATTGAAAGCCATTTAAAGCAGTTTAAAGCATTTTGAAGCAATTCTAAACAGTAGAAAACTGCTAAAAAAAGTACCAATAGACTTTATTCATACATTTTCTCTCAGGGATGACGAAATTTAATGCAAACACTATTTGGTTAAAGAAAGTGATAGTTTCAAACAGTTGAAAGCCATTTAAAGCATTTTGAAGCAATTCTATACAGTAGAAAAAAAGAACCAATAGAAATTTATTTATACATTTTCTCTCAGGGATGATGAAATTAAATGAAAACACTATATCGTTGAAGAAAGTAATAGTTTAAAACAATTGAAAGCCATTTTAAGCAGTTTAAAGCATTTTGAAGCAATTCGAAACAGTAGATAACTGCTAAAAACAGCACAAATAGAACTTTATTCATACATTTTCTCTCAGTTATAACGAAATTAAATGAAAACACTATTTCGTTAAAAAAAGAAATAGTTTAAAACAGTTGAAAGCCATTTAAAGCAGTTTAAAGCATTTTGAAGCAATTCTAAACAGTAGATAACTGTTAAAAACAGCACAAATAGAACATTATTCATACATTTTCTCTCAGTTATGACGAAATTAAATGAAAACACTATTTGGTTAAAGAAAGTGACAGTTTAAAACAGTTGAAAGCCATTTAAAGCAGTTTAAAGCATTTTGAAGCAATTCTTAACATTAGAAAAAAAAAGTACCAATAGAACTTTATTCATACATTTCCTCTCAGGGATGATGAAATTTAGTGAAAACACTATATCGTTGAAGAAAGTGATAGTTTAAAACAGTTGAAAGCCATTTAAAGCAGTTTAAAGCATTTTGAAGAAATATTAAACAGTAAAAAAATGCTAAAAAAAGTACTAATACAACTTTATTCATACATTTTCTCTCAGTTATGACGAAATTAAATGAAAACACTATTTGGTTAAAGAAAGTGGTAGTTTCAAACAGTTGAAAGCCATTTAAAGCAATTTAAAGCATTTTGACGCAATTCTTAACATTAGAAAAAAAAGTACCAATAAAACTTTATTCATACGATTTCCTCTCAGGGATGATGAAATTTAATGAAAACACTATATCGTTGAAGAAAGTAATAGTTTAAAACAATTGAAAGCCATTTTAAGCAGTTTAAAGCATTTTGAAGCAATTCGAAACAGTAGATAACTGCTAAAAACAGCACAAATAGAACTTTATTCATACATTTTCTCTCAGTTATGACGAAATTAAATGCAAACACTATTTGGTTAAATAAAGTGATAGTTTCAAACAATTGAAAGCCATTTTAAGCAGTTTAAAGCATTTTGAAGCAATTCGAAACAGTAGATAACTGCTAAAAACAGCACAAATAGAACTTTATTCATACATTTTCTCTCAGTTATGACGAAATTAAATGCAAACACTATTTGGTTAAAGAAAGTGATAGTTTCAAACAGTTAAAAGCCATTTAAAGCAGTTTAAAGCATTTTGAAGCAATTCTATACAGTAGAAAAAAAAGAACCAATAGAAATTTATTTATACATTTTCTCTCAAGGATGATGAAATTAAATGAAAACACTATATCGTTAAAAAAAGAAATAGTTTAAAACAATTGAAAGCCATTTAAAGCAGTTTAAAGCATTTTGAAGCAATTCGAAACAGTAGATAACTGCTAAAAACAGCACAAATAGAACTTTATTCATACATTTTCTCTCAGTTATAACGAAATTAAATGAAAACACTATTTCGTTAAAAAAAGAAATAGTTTAAAACAGTTGAAAGCCATTTAAAGCAGTTTAAAGCATTTTGAAGCAATTCGAAACAGTAGATAACTGTTAAAAACAGCACAAATAGAACATTATTCATACATTTTCTCTCAAGGATGATGAAATTAAATGAAAACACTATTTGGTTAAAGAAAGTGACAGTTTAAAACAGTTGAAAGCCATTTAAAGCAGTTTAAAGCATTTTGAAGCAATTCTTAACATTAGAAAAAAAAGTACCAATAGAACTTTATTCATACGATTTCCTCTCAGGGATGATGAAATTTAGTGAAAACACTATATCGTTGAAGAAAGTGATAGTTTAAAACAGTTGAAAGCCATTTAAAGCAGTTTAAAGCATTTTGAAGCAATATTAAAAAGTAAAAAACTGCTAAAAAAAGTACTAATACAACTTTATTCATACATTTTCTCTCAGTTATGACGAAATTAAATGAAAACACTATTTGGTTAAAGAAAGTGGTAGTTTCAAACAGTTGAAAGCCATTTAAAGCAATTTAAAGCATTTTGAAGCAATTCTTAACAGTAGATAACTGTTAAAAACAGTACCAATAGACTTTATTCATACATTTTGTCTCAGTTATGACGAAATAAAATGAAAACACTATATCGTTGAAGAAAGTAATAGTTTAAAACAATTGAAAGCCATTTAAAGCAGTTTAAAGCGTTTTAAGGCAATTCTAAACAGTAGAAAACTGCTAAAAACAGCACAAATAGAACTTTATTCAAACATTTTCTCTCAAGGATGATGAAATTAAATGAAAACACTATTTCGTTAAAAAAAGTAATTGTTTTAAACAGTTGAATGCCTATTAAAGCAGTTTAAAGCATTTTGAAGCAATTCTAAAAAGTAGAAAACTGCTAAAAAAAGTACCAATAGACTTTATTCATACATTTTGTCTCAGTTATGACGAAATTAAATGAAAACACAATATCGTTGAAGAAAGTAATAGTTTGAAACAATTGAAAGCCATTTAAAGCAGTTTAAAGCATTTTGAAGCAATTCTAAACAGTAGAAAACTGCTAAAAAAGTACCAATAGACTTTATTCATACATTTTCTCTCAGGGATGACGAAATTTAATGCAAACACTATTTCGTTAAAAAAAGTAATTGTTTTAAACAGTTGAATGCCTATTAAAGCAGTTTAAAGCATTTTGAAGCAATTCTAAAAAGTAGAAAACTGCTAAAAAAAGTACCAATAGACTTTATTCATACATTTTGTCTCAGTTATGACGAAATTAAATGAAAACACAATATCGTTGAAGAAAGTAATAGTTTGAAACAATTGAAAGCCATTTAAAGCAGTTTAAAGCATTTTGAAGCAATTCTAAACAGTAGAAAACTGCTAAAAAAAGTACCAATAGACTTTATTCATACATTTTCTCTCAGGGATGACGAAATTTAATGCAAACACTATTTGGTTAAAGAAAGTGATAGTTTCAAACAGTTGAAAGCCATTTACAGCATTTTGAAGCAATTCTATACAGTAGAAAAAAAGAACCAATAGAAATTTATTTATACATTTTCTCTCAGGGATGATGAAATTAAATGAAAACACTATATCGTTGAAGAAAGTAATAGTTTAAAACAATTGAAAGCCATTTTAAGCAGTTTAAAGCATTTTGAAGCAATTCGAAACAGTAGATAACTGCTAAAAACAGCACAAATAGAACTTTATTCATACATTTTCTCTCAGTTATAACGAAATTAAATGAAAACACTATTTCGTTAAAAAAAGAAATAGTTTAAAACAGTTGAAAGCCATTTAAAGCAGTTTAAAGCATTTTGAAGCAATTCTTAACATTAGAAAAAAAAGTACCAATAAAACTTTATTCAAACGATTTCCTCTCAGGGATGATGAAATTTAAAGAAAACACTATATCGTTGAAGAAAGTGATAGTTTAAAACAGTTGAAAGCCATTTAAAGCAGTTTAAAGCATTTTGAAGCAATTCTAAACAGTAAAAAACTGCTAAAAACAGCACAAATAGAACTTTATTCATACATTTTCTCTCAAGGATGATGAAATTAAATGAAAACACTATTTCGTTAAAAAAAGTAATTGTTTTAAACAGTTGAATGCCATTTAAAGCAGTTTAAAGCATTTTGAAGCAATTCTAAAAAGTAGAAAACTGCTAAAAACAGTACCAATAGACTTTATTCATACATTTTGTCTCAGTTATGACGAAATAAAATGAAAACACTATATCGTTGAAGAAAGTAATAGTTTAAAACAATTGAAAGCCATTTAAAGCAGTTTAAAGCGTTTTAAGGCAATTCTAAACAGTAGAAAACTGCTAAAAACAGCACAAATAGAACTTTATTCAAACATTTTCTCTCAAGGATGATGAAATTAAATGAAAACACTATTTCGTTAAAAAAAGTAATTGTTTTAAACAGTTGAATGCCTATTAAAGCAGTTTAAAGCATTTTGAAGCAATTCTAAAAAGTAGAAAACTGCTAAAAAAAGTACCAATAGACTTTATTCATACATTTTGTCTCAGTTATGACGAAATTAAATGAAAACACAATATCGTTGAAGAAAATAATAGTTTGAAACAATTGAAAGCCATTTAAAGCAGTTTAAAGCATTTTGAAGCAATTCTAAACAGTAGAAAACTGCTAAAAAAAGTACCAATAGACTTTATTCATACATTTTCTCTCAGGGATGACGAAATTTAATGCAAACACTATTTGGTTAAAGAAAGTGATAGTTTCAAACAGTTGAAAGCCATTTAAAGCATTTTGAAGCAATTCTATACAGTAGAAAAAAAGAACCAATAGAAATTTATTTATACATTTTCTCTCAGGGATGATGAAATTAAATGAAAACACTATATCGTTGAAGAAAGTAATAGTTTAAAACAATTGAAAGCCATTTTAAGCAGTTTAAAGCATTTTGAAGCAATTCGAAACAGTAGATAACTGCTAAAAACAGCACAAATAGAACTTTATTCATACATTTTCTCTCAGTTATAACGAAATTAAATGAAAACACTATTTCGTTAAAAAAAGAAATAGTTTAAAACAGTTGAAAGCCATTTAAAGCAGTTTAAAGCATTTTGAAGCAATTCTAAACAGTAGATAACTGTTAAAAACAGCACAAATAGAACATTATTCATACATTTTCTCTCAGTTATGACGAAATTAAATGAAAACACTATTTGGTTAAAGAAAGTGACAGTTTAAAACAGTTGAAAGCCATTTAAAGCAGTTTAAAGCATTTTGAAGCAATTCTTAACATTAGAAAAAAAAAGTACCAATAGAACTTTATTCATACATTTCCTCTCAGGGATGATGAAATATAGTGAAAACACTATATCGTTGAAGAAAGTGATAGTTTAAAACAGTTGAAAGCCATTTAAAGCAGTTTAAAGCATTTTGAAGAAATATTAAACAGTAAAAAAATGCTAAAAAAAGTACTAATACAACTTTATTCATACATTTTCTCTCAGTTATGACGAAATTAAATGAAAACACTATTTGGTTAAAGAAAGTGGTAGTTTCAAACAGTTGAAAGCCATTTAAAGCAATTTAAAGCATTTTGACGCAATTCTTAACATTAGAAAAAAAAGTACCAATAAAACTTTATTCATACGATTTCCTCTCAGGGATGATGAAATTTAATGAAAACACTATATCGTTGAAGAAAGTAATAGTTTAAAACAATTGAAAGCCATTTTAAGCAGTTTAAAGCATTTTGAAGCAATTCGAAACAGTAGATAACTGCTAAAAACAGCACAAATAGAACTTTATTCATACATTTTCTCTCAGTTATGACGAAATTAAATGCAAACACTATTTGGTTAAATAAAGTGATAGTTTCAAACAATTGAAAGCCATTTTAAGCAGTTTAAAGCATTTTGAAGCAATTCGAAACAGTAGATAACTGCTAAAAACAGCACAAATAGAACTTTATTCATACATTTTCTCTCAGTTATGACGAAATTAAATGCAAACACTATTTGGTTAAAGAAAGTGATAGTTTCAAACAGTTAAAAGCCATTTAAAGCAGTTTAAAGCATTTTGAAGCAATTCTATACAGTAGAAAAAAAAGAACCAATAGAAATTTATTTATACATTTTCTCTCAAGGATGATGAAATTAAATGAAAACACTATATCGTTAAAAAAAGAAATAGTTTAAAACAATTGAAAGCCATTTAAAGCAGTTTAAAGCATTTTGAAGCAATTCGAAACAGTAGATAACTGCTAAAAACAGCACAAATAGAACTTTATTCATACATTTTCTCTCAGTTATAACGAAATTAAATGAAAACACTATTTCGTTAAAAAAAGAAATAGTTTAAAACAGTTGAAAGCCATTTAAAGCAGTTTAAAGCATTTTGAAGCAATTCGAAACAGTAGATAACTGTTAAAAACAGCACAAATAGAACATTATTCATACATTTTCTCTCAAGGATGATGAAATTAAATGAAAACACTATTTGGTTAAAGAAAGTGACAGTTTAAAACAGTTGAAAGCCATTTAAAGCAGTTTAAAGCATTTTGAAGCAATTCTTAACATTAGAAAAAAAAGTACCAATAGAACTTTATTCATACGATTTCCTCTCAGGGATGATGAAATTTAGTGAAAACACTATATCGTTGAAGAAAGTGATAGTTTAAAACAGTTGAAAGCCATTTAAAGCAGTTTAAAGCATTTTGAAGCAATATTAAACAGTAAAAAACTGCTAAAAAAAGTACTAATACAACTTTATTCATACATTTTCTCTCAGTTATGACGAAATTAAATGAAAACACTATTTGGTTAAAGAAAGTGGTAGTTTCAAACAGTTGAAAGCCATTTAAAGCAATTTAAAGCATTTTGAAGCAATTCTTAACAGTAGATAACTGTTAAAAACAGCACAAATAGAACATTATTCATTCATTTTCTCTCAGGGATGATGAAATTTAATGAAAACACTATATCGTTGAAGAAAGTGATAGTTTAAAACAGTTGAAAGCCATTTAAAGCAGTTTAAAGCATTTTGAAGCAATTCTTAATATTAGAAAAAAAAGTACCAATAAAACTTTATTCAAACGATTTCCTCTCAGGGATGATGAAATTTAAAGAAAACACTATATCGTTGAAGAAAGTGATAGTTTAAAACAGATGAAAGCCATTTAAAGCAGTTTAAAGCATTTTGAAGCAATTCTAAATAGTAAAAAACTGCTAAAAACAGCACAAATAGAACTTTATTCATACATTTTCTCTCAGTTATGACGAAATTAAATGCAAACACTATTTGGTTAAAGAAAGTGATAGTTTCAAACAGTTGAAAGCCATTTAAAGCAGTTTAAAGCATTTTGAAGCAATTCTATACAGTAGAAAAAAAAGAACCAATAGAAATTTATTTATACATTTTCTCTCAAGGATGATGAAATTAAATGAAAACACTATATCGTTAAAAAAAGAAATAGTTTAAAACAATTGAAAGCCATTTAAAGCAGTTTAAAGCATTTTGAAGCAATATTAAACAGTAAAAAACTGCTAAAAAAAGTACTAATACAACTTTATTCATACATTTTCTCTCAGTTATGACGAAATTAAATGAAAACACTATTTGGTTAAAGAAAGTGGTAGTTTCAAACAGTTGAAAGCCATTTAAAGCAATTTAAAGCATTTTGAAGCAATTCTTAACAGTAGATAACTGTTAAAAACAGCACAAATAGAACATTATTCATTCATTTTCTCTCAGGGATGATGAAATTTAATGAAAACACTATATCGTTGAAGAAAGTGATAGTTTAAAACAGTTGAAAGCCATTTAAAGCAGTTTAAAGCATTTTGAAGCAATTCTTAATATTAGAAAAAAAAGTACCAATAAAACTTTATTCAAACGATTTCCTCTCAGGGATGATGAAATTTAAAGAAAACACTATATCGTTGAAGAAAGTGATAGTTTAAAACAGATGAAAGCCATTTAAAGCAGTTTAAAGCATTTTGAAGCAATTCTAAATAGTAAAAAACTGCTAAAAACAGCACAAATAGAACTTTATTCATACATTTCCTCTCAGGGATGATGAAATTTAGTGAAAACACTATATCGTTGAAGAAAGTGATAGTTTAAAACAGTTGAAAGCCATTTAAAGCAGTTTAAAGCATTTTGAAGAAATATTAAACAGTAAAAAAATGCTAAAAAAAGTACTAATACAACTTTATTCATACATTTTCTCTCAGTTATGACGAAATTAAATGAAAACACTATTTGGTTAAAGAAAGTGGTAGTTTCAAACAGTTGAAAGCCATTTAAAGCAATTTAAAGCATTTTGACGCAATTCTTAACATTAGAAAAAAAAGTACCAATAAAACTTTATTCATACGATTTCCTCTCAGGGATGATGAAATTTAATGAAAACACTATATCGTTGAAGAAAGTAATAGTTTAAAACAATTGAAAGCCATTTTAAGCAGTTTAAAGCATTTTGAAGCAATTCGAAACAGTAGATAACTGCTAAAAACAGCACAAATAGAACTTTATTCATACATTTTCTCTCAGTTATGACGAAATTAAATGCAAACACTATTTGGTTAAATAAAGTGATAGTTTCAAACAATTGAAAGCCATTTTAAGCAGTTTAAAGCATTTTGAAGCAATTCGAAACAGTAGATAACTGCTAAAAACAGCACAAATAGAACTTTATTCATACATTTTCTCTCAGTTATGACGAAATTAAATGCAAACACTATTTGGTTAAAGAAAGTGATAGTTTCAAACAGTTAAAAGCCATTTAAAGCAGTTTAAAGCATTTTGAAGCAATTCTATACAGTAGAAAAAAAAGAACCAATAGAAATTTATTTATACATTTTCTCTCAAGGATGATGAAATTAAATGAAAACACTATATCGTTAAAAAAAGAAATAGTTTAAAACAATTGAAAGCCATTTAAAGCAGTTTAAAGCATTTTGAAGCAATTCGAAACAGTAGATAACTGCTAAAAACAGCACAAATAGAACTTTATTCATACATTTTCTCTCAGTTATAACGAAATTAAATGAAAACACTATTTCGTTAAAAAAAGAAATAGTTTAAAACAGTTGAAAGCCATTTAAAGCAGTTTAAAGCATTTTGAAGCAATTCGAAACAGTAGATAACTGTTAAAAACAGCACAAATAGAACATTATTCATACATTTTCTCTCAAGGATGATGAAATTAAATGAAAACACTATTTGGTTAAAGAAAGTGACAGTTTAAAACAGTTGAAAGCCATTTAAAGCAGTTTAAAGCATTTTGAAGCAATTCTTAACATTAGAAAAAAAAGTACCAATAGAACTTTATTCATACGATTTCCTCTCAGGGATGATGAAATTTAGTGAAAACACTATATCGTTGAAGAAAGTGATAGTTTAAAACAGTTGAAAGCCATTTAAAGCAGTTTAAAGCATTTTGAAGCAATATTAAACAGTAAAAAACTGCTAAAAAAAGTACTAATACAACTTTATTCATACATTTTCTCTCAGTTATGACGAAATTAAATGAAAACACTATTTGGTTAAAGAAAGTGGTAGTTTCAAACAGTTGAAAGCCATTTAAAGCAATTTAAAGCATTTTGAAGCAATTCTTAACAGTAGATAACTGTTAAAAACAGTACCAATAGACTTTATTCATACATTTTGTCTCAGTTATGACGAAATAAAATGAAAACACTATATCGTTGAAGAAAGTAATAGTTTAAAACAATTGAAAGCCATTTAAAGCAGTTTAAAGCGTTTTAAGGCAATTCTAAACAGTAGAAAACTGCTAAAAACAGCACAAATAGAACTTTATTCAAACATTTTCTCTCAAGGATGATGAAATTAAATGAAAACACTATTTCGTTAAAAAAAGTAATTGTTTTAAACAGTTGAATGCCTATTAAAGCAGTTTAAAGCATTTTGAAGCAATTCTAAAAAGTAGAAAACTGCTAAAAAAAGTACCAATAGACTTTATTCATACATTTTGTCTCAGTTATGACGAAATTAAATGAAAACACAATATCGTTGAAGAAAGTAATAGTTTGAAACAATTGAAAGCCATTTAAAGCAGTTTAAAGCATTTTGAAGCAATTCTAAACAGTAGAAAACTGCTAAAAAAAGTACCAATAGACTTTATTCATACATTTTCTCTCAGGGATGACGAAATTTAATGCAAACACTATTTCGTTAAAAAAAGTAATTGTTTTAAACAGTTGAATGCCTATTAAAGCAGTTTAAAGCATTTTGAAGCAATTCTAAAAAGTAGAAAACTGCTAAAAAAAGTACCAATAGACTTTATTCATACATTTTGTCTCAGTTATGACGAAATTAAATGAAAACACAATATCGTTGAAGAAAGTAATAGTTTGAAACAATTGAAAGCCATTTAAAGCAGTTTAAAGCATTTTGAAGCAATTCTAAACAGTAGAAAACTGCTAAAAAAAGTACCAATAGACTTTATTCATACATTTTCTCTCAGGGATGACGAAATTTAATGCAAACACTATTTGGTTAAAGAAAGTGATAGTTTCAAACAGTTGAAAGCCATTTACAGCATTTTGAAGCAATTCTATACAGTAGAAAAAAAGAACCAATAGAAATTTATTTATACATTTTCTCTCAGGGATGATGAAATTAAATGAAAACACTATATCGTTGAAGAAAGTAATAGTTTAAAACAATTGAAAGCCATTTTAAGCAGTTTAAAGCATTTTGAAGCAATTCGAAACAGTAGATAACTGCTAAAAACAGCACAAATAGAACTTTATTCATACATTTTCTCTCAGTTATAACGAAATTAAATGAAAACACTATTTCGTTAAAAAAAGAAATAGTTTAAAACAGTTGAAAGCCATTTAAAGCAGTTTAAAGCATTTTGAAGCAATTCTTAACATTAGAAAAAAAAGTACCAATAAAACTTTATTCAAACGATTTCCTCTCAGGGATGATGAAATTTAAAGAAAACACTATATCGTTGAAGAAAGTGATAGTTTAAAACAGTTGAAAGCCATTTAAAGCAGTTTAAAGCATTTTGAAGCAATTCTAAACAGTAGAAAACTGCTAAAAACAGCACAAATAGAACTTTATTCATACATTTTCTCTCAAGGATGATGAAATTAAATGAAAACACTATTTCGTTAAAAAAAGTAATTGTTTTAAACAGTTGAATGCCATTTAAAGCAGTTTAAAGCATTTTGAAGCAATTCTAAAAAGTAGAAAACTGCTAAAAACAGTACCAATAGACTTTATTCATACATTTTGTCTCAGTTATGACGAAATAAAATGAAAACACTATATCGTTGAAGAAAGTAATAGTTTAAAACAATTGAAAGCCATTTAAAGCAGTTTAAAGCGTTTTAAGGCAATTCTAAACAGTAGAAAACTGCTAAAAACAGCACAAATAGAACTTTATTCAAACATTTTCTCTCAAGGATGATGAAATTAAATGAAAACACTATTTCGTTAAAAAAAGTAATTGTTTTAAACAGTTGAATGCCTATTAAAGCAGTTTAAAGCATTTTGAAGCAATTCTAAAAAGTAGAAAACTGCTAAAAAAAGTACCAATAGACTTTATTCATACATTTTGTCTCAGTTATGACGAAATTAAATGAAAACACAATATCGTTGAAGAAAATAATAGTTTGAAACAATTGAAAGCCATTTAAAGCAGTTTAAAGCATTTTGAAGCAATTCTAAACAGTAGAAAACTGCTAAAAAAAGTACCAATAGACTTTATTCATACATTTTCTCTCAGGGATGACGAAATTTAATGCAAACACTATTTGGTTAAAGAAAGTGATAGTTTCAAACAGTTGAAAGCCATTTAAAGCATTTTGAAGCAATTCTATACAGTAGAAAAAAAGAACCAATAGAAATTTATTTATACATTTTCTCTCAGGGATGATGAAATTAAATGAAAACACTATATCGTTGAAGAAAGTAATAGTTTAAAACAATTGAAAGCCATTTTAAGCAGTTTAAAGCATTTTGAAGCAATTCGAAACAGTAGATAACTGCTAAAAACAGCACAAATAGAACTTTATTCATACATTTTCTCTCAGTTATAACGAAATTAAATGAAAACACTATTTCGTTAAAAAAAGAAATAGTTTAAAACAGTTGAAAGCCATTTAAAGCAGTTTAAAGCATTTTGAAGCAATTCTAAACAGTAGATAACTGTTAAAAACAGCACAAATAGAACATTATTCATACATTTTCTCTCAGTTATGACGAAATTAAATGAAAACACTATTTGGTTAAAGAAAGTGACAGTTTAAAACAGTTGAAAGCCATTTAAAGCAGTTTAAAGCATTTTGAAGCAATTCTTAACATTAGAAAAAAAAAGTACCAATAGAACTTTATTCATACATTTCCTCTCAGGGATGATGAAATATAGTGAAAACACTATATCGTTGAAGAAAGTGATAGTTTAAAACAGTTGAAAGCCATTTAAAGCAGTTTAAAGCATTTTGAAGAAATATTAAACAGTAAAAAAATGCTAAAAAAAGTACTAATACAACTTTATTCATACATTTTCTCTCAGTTATGACGAAATTAAATGAAAACACTATTTGGTTAAAGAAAGTGGTAGTTTCAAACAGTTGAAAGCCATTTAAAGCAATTTAAAGCATTTTGACGCAATTCTTAACATTAGAAAAAAAAGTACCAATAAAACTTTATTCATACGATTTCCTCTCAGGGATGATGAAATTTAATGAAAACACTATATCGTTGAAGAAAGTAATAGTTTAAAACAATTGAAAGCCATTTTAAGCAGTTTAAAGCATTTTGAAGCAATTCGAAACAGTAGATAACTGCTAAAAACAGCACAAATAGAACTTTATTCATACATTTTCTCTCAGTTATGACGAAATTAAATGCAAACACTATTTGGTTAAATAAAGTGATAGTTTCAAACAATTGAAAGCCATTTTAAGCAGTTTAAAGCATTTTGAAGCAATTCGAAACAGTAGATAACTGCTAAAAACAGCACAAATAGAACTTTATTCATACATTTTCTCTCAGTTATGACGAAATTAAATGCAAACACTATTTGGTTAAAGAAAGTGATAGTTTCAAACAGTTAAAAGCCATTTAAAGCAGTTTAAAGCATTTTGAAGCAATTCTATACAGTAGAAAAAAAAGAACCAATAGAAATTTATTTATACATTTTCTCTCAAGGATGATGAAATTAAATGAAAACACTATATCGTTAAAAAAAGAAATAGTTTAAAACAATTGAAAGCCATTTAAAGCAGTTTAAAGCATTTTGAAGCAATTCGAAACAGTAGATAACTGCTAAAAACAGCACAAATAGAACTTTATTCATACATTTTCTCTCAGTTATAACGAAATTAAATGAAAACACTATTTCGTTAAAAAAAGAAATAGTTTAAAACAGTTGAAAGCCATTTAAAGCAGTTTAAAGCATTTTGAAGCAATTCGAAACAGTAGATAACTGTTAAAAACAGCACAAATAGAACATTATTCATACATTTTCTCTCAAGGATGATGAAATTAAATGAAAACACTATTTGGTTAAAGAAAGTGACAGTTTAAAACAGTTGAAAGCCATTTAAAGCAGTTTAAAGCATTTTGAAGCAATTCTTAACATTAGAAAAAAAAGTACCAATAGAACTTTATTCATACGATTTCCTCTCAGGGATGATGAAATTTAGTGAAAACACTATATCGTTGAAGAAAGTGATAGTTTAAAACAGTTGAAAGCCATTTAAAGCAGTTTAAAGCATTTTGAAGCAATATTAAACAGTAAAAAACTGCTAAAAAAAGTACTAATACAACTTTATTCATACATTTTCTCTCAGTTATGACGAAATTAAATGAAAACACTATTTGGTTAAAGAAAGTGGTAGTTTCAAACAGTTGAAAGCCATTTAAAGCAATTTAAAGCATTTTGAAGCAATTCTTAACAGTAGATAACTGTTAAAAACAGCACAAATAGAACATTATTCATTCATTTTCTCTCAGGGATGATGAAATTTAATGAAAACACTATATCGTTGAAGAAAGTGATAGTTTAAAACAGTTGAAAGCCATTTAAAGCAGTTTAAAGCATTTTGAAGCAATTCTTAATATTAGAAAAAAAAGTACCAATAAAACTTTATTCAAACGATTTCCTCTCAGGGATGATGAAATTTAAAGAAAACACTATATCGTTGAAGAAAGTGATAGTTTAAAACAGATGAAAGCCATTTAAAGCAGTTTAAAGCATTTTGAAGCAATTCTAAATAGTAAAAAACTGCTAAAAACAGCACAAATAGAACTTTATTCATACATTTTCTCTCAGTTATGACGAAATTAAATGCAAACACTATTTGGTTAAAGAAAGTGATAGTTTCAAACAGTTGAAAGCCATTTAAAGCAGTTTAAAGCATTTTGAAGCAATTCTATACAGTAGAAAAAAAAGAACCAATAGAAATTTATTTATACATTTTCTCTCAAGGATGATGAAATTAAATGAAAACACTATATCGTTAAAAAAAGAAATAGTTTAAAACAATTGAAAGCCATTTAAAGCAGTTTAAAGCATTTTGAAGCAATTCGAAACAGTAGATAACTGCTAAAAACAGCACAAATAGAACTTTATTCATACATTTTCTCTCAGTTATGACGAAATTAAATGCAAACACTATTTGGTTAAAGAAAGTGATAGTTTCAAACAGTTGAAAGCCATTTAAAGCAGTTTAAAGCATTTTGAAGCAATTCTATACAGTAGAAAAAAAAGAACCAATAGAAATTTATTTATACATTTTCTCTCAAGGATGATGAAATTAAATGAAAACACTATATCGTTAAAAAAAGAAATAGTTTAAAACAATTGAAAGCCATTTAAAGCAGTTTAAAGCATTTTGAAGCAATTCGAAACAGTAGATAACTGCTAAAAACAGCACAAATAGAACTTTATTCATACATTTTCTCTCAGTTATAACGAAATTAAATGAAAACACTATTTCGTTAAAAAAAGAAATAGTTTAAAACAGTTGAAAGCCATTTAAAGCAGTTTAAAGCATTTTGAAGCAATTCTAAACAGTAGATAACTGTTAAAAACAGCACAAATAGAACATTATTCATACATTTTCTCTCAGTTATGACGAAATTAAATGAAAACACTATTTGGTTAAAGAAACTGACAGTTTAAAACAGTTGAAAGCCATTTAAAGCAGTTTAAAGCATTTTGAAGCAATTCTTAACATTAGAAAAAAAAAGTACCAATAGAACTTTATTCATACATTTCCTCTCAGGGATGATGAAATTTAGTGAAAACACTATATCGTTGAAGAAAGTGATAGTTTAAAACAGTTGAAAGCCATTTAAAGCAGTTTAAAGCATTTTGAAGAAATATTAAACAGTAAAAAAATGCTAAAAAAAGTACTAATACAACTTTATTCATACATTTTCTCTCAGTTATGACGAAATTAAATGAAAACACTATTTGGTTAAAGAAAGTGGTAGTTTCAAACAGTTGAAAGCCATTTAAAGCAATTTAAAGCATTTTGACGCAATTCTTAACATTAGAAAAAAAAGTACCAATAAAACTTTATTCATACGATTTCCTCTCAGGGATGATGAAATTTAATGAAAACACTATATCGTTGAAGAAAGTAATAGTTTAAAACAATTGAAAGCCATTTTAAGCAGTTTAAAGCATTTTGAAGCAATTCGAAACAGTAGATAACTGCTAAAAACAGCACAAATAGAACTTTATTCATACATTTTCTCTCAGTTATGACGAAATTAAATGCAAACACTATTTGGTTAAATAAAGTGATAGTTTCAAACAATTGAAAGCCATTTTAAGCAGTTTAAAGCATTTTGAAGCAATTCGAAACAGTAGATAACTGCTAAAAACAGCACAAATAGAACTTTATTCATACATTTTCTCTCAGTTATGACGAAATTAAATGCAAACACTATTTGGTTAAAGAAAGTGATAGTTTCAAACAGTTAAAAGCCATTTAAAGCAGTTTAAAGCATTTTGAAGCAATTCTATACAGTAGAAAAAAAAGAACCAATAGAAATTTATTTATACATTTTCTCTCAAGGATGATGAAATTAAATGAAAACACTATATCGTTAAAAAAAGAAATAGTTTAAAACAATTGAAAGCCATTTAAAGCAGTTTAAAGCATTTTGAAGCAATTCGAAACAGTAGATAACTGCTAAAAACAGCACAAATAGAACTTTATTCATACATTTTCTCTCAGTTATAACGAAATTAAATGAAAACACTATTTCGTTAAAAAAAGAAATAGTTTAAAACAGTTGAAAGCCATTTAAAGCAGTTTAAAGCATTTTGAAGCAATTCGAAACAGTAGATAACTGTTAAAAACAGCACAAATAGAACATTATTCATACATTTTCTCTCAAGGATGATGAAATTAAATGAAAACACTATTTGGTTAAAGAAAGTGACAGTTTAAAACAGTTGAAAGCCATTTAAAGCAGTTTAAAGCATTTTGAAGCAATTCTTAACATTAGAAAAAAAAGTACCAATAGAACTTTATTCATACGATTTCCTCTCAGGGATGATGAAATTTAGTGAAAACACTATATCGTTGAAGAAAGTGATAGTTTAAAACAGTTGAAAGCCATTTAAAGCAGTTTAAAGCATTTTGAAGCAATATTAAACAGTAAAAAACTGCTAAAAAAAGTACTAATACAACTTTATTCATACATTTTCTCTCAGTTATGACGAAATTAAATGAAAACACTATTTGGTTAAAGAAAGTGGTAGTTTCAAACAGTTGAAAGCCATTTAAAGCAATTTAAAGCATTTTGAAGCAATTCTAAACAGTAGATAACTGTTAAAAACAGCACAAATAGAACATTATTCATTCATTTTCTCTCAGGGATGATGAAATTTAATGAAAACACTATATCGTTGAAGAAAGTGATAGTTTAAAACAGTTGAAAGCCATTTAAAGCAGTTTAAAGCATTTTGAAGCAATTCTTAATATTAGAAAAAAAAGTACCAATAAAACTTTATTCAAACGATTTCCTCTCAGGGATGATGAAATTTAAAGAAAACACTATATCGTTGAAGAAAGTGATAGTTTAAAACAGTTGAAAGCCATTTAAAGCAGTTTAAAGCATTTTGAAGCAATTCTAAACAGTAAAAAACTGCTAAAAACAGCACAAATAGAACTTTATTCATACATTTTCTCTCAGTTATGACGAAATTAAATGCAAACACTATTTGGTTAAAGAAAGTGATAGTTTCAAACAGTTGAAAGCCATTTAAAGCAGTTTAAAGCATTTTGAAGCAATTCTATACAGTAGAAAAAAAAGAACCAATAGAAATTTATTTATACATTTTCTCTCAAGGATGATGAAATTAAATGAAAACACTATATCGTTAAAAAAAGAAATAGTTTAAAACAATTGAAAGCCATTTAAAGCAGTTTAAAGCATTTTGAAGCAATTCGAAACAGTAGATAACTGCTAAAAACAGCACAAATAGAACTTTATTCATACATTTTCTCTCAGTTATGACGAAATTAAATGCAAACACTATTTGGTTAAAGAAAGTGATAGTTTCAAACAGTTGAAAGCCATTTAAAGCAGTTTAAAGCATTTTGAAGCAATTCTATACAGTAGAAAAAAAAGAACCAATAGAAATTTATTTATACATTTTCTCTCAAGGATGATGAAATTAAATGAAAACACTATATCGTTAAAAAAAGAAATAGTTTAAAACAATTGAAAGCCATTTAAAGCAGTTTAAAGCATTTTGAAGCAATTCGAAACAGTAGATAACTGCTAAAAACAGCACAAATAGAACTTTATTCATACATTTTCTCTCAGTTATAACGAAATTATATGAAAACACTATTTCGTTAAAAAAAGAAATAGTTTAAAACAGTTGAAAGCCATTTAAAGCAGTTTAAAGCATTTTGAAGCAATTCTAAACAGTAGATAACTGTTAAAAACAGCACAAATAGAACATTATTCATACATTTTCTCTCAGGGATGATGAAATTAAATGAAAACACTATTTGGTTAAAGAAAGTGACAGTTTAAACAGTTGAAAGGCATTTAAAGCAGTTTAAAGCATTTTGAAGCAATTCTTAACATTAGAAAAAAAAGTACCAATAAAACTTTATTCAAACGATTTCCTCTCAGGGATGATGAAATTTAAAGAAAACACTATATCGTTGAAGAAAGTGATAGTTTAAAACAGTTGAAAGCCATTTAAAGCAGTTTAAAGCATTTTGAAGCAATTCTAAACAGTAAAAAACTGCTAAAAACAGTACCAATAGACTTTATTCATACATTTTGTCTCAGTTATGACGAAATAAAATGAAAACACTATATCGTTGAAGAAAGTAATAGTTTAAAACAATTGAAAGCCATTTAAAGCAGTTTAAAGCGTTTTAAGGCAATTCTAAACAGTAGAAAACTGCTAAAAACAGCACAAATAGAACTTTATTCAAACATTTTCTCTCAAGGATGATGAAATTAAATGAAAACACTATTTCGTTAAAAAAAGTAATTGTTTTAAACAGTTGAATGCCTATTAAAGCAGTTTAAAGCATTTTGAAGCAATTCTAAAAAGTAGAAAACTGCTAAAAAAAGTACCAATAGACTTTATTCATACATTTTGTCTCAGTTATGACGAAATTAAATGAAAACACTATATCGTTGAAGAAAGTAATAGTTTAAAACAATTGAAAGCCATTTAAAGCAGTTTAAAGCATTTTGAAGCAATTCTAAACAGTAGAAAACTGCTAAAAAAAGTACCAATAGACTTTATTCATACATTTTCTCTCAGGGATGACGAAATTTAATGCAAACACTATTTGGTTAAAAAAAGTGATAGTTTCAAACAGTTGAAAGCCATTTAAAGCATTTTGAAGCAATTCTATACAGTAGAAAAAAAGAACCAATAGAAATTTATTTATACATTTTCTCTCAGGGATGATGAAATTAAATGAAAACACTATATCGTTGAAGAAAGTAATAGATTAAAACAATTGAAAGCCATTTTAAGCAGTTTAAAGCATTTTGAAGCAATTCGAAACAGTAGATAACTGCTAAAAACAGCACAAATAGAACTTTATTCATACATTTTCTCTCAGTTATAACGAAATTAAATGAAAACACTATTTCGTTAAAAAAAGAAATAGTTTAAAACAGTTGAAAGCCATTTAAAGCAGTTTAAAGCATTTTGAAGCAATTCTAAACAGTAGATAACTGTTAAAAACAGCACAAATAGAACATTATTCATACATTTTCTCTCAGTTATGACGAAATTAAATGAAAACACTATTTGGTTAAAGAAAGTGACAGTTTAAAACAGTTGAAAGCCATTTAAAGCAGTTTAAAGCATTTTGAAGCAATTCTTAACATTAGAAAAAAAAAGTACCAATAGAACTTTATTCATACATTTCCTCTCAGGGATGATGAAATTTAGTGAAAACACTATATCGTTGAAGAAAGTGATAGTTTAAAACAGTTGAAAGCCATTTAAAGCAGTTTAAAGCATTTTGAAGAAATATTAAACAGTAAAAAAATGCTAAAAAAAGTACTAATACAACTTTATTCATACATTTTCTCTCAGTTATGACGAAATTAAATGAAAACACTATTTGGTTAAAGAAAGTGGTAGTTTCAAACAGTTGAAAGCCATTTAAAGCAATTTAAAGCATTTTGACGCAATTCTTAACATTAGAAAAAAAAGTACCAATAAAACTTTATTCATACGATTTCCTCTCAGGGATGATGAAATTTAATGAAAACACTATATCGTTGAAGAAAGTAATAGTTTAAAACAATTGAAAGCCATTTTAAGCAGTTTAAAGCATTTTGAAGCAATTCGAAACAGTAGATAACTGCTAAAAACAGCACAAATAGAACTTTATTCATACATTTTCTCTCAGTTATGACGAAATTAAATGCAAACACTATTTGGTTAAATAAAGTGATAGTTTCAAACAATTGAAAGCCATTTTAAGCAGTTTAAAGCATTTTGAAGCAATTCGAAACAGTAGATAACTGCTAAAAACAGCACAAATAGAACTTTATTCATACATTTTCTCTCAGTTATGACGAAATTAAATGCAAACACTATTTGGTTAAAGAAAGTGATAGTTTCAAACAGTTGAAAGCCATTTAAAGCAGTTTAAAGCATTTTGAAGCAATTCTATACAGTAGAAAAAAAAGAACCAATAGAAATTTATTTATACATTTTCTCTCAAGGATGATGAAATTAAATGAAAACACTATATCGTTAAAAAAAGAAATAGTTTAAAACAATTGAAAGCCATTTAAAGCAGTTTAAAGCATTTTGAAGCAATTCGAAACAGTAGATAACTGCTAAAAACAGCACAAATAGAACTTTATTCATACATTTTCTCTCAGTTATAACGAAATTAAATGAAAACACTATTTCGTTAAAAAAAGAAATAGTTTAAAACAGTTGAAAGCCATTTAAAGCAGTTTAAAGCATTTTGAAGCAATTCGAAACAGTAGATAACTGTTAAAAACAGCACAAATAGAACATTATTCATACATTTTCTCTCAAGGATGATGAAATTAAATGAAAACACTATTTGGTTAAAGAAAGTGACAGTTTAAAACAGTTGAAAGCCATTTAAAGCAGTTTAAAGCATTTTGAAGCAATTCTAAACATTAGAAAAAAAAAGTACCAATAGAACTTTATTCATACGATTTCCTCTCAGGGATGATGAAATTTAGTGAAAACACTATATCGTTGAAGAAAGTGATAGTTTAAAACAGTTGAAAGCCATTTAAAGCAGTTTAAAGCATTTTGAAGCAATATTAAACAGTAAAAAACTGCTAAAAAAAGTACTAATACAACTTTATTCATACATTTTCTCTCAGTTATGACGAAATTAAATGAAAACACTATTTGGTTAAAGAAAGTGGTAGTTTCAAACAGTTGAAAGCCATTTAAAGCAATTTAAAGCATTTTGAAGCAATTCTAAACAGTAGATAACTGTTAAAAACAGCACAAATAGAACATTATTCATTCATTTTCTCTCAGGGATGATGAAATTTAATGAAAACACTATATCGTTGAAGAAAGTGATAGTTTAAAACAGTTGAAAGCCATTTAAAGCAGTTTAAAGCATTTTGAAGCAATTCTTAATATTAGAAAAAAAAGTACCAATAAAACTTTATTCAAACGATTTCCTCTCAGGGATGATGAAATTTAAAGAAAACACTATATCGTTGAAGAAAGTGATAGTTTAAAACAGTTGAAAGCCATTTAAAGCAGTTTAAAGCATTTTGAAGCAATTCTAAACAGTAAAAAACTGCTAAAAACAGCACAAATAGAACTTTATTCATACATTTTCTCTCAAGGATGATGAAATTAAATGAAAACACTATTTCGTTAAAAAAAGTAATTGTTTTAAACAGTTGAATGCCATTTAAAGCAGTTTAAAGCATTTTGAAGCAATTCTAAAAAGTAGAAAACTGCTAAAAACAGTACCAATAGACTTTATTCATACATTTTGTCTCAGTTATGACGAAATAAAATGAAAACACTATATCGTTGAAGAAAGTAATAGTTTAAAACAATTGAAAGCCATTTAAAGCAGTTTAAAGCGTTTTAAGGCAATTCTAAACAGTAGAAAACTGCTAAAAACAGCACAAATAGAACTTTATTCAAACATTTTCTCTCAAGGATGATGAAATTAAATGAAAACACTATTTCGTTAAAAAAAGTAATTGTTTTAAACAGTTGAATGCCTATTAAAGCAGTTTAAAGCATTTTGAAGCAATTCTAAAAAGTAGAAAACTGCTAAAAAAAGTACCAATAGACTTTATTCATACATTTTGTCTCAGTTATGACGAAATTAAATGAAAACACTATATCGTTGAAGAAAGTAATAGTTTAAAACAATTGAAAGCCATTTAAAGCAGTTTAAAGCATTTTGAAGCAATTCTAAACAGTAGAAAACTGCTAAAAAAAGTACCAATAGACTTTATTCATACATTTTCTCTCAGTTATGACGAAATTAAATGAAAACACTATTTGGTTAAAGAAAGTGATAGTTTCAAACAGTTGAAAGCCATTTAAAGCAGTTTAAAGCATTTTGAAGCAATTCTATACAGTAGAAAAAAAAGAACCAATAGACATTTATTTATAGATTTTCTCTCAGGGATGACGAAATTAAATGAAAACACTATATCGCTGAAGAAAGTAATACTTTAAAACAATTGAAAGCCATTTTAAGCAGTTTAAAGCATTTTGAAGTAATTCTAAACAGTAGAAAACTGGTAAAAAAAAGTACCAATAGACTTTATTCATACATTTTCTCTCAGGGATGACGAAATTTAATGCAAACACTATTTGGTTAAAGAAAGTGATAGTTTCAAACAGTTGAAAGCCATTTAAAGCAGTTTAAAGCATTTTGAAGCAATTCTATACAGTAGAAAACTGCTAAAAAAAGTACCAATAGACTTTATTCATACATTTTCTCTCAGGGATGACGAAATTTAATGCAAACACTATTTGGTTAAAAAAAGTGATAGTTTCAAACAGTTGAAAGCCATTTAAAGCATTTTGAAGCAATTCTATACAGTAGAAAAAAAGAACCAATAGAAATTTATTTATACATTTTCTCTCAGGGATGATGAAATTAAATGAAAACACTATATCGTTGAAGAAAGTAATAGATTAAAACAATTGAAAGCCATTTTAAGCAGTTTAAAGCATTTTGAAGCAATTCGAAACAGTAGATAACTGCTAAAAACAGCACAAATAGAACTTTATTCATACATTTTCTCTCAGTTATAACGAAATTAAATGAAAACACTATTTCGTTAAAAAAAGAAATAGTTTAAAACAGTTGAAAGCCATTTAAAGCAGTTTAAAGCATTTTGAAGCAATTCTAAACAGTAGATAACTGTTAAAAACAGCACAAATAGAACATTATTCATACATTTTCTCTCAGTTATGACGAAATTAAATGAAAACACTATTTGGTTAAAGAAAGTGACAGTTTAAAACAGTTGAAAGCCATTTAAAGCAGTTTAAAGCATTTTGAAGCAATTCTTAACATTAGAAAAAAAAAGTACCAATAGAACTTTATTCATACATTTCCTCTCAGGGATGATGAAATTTAGTGAAAACACTATATCGTTGAAGAAAGTGATAGTTTAAAACAGTTGAAAGCCATTTAAAGCAGTTTAAAGCATTTTGAAGAAATATTAAACAGTAAAAAAATGCTAAAAAAAGTACTAATACAACTTTATTCATACATTTTCTCTCAGTTATGACGAAATTAAATGAAAACACTATTTGGTTAAAGAAAGTGGTAGTTTCAAACAGTTGAAAGCCATTTAAAGCAATTTAAAGCATTTTGACGCAATTCTTAACATTAGAAAAAAAAGTACCAATAAAACTTTATTCATACGATTTCCTCTCAGGGATGATGAAATTTAATGAAAACACTATATCGTTGAAGAAAGTAATAGTTTAAAACAATTGAAAGCCATTTTAAGCAGTTTAAAGCATTTTGAAGCAATTCGAAACAGTAGATAACTGCTAAAAACAGCACAAATAGAACTTTATTCATACATTTTCTCTCAGTTATGACGAAATTAAATGCAAACACTATTTGGTTAAATAAAGTGATAGTTTCAAACAATTGAAAGCCATTTTAAGCAGTTTAAAGCATTTTGAAGCAATTCGAAACAGTAGATAACTGCTAAAAACAGCACAAATAGAACTTTATTCATACATTTTCTCTCAGTTATGACGAAATTAAATGCAAACACTATTTGGTTAAAGAAAGTGATAGTTTCAAACAGTTGAAAGCCATTTAAAGCAGTTTAAAGCATTTTGAAGCAATTCTATACAGTAGAAAAAAAAGAACCAATAGAAATTTATTTATACATTTTCTCTCAAGGATGATGAAATTAAATGAAAACACTATATCGTTAAAAAAAGAAATAGTTTAAAACAATTGAAAGCCATTTAAAGCAGTTTAAAGCATTTTGAAGCAATTCGAAACAGTAGATAACTGCTAAAAACAGCACAAATAGAACTTTATTCATACATTTTCTCTCAGTTATAACGAAATTAAATGAAAACACTATTTCGTTAAAAAAAGAAATAGTTTAAAACAGTTGAAAGCCATTTAAAGCAGTTTAAAGCATTTTGAAGCAATTCGAAACAGTAGATAACTGTTAAAAACAGCACAAATAGAACATTATTCATACATTTTCTCTCAAGGATGATGAAATTAAATGAAAACACTATTTGGTTAAAGAAAGTGACAGTTTAAAACAGTTGAAAGCCATTTAAAGCAGTTTAAAGCATTTTGAAGCAATTCTAAACATTAGAAAAAAAAAGTACCAATAGAACTTTATTCATACGATTTCCTCTCAGGGATGATGAAATTTAGTGAAAACACTATATCGTTGAAGAAAGTGATAGTTTAAAACAGTTGAAAGCCATTTAAAGCAGTTTAAAGCATTTTGAAGCAATATTAAACAGTAAAAAACTGCTAAAAAAAGTACTAATACAACTTTATTCATACATTTTCTCTCAGTTATGACGAAATTAAATGAAAACACTATTTGGTTAAAGAAAGTGGTAGTTTCAAACAGTTGAAAGCCATTTAAAGCAATTTAAAGCATTTTGAAGCAATTCTAAACAGTAGATAACTGTTAAAAACAGCACAAATAGAACATTATTCATTCATTTTCTCTCAGGGATGATGAAATTTAATGAAAACACTATATCGTTGAAGAAAGTGATAGTTTAAAACAGTTGAAAGCCATTTAAAGCAGTTTAAAGCATTTTGAAGCAATTCTTAATATTAGAAAAAAAAGTACCAATAAAACTTTATTCAAACGATTTCCTCTCAGGGATGATGAAATTTAAAGAAAACACTATATCGTTGAAGAAAGTGATAGTTTAAAACAGTTGAAAGCCATTTAAAGCAGTTTAAAGCATTTTGAAGCAATTCTAAACAGTAAAAAACTGCTAAAAACAGCACAAATAGAACTTTATTCATACATTTTCTCTCAAGGATGATGAAATTAAATGAAAACACTATTTCGTTAAAAAAAGTAATTGTTTTAAACAGTTGAATGCCATTTAAAGCAGTTTAAAGCATTTTGAAGCAATTCTAAAAAGTAGAAAACTGCTAAAAACAGTACCAATAGACTTTATTCATACATTTTGTCTCAGTTATGACGAAATAAAATGAAAACACTATATCGTTGAAGAAAGTAATAGTTTAAAACAATTGAAAGCCATTTAAAGCAGTTTAAAGCGTTTTAAGGCAATTCTAAACAGTAGAAAACTGCTAAAAACAGCACAAATAGAACTTTATTCAAACATTTTCTCTCAAGGATGATGAAATTAAATGAAAACACTATTTCGTTAAAAAAAGTAATTGTTTTAAACAGTTGAATGCCTATTAAAGCAGTTTAAAGCATTTTGAAGCAATTCTAAAAAGTAGAAAACTGCTAAAAAAAGTACCAATAGACTTTATTCATACATTTTGTCTCAGTTATGACGAAATTAAATGAAAACACTATATCGTTGAAGAAAGTAATAGTTTAAAACAATTGAAAGCCATTTAAAGCAGTTTAAAGCATTTTGAAGCAATTCTAAACAGTAGAAAACTGCTAAAAAAAGTACCAATAGACTTTATTCATACATTTTCTCTCAGTTATGACGAAATTAAATGAAAACACTATTTGGTTAAAGAAAGTGATAGTTTCAAACAGTTGAAAGCCATTTAAAGCAGTTTAAAGCATTTTGAAGCAATTCTATACAGTAGAAAAAAAAGAACCAATAGACATTTATTTATAGATTTTCTCTCAGGGATGACGAAATTAAATGAAAACACTATATCGCTGAAGAAAGTAATACTTTAAAACAATTGAAAGCCATTTTAAGCAGTTTAAAGCATTTTGAAGTAATTCTAAACAGTAGAAAACTGGTAAAAAAAAGTACCAATAGACTTTATTCATACATTTTCTCTCAGGGATGACGAAATTTAATGCAAACACTATTTGGTTAAAGAAAGTGATAGTTTCAAACAGTTGAAAGCCATTTAAAGCAGTTTAAAGCATTTTGAAGCAATTCTATACAGTAGAAAAAAAAGAACCAATAGAAATTTATTTATACATTTTCTCTCAGGGATGATGAAATTAAATGAAAACACTATATCGTTGAAGAAAGTAATAGTTTAAAACAATTGAAAGCCATTTTAAGCAGTTTAAAGCATTTTGAAGCAATTCGAAACAGTAGATAACTGCTAAAAACAGCACAAATAGAACTTTATTCATATATTTTCTCTCAGTTATAACGAAATTAAATGAAAACACTATTTCGTTAAAAAAAGAAATAGTTTAAAACAGTTGAAAGCCATTTAAAGCAGTTTAAAGCATTTTGAAGCAATTCTAAACAGTAGATAACTGTTAAAAACAGCACAAATAGAACATTATTCATACATTTTCTCTCAGGGATGATGAAATTAAATGAAAACACTATTTGGTTAAAGAAAGTGACAGTTTAAAACAAATGAAAGCCATTTAAAGCAGTTTAAAGCATTTTGAAGCAATTCTTAACATTAGAAAAAAAAAGTACCAATAGAACTTTATTCATACGATTTCCTCTCAGGGATGATGAAATTTAGTGAAAACACTATATCGTTCTAAACAGTAAAAAACTGCTAAAAACAGCACAAATAGAACTTTATTCATACATTTTCTCTCAAGGATGATGAAATTAAATGAAAACACTATTTCGTTAAAAAAAGTAATTGTTTTAAACAGTTGAATGCCATTTAAAGCAGTTTAAAGCATTTTGAAGCAATTCTAAAAAGTAGAAAACTGCTAAAAAAAGTACCAATAGACTTTATTCATACATTTTGTCTCAGTTATGACGAAATTAAATGAAAACACTATATCGTTGAAGAAAGTAATAGTTTAAAACAATTGAAAGCCATTTAAAGCAGTTTAAAGCATTTTGAAGCAATTCTAAACAGTAGAAAACTGCTAAAAAAAGTACCAATAGACTTTATTCATACATTTTCTCTCAGTTATGACGAAATTAAATGAAAACACTATTTGGTTAAAGAAAGTGGTAGTTTCAAACAGTTGAAAGCCATTTAAAGCAGTTTAAAGCATTTTGACGCAATTCTTAACATTAGAAAAAAAAGTACCAATAAAACTTTATTCATACGATTTCCTCTCAGGGATGATGAAATTTAATGAAAACACTATATCGTTGAAGAAAGTGATAGTTTGAAACAGTTGAAAGCCATTTAAAGCAGTTTAAAGCATTTTGAAGCAATTCTAAACAGTAAAAAACTGCTAAAAACAGCACAAATAGAACTTTATTCATACATTTTCTCTCAAGGATGATGAAATTAAATGAAAACACTATTTCGTTAAAAAAAGTAATTGTTTTAAACAGTTGAATGCCATTTAAAGCAGTTTAAAGCATTTTGAAGCAATTCTAAAAAGTAGAAAACTGCTAAAAAAAGTACCAATAGACTTTATTCATACATTTTGTCTCAGTTATGACGAAATTAAATGAAAACACTATATCGTTGAAGAAAGTAATAGTTTAAAACAATTGAAAGCCATTTAAAGCAGTTTAAAGCATTTTGAAGCAATTCTAAACAGTAGAAAACTGCTAAAAAAAGTACCAATAGACTTTATTCATACATTTTCTCTCAGTTATGACGAAATTAAATGAAAACACTATTTGGTTAAAAAAAGTAATAGCTTAAAACAGTTGAAAGCCATTTAAAGCAGTTTAAAGCATTTTGAAGCAATTCTAAAAAGTAGAAAACTGCTAAAAAAAGTACCAATAGACTTTATTCATACATTTTGTCTCAGTTATGACGAAATTAAATGAAAACACTATTTCGTTAAAAAAAGTAATTGTTTTAAACAGTTGAATGCCATTTAAAGCAGTTTAAAGCATTTTGAAGCAATTCTAAAAAGTAGAAAACTGCTAAAAACAGTACCAATAGACTTTATTCATACATTTTGTCTCAGTTATGACGAAATAAAATGAAAACACTATATCGTTGAAGAAAGTAATAGTTTAAAACAATTGAAAGCCATTTAAAGCAGTTTAAAGCGTTTTAACGCAATTCTAAACAGTAGAAAACTGCTAAAAACAGCACAAATAGAACTTTATTCAAACATTTTCTCTCAAGGATGATGAAATTAAATGAAAACACTATTTCGTTAAAAAAAGTAATAGTTTAAAACAATTGAAAGCCATTTAAAGCAGTTTAAAGCATTTTGAAGCAATTCTAAACAGTAGAAAACTGCTAAAAAAAGTACCAATAGACTTTATTCATACATTTTCTCTCAGTTATGACGAAATTAAATGAAAACACTATTTGGTTAAAGAAAGTGATAGTTTCAAACAGTTGAAAGCCATTTAAAGCAGTTTAAAGCATTTTGAAGCAATTATATACAGTAGAAAAAAAAGAACCAATAGAAATTTATTTATACATTTTCTCTCAGGGATGACGAAATTAAATGAAAACACTATATCGCTGAAGAAAGTAATACTTTAAAACAATTGAAAGCCATTTTAAGCAGTTTAAAGCATTTTGAAGTAATTCTAAACAGCAGAAAACTGGTAAAAAAAAGTACCAATAGACTTTATTCATACATTTTCTCTCAGTTATGACGAAATTAAATGCAAACACTATTTGGTTAAAGAAAGTGATAGTTTTAAACAGTTGAAAGCCATTTAAAGCAGTTTAAAGCATTTTGAAGCAATTCTATACAGTAGAAAAAAAAGAACCAATAGAAATTTATTTATACATTTTCTCTCAGGGATGATGAAATTAAATGAAAACACTATATCGTTGAAGAAAGTAATAGTTTAAAACAATTGAAAGCCATTTTAACAGTTTAAAGCATTTTGAAGCAATTCGAAACAGTAGATAACTACTAAAAACAGCACAAATAGAACTTTATTCATACATTTTCTCTCAGTTATGACGAAATTAAATGCAAACACTATTTGGTTAAAGAAAGTGATAGTTTAAAACAGTTGAAAGCCATTTAAAGCAGTTTAAAGCATTTTGAAGCAATTCTAAACAGTAGATAACTGTTAAAAACAGCACAAATAGAACATTATTCATACATTTTCTCTCAGGGATGATGAAATTAAATGAAAACACTATTTGGTTAAAGAAAGTGACAGTTTAAAACAGTTGAAAGCCATTTAAAGCAGTTTAAAGCATTTTGAAGCAATATTTAACATTAGAAAAAAAAAATACCAATAGAACTTTATTCATACGATTTCCTCTCAGGGATGATGAAATTTAGTGAAAACACTATATCGTTGAAGACAGTGATAGTTTAAAACAGTTGAAAGCCATTTAAAGCAATTTAAAGCATTTTGAAGCAATATTAAACAGTAAAAAACTGCTAAAAAAAGTACTAATACAACTTTATTCATACATTTTCTCTCAGTTATGACGAAATTAAGTGAAAACACTATTTGGTTAAAGAAAGTGGTAGTTTCAAACAGTTGAAAGCCATTTAAAGCAGTTTAAAGCATTTTGAAGCAATTCTAAACAGTAGATAACTGTTAAAAACAGCACAAATAGAACATTATTCATACATTTTCTCTCAGGGATGATGAAATTTAATGAAAACACTATATCGTTGAAGAAAGTGATAGTTTAAAACAGTTGAAAGCCATTTAAAGCAGTTTAAAGCATTTTGAAGCAATTCTTAACATTAGAAAAAAAAGTACCAATAAAACTTTATTCATACGATTTCCTCTCAGGGATGATGAAATTTAATGAAAACACTATATCATTGAAGAAAGTGATAGTTTAAAACAGTTGAAAGCCATTTAAAGCAGTTTAAAGCATTTTGAAGCAATTCTAAACAGTAAAAAACTGCTAAAAACAGCACAAATAGAACTTTATTCATACATTTTCTCTCAAGGATGATGAAATTAAATGAAAACACTATTTCGTTAAAAAAAGTAATTGTTTTAAACAGTTGAATGCCATTTAAAGCAGTTTAAAGCATTTTGAAGCAATTCTAAAAAGTAGAAAACTGCTAAAAAAAGTACCAATAGACTTTATTCATACATTTTGTCTCAGTTATGACGAAATTAAATGAAAACACTATATCGTTGAAGAAAGTAATAGTTTAAAACAATTGAAAGCCATTTAAAGCAGTTTAAAGCGTTTTAAGGCAATTCTAAACAGTAGAAAACTGTTAAAAACAGCACACATAGAACATTATTCATACATTTTCTCTCAAGGATTTTGAAATTAAATGAAAACACTATTTCGTTAAAAAAAGTAATTGTTTTAAACAGCTGAATGCCATTTAAAGCAGTTTAAAGCATTTTGAAGCAATTCTAAAAAGTAGAAAACTGCTAAAAAAAGTACCAATAGAAATTTATTTAAACATTTTCTCTCAGGGATGATGAAATTAAATGAAAACACTATATCGCTGAAGAAAGTAATAGTTTTAAACAGTTGAATGCCATTTAAAGCAGTTTAAAGCATTTTGAAGCAATTCTAAACAGTAGAAAACTGCTAAAAAAAGTACCAATAGACTTTATTCATACATTTTCTCTCAGGGATGATGAAATTTAGTGAAAACACTATATCGTTAAAGAAAGAGATAGTTTAAAACAGTTGAAAGCCATTTAAAGCAATTTAAAGCATTTTGAAGCAATATTAAACAGTAAAAAACTGCTAAAAAAAGTACTAATACAACTTTATTCATACATTTTCTCTCAGTTATGACGAAATTAAGTGAAAACACTATTTGGTTAAAGAAAGTGGTAGTTTCAAACAGTTGAAAGCCATTTAAAGCAGTTTAAAGCATTTTGAAGCAATTCTAAACAGTAGATAACTGTTAAAAACAGCACAAATAGAACATTATTCATACATTTTCTCTCAGGGATGATGAAATTTAATGAAAACACTATATCGTTGAAGAAAGTGATAGTTTAAAACAGTTGAAAGCCATTTAAAGCAGTTTAAAGCATTTTGAAGCAATTCTAAACAGTAGAAAACTGCTAAAAAAAGTACCAATAGACTTTATTCATACATTTTCTCTCAGGGATGATGAAATTAAATGAAAACACTATATCGCTGAAAAAAGTAATTGTTTTAAACAGTTGAATGCCATTTAAAGCAGTTTAAAGCATTTTGAAGCAATATTAAACAGTAAAAAACTGCTAAAAAAAAGTACTAATACAACTTTATTCATACATTTTCTCTCAGTTATGACGAAATTAAGTGAAAACACTATTTGGTTAAAGAATGTGGTAGTTTCAAACAGTTAAAAGCCATTTAAAGCAGTTTAAAGCATTTTGAAGCAATTCTAAACAGTAGAAAACTGTTAAAAACAGCACACATAGAACATTATTCATACATTTTCTCTCAAGGATTTTGAAATTAAATGAAAACACTATTTCGTTAAAAAAAGTAATTGTTTTAAACAGCTGAATGCCATTTAAAGCAGTTTAAAGCATTTTGAAGCAATTCTAAAAAGTAGAAAACTGCTAAAAAAAGTACCAATAGAAATTTATTTAAACATTTTCTCTCAGGGATGATGAAATTAAATGAAAACACTATATCGCTGAAGAAAGTAATAGTTTAAAACAATTGAAAGCCATTTAAAGCAGTTTAAAGCGTTTTAAGGCAATTCTAAACAGTAGAAAACTGTTAAAAACAGCACACATAGAACATTATTCATACATTTTCTCTCAAGGATTTTGAAATTAAATGAAAACACTATTTCGTTAAAAAAAGTAATTGTTTTAAACAGCTGAATGCCATTTAAAGCAGTTTAAAGCATTTTGAAGCAATTCTAAAAAGTAGAAAACTGCTAAAAAAAGTACCAATAGAAATTTATTTAAACATTTTCTCTCAGGGATGATGAAATTAAATGAAAACACTATATCGCTGAAGAAAGTAATAGTTTTAAACAGTTGAATGCCATTTAAAGCAGTTTAAAGCATTTTGAAGCAATTCTAAACAGTAGAAAACTGCTAAAAAAAGTACCAATAGACTTTATTCATACATTTTCTCTCAGGGATGATGAAATTTAGTGAAAACACTATATCGTTGAAGAAAGTGATAGTTTAAAACAGTTGAAAGCCATTTAAAGCAGTTTAAAGCATTTTGAAGCAATATTAAACAGTAAAAAACTGCTAAAAAAAGTACTAATACAACTTTATTCATACATTTTCTCTCAGTTATGACGAAATTAAGTGAAAACACTATTTGGTTAAAGAAAGTGGTAGTTTCAAACAGTTGAAAGCCATTTAAAGCAGTTTAAAGCATTTTGAAGCAATTCTAAACAGTAGATAACTGTTAAAAACAGCACAAATAGAACATTATTCATACATTTTCTCTCAGGGATGATGAAATTTAATGAAAACACTATATCGTTGAAGAAAGTGATAGTTTAAAACAGTTGAAAGCCATTTAAAGCAGTTTAAAGCATTTTGAAGCAATTCTAAACAGTAGAAAACTGCTAAAAAAAGTACCAATAGACTTTATTCATACATTTTCTCTCAGGGATGATGAAATTAAATGAAAACACTATATCGCTGAAAAAAGTAATTGTTTTAAACAGTTGAATGCCATTTAAAGCAGTTTAAAGCATTTTGAAGCAATATTAAACAGTAAAAAACTGCTAAAAAAAAGTACTAATACAACTTTATTCATACATTTTCTCTCAGTTATGACGAAATTAAGTGAAAACACTATTTGGTTAAAGAATGTGGTAGTTTCAAACAGTTAAAAGCCATTTAAAGCAGTTTAAAGCATTTTGAAGCAATTCTAAACAGTAGATAACTGTTAAAAACAGCACAAATAGAACATTATTCATACATTTTCTCTCAGGGATGATGAAATTTAATGAAAACACTATATCGTTGAAGAAAGTGATAGTTTAAAACAGTTGAAAGCCATTTAAAGCAGTTTAAAGCATTTTGAAGCAATTCTTAACATTAGAAAAAAAAGTACCAATAAAACTTTATTCATACGATTTCCTCTCAGGGATGATGAAATTTAATGAAAACACTATATCGTTGAAGAAAGTGATAGTTTAAAACAGTTGAAAGCCATTTAAAGCAGTTTAAAGCATTTTAAAGCAATTCTAAACAGTAAAAAACTGCTAAAAACAGCACAAATAGAACTTTACTCATACATTTTCTCTCAAGGATGATGAAATTAAATGAAAACACTATTTCGTTAAAAAAAGTAATTGTTTTAAACAGTTGAATGCCATTTAAAGCAGTTTAAAGCATTTTGAAGCAATTCTAAAAAGTAGAAAACTGCTAAAAAAAGTACCAATAGACTTTATTCATACATTTTGTCTCAGTTATGACGAAATTAAATGAAAACACTATATCGTTGAAGAAAGTAATAGTTTAAAACAATTGAAAGCCATTTAAAGCAGTTTAAAGCGTTTTAAGGCAATTCTAAACAGTAGAAAACTGTTAAAAACAGCACACATAGAACATTATTCATACATTTTCTCTCAAGGATTTTGAAATTAAATGAAAACACTATTTCGTTAAAAAAAGTAATTGTTTTAAACAGCTGAATGCCATTTAAAGCAGTTTAAAGCATTTTGAAGCAATTCTAAAAAGTAGAAAACTGCTAAAAAAAGTACCAATAGAAATTTATTTAAACATTTTCTCTCAGGGATGATGAAATTAAATGAAAACACTATATCGCTGAAGAAAGTAATAGTTTTAAACAGTTGAATGCCATTTAAAGCAGTTTAAAGCATTTTGAAGCAATTCTAAACAGTAGAAAACTGCTAAAAAAAGTACCAATAGACTTTATTCATACATTTTCTCTCAGTTATGACGAAATTAAATGAAAACACTATTTGGTTAAAGAAAGTGATAGTTTCAAACAGTTGAAAGCCATTTAAAGCAGTTTAAAGCATTTTGAAGCAATATTAGACAGTAGAAAACTGCTAAAAAAAGTACCAATAGAACTTTATTCATACATTTTCTCTCAGGGATGATGAAATTAAATGAAAACACTATATCGCTGAAGAAAGTAATAGTTTAAAACAATTGAATGCCATTTAGAGCAGTTTAAAGCATTTTGAAGCAATTCTAAAAAGTAGAAAACTGCTAAAAAAAGTACCAATAGACTTTATTCATACATTTTGTCTCAGTTATGACGAAATTAAATGAAAACACTATATCGTTGAAGAAAGTAATAGTTTAAAACAATTGAAAGCCATTTAAAGCAGTTTAAAGCATTTAAAGGCAATTCTAAACAGTAGATAACTGTTAAAAACAGCACAAATAGAACATTATTCATACATTTTCTCTCAAGGATTATGAAATTAAATGAAAACACTATTTCGTTAAAAAAAGAAATAGTTTAAAACAGTTGAAAGCCATTTAAAGCAGTTTAAAGCATTTTGAAGCAATTCTATACAGTAGAAAAAAAAGAACCAATAGAAATTTATTTATACATTTTCTCTCAGGGATGATGAAATTAAATGAAAACACTATATCGCTGAAGAAAGAAATAGTTTTAAACAGTTGAATGCCATTTAAAGCAGTTTAAAGCATTTTGAAGCAATTCTAAAAAGTAGAAAACTGCTAAAAAAAGTACCAATAGACTTTATTCATACATTTTCTCTCAGTTATGACGAAATTAAATGAAAACACTATTTGGTTAAAGAAAGTGATAGTTTAAAACAGTTGAAAGCCATTTAAAGCAGTTTAAAGCATTTTAAAGCAATATTAAACAGTGGAAAACTGCTAAAAAAAGTACCAATACAACTTTATTAATACATTTTCTCTTAGGGATGATGAAATTAAATGAAAACACTATTTCGTTGAAGAAAGTAATAGTTTAAAACAATTGAATGCCATTTAAAGCAGTTTAAAGCATTTTGAAGCAATTCTAAAAAGTAGAAAAAAAAAAAAAGCTAAAAAAAGTACCAATAGACTTTATTCATACATTTTGTCTCAGTTATGACGAAATTAAATGAAAACACGTTTAATTTTAGAGGAGAGTAGGTGCTTCCTTACTCACTCTTTTTCTTATGTCGGTTCTAATAACTTTAAGTCATTAAAGTTGACAATTAGTTTCGGTGATTTAAGGTACGATTGGATATTATATTGTATTGAATTATTGGACTGATTGATAATCCAGGAATAGCGAAGCACAGGATTTAGGAAACGTTGGTTATTTGTCGAAATAAAGATCTTTATTTTTTGTTTGTAATATTTATTTTATTGAACTTAATTAGTTGAAGTCTTGAACCAGAATGATTTTATAAAATATGGGTTCTTATAATTACGATATATTATAATGTGCTGACCAATATGAATGTTGGAAATGTCAATGCACTGTTATTAGATTACAGTTTGTACGTTAGTTAGTAAACATATTATTGCTGTTTCATAAGGCTGATTATTGCATAAATTGCTGACTGTCATTGCATCATCAGTTGTTATGTCTGCAATATATGTTAATAAAGCATATTTTGCATGATTACCGTTGAACGGAGATCTCAAGTGGCATTATCAAAACAAAGTTGCAAATTCCCATGGAAAATTTGTAGATGGTTTTGAACATACTCCCAGCCGTTGATCCCTTGGCCTCAACTCAACTTGTCAGCATGTACTGTATATCCCATGCATGTCAAATGTCCGCCGATGGAGTTTTAACGAGTCGTCAGTGGTGTTGATATTATACTGAGTGGTGTATTGGTATAGATGTCTCAGATTTAGATGCTGAAGCTGAATTCCATGCTGTACCTTGCATTTGGAATGCTTTGACCGTTGCGTTTGCTCGTTCGTTGGGTAGTGATGCCACCTCACATGTTGGTGTCAATTGTACTTGCAAATTGACTTGTGGTTGATTTCCTTGTGGCTGATTCTCTTGTGATTGATGATCAGTGGAGTTGTTTCCTTGATTAGGCTGATGTCTGAAATATTTAATTTTTAATTTGATTAATATATAACTTGTTCCTATTAATATTAGTAAGCCGAAACTAGTGTAGCCGATTGCAAATTGATGCACTTCATGCGGTTGTAATACATCGATATCGTCATGTTTTATCCGTAGTGATTTGATCTCCTTCTTAATTTCGTCCAGAGAACTATTGTATGCGTGATGCATACTGTTGTCCTGGTGACTGTTCTGGTTGTCTCTTGTGTTTGGTAAAAAGTGGGATATATTCATGATTGGGAAATGATGAATCGATTCATGAATCTCTGATCTATATGTGTTGTGGGATTGTACAATTACATTCTGTCTTTGAATTATACAATTCCCTTTAAAGTTTAGCAGCCCTACTCCTTGTAGGGTATATGGAATGACTGACTTATCACATACTATGTGCAGCGGTGTGCTTTGTCGTAATGTGAATATCCAGCTGTTTGAGTTGATTAGTTGAATCCATTCCACACCTTCCCATGGTATCACCTTGCAGTTATGGTGATCGGTTTGTAAATTAAAAATTGATATTTCGCAATGATTCTGTATTGAATCCCTTTTGTACATTGGTCCCTTTTGGGTACACAATATATTGTTACCTGATGATCTTATACAATATGGTGATTCTATATTGTCTAATGGATAATACAGATTTCGATGCAGGTTAATTAGCATGTACTTTGTGGATGGCTTAATTTGAAAATACTCATTGTTAATTTTAAATGGTAACGGAGTAATATGGAATATCTCAAATTGTTCATTGGTTGCCAGTGGGAATGTAATTTGGAATAAGATTTTAGTATCCAGAACTCTTCCCTTGACGTGCAATAAATTATATACCTTGAGTATATCGGTTTTTATGAGTTCAATAAACGGTAATATGAGATGAGGTGGTAGTGATTCCTTAATGGTGTTCAGTGCATGCTCCAGTTGATCCGGTGTTAACAGTAATGGATGAATTTTACCATTGTGTGCATCCATAAGTACATGCAGTATCTGCAGCTGCATATCCTTGAAGCTGCCAATCATTAGTGTCGTTTGTGTGGATAGCATTGCAAACACTTGTTTTAGGTCTTGCTGATGGATTTCATTAAATAATATCTCGTTATCACTTGAAAGGTTGTGTATAGCTTCTGAAAATACTTGATTTTGTTCTTCTGTTTCTGATTGAGTCTTCTGGATTATGTTGACGGTCGATTCCAAAATATGAGTTTGATTTTGGACGTATTGGATGGTGTTTTTTCCATTTTTATCTAGTGTCCGTATGATTTGTGACATTTGCGTGGCATAGTCTTGATCTAAAACTCCAAATAATTTGTTAGCTATATTACCAATGATGTCAAATGGTGATCGTTTGACCCGTGATGTAGCTTTTGAGTGTATCCCCATTACTCTGTTATTTGCCTGAATCTCCATCAAATTCTGGTTGATTTGTGCTAAAACATTTCCACAATATTGGTTCCTGATGATGTGGGAGCATGCTTTAGTTAATTCTGAATACGAATTATTGATGGTCTGAAACTCTCGCCAATATCCATTTAGGTCATAATAAGTTAATAACTTCCATTCATTTGTGATTAGATTGGATAACCCTAAATTTTCGAAATGTAAGCCAGAATTTTCATTAAATTGTGTTACCTCGAATTCATCAATTGATTTAATTTGGGTTGCTCTATTGGTGTGTATCAATAACAACAAGCACGTTAACAATGATGTAAGTATTCCGGGACCAGTTTTTGTTTTGGTGTGGGATCTTAAGCATCTTTTGGTTTGGTGTTTCCTTTCACCGTTTTGTGAAGTGCTCCCATTTGATTTGTGTGTCTCCTCCTCTATAGTGGAATCTGGAATTTGTTTGACTTCGAAGGGTAACGGACACAATTTATGAATTGGTCTTTTGAAAGTACCACCAGTGCTTTTGACGTCCGCTACTCTGACGGCATTGTCTGATCCTTTGTACACCTTGACGATCCGCCCTAATTTCCATTGTGCTGGTACCAGATTATCTTCTTTAATGATTACCATTAGCCCTGGAGTAGCGTTGTGACACATTGTTTTCCATTTATAACGTTGTTGTAATTGTGACAAATATTCCTTTGTCCATCTTACCCAAAACTGTTTTTTGATATGTGTTACCAATTTCCAGTGTTGTAGTAAAGTTGTGTTCACTATTCTGTTACCTGGATCTGGAAGAGTTGTTAATGGTTCTCCAATTAGAAAATGTCCAGGTGTTAGTGCTACCATATCATTTGGATCCAGTGATATCGGTGTTAGGGGGCGCGAATTCAATATTGCTTCTACTTCACTTAACAAAGTGTTCAATTCTTCATATGTCAATGCCGCATCTCCTATAGTCTTGTGTAATAGCTGTTTTGCTGATTTTACTGCACTTTCCCATAGACCCCCAAAATGCGGCGATTGTGGTGGAATAAATTTGAATTCCACTTTGCGTCCAATACATTCAGCTTGAATTTTCTCTCTTGACTCTGCCTTGTGTAGAGGTGAATATAATTCATCTAAATGATTCTTGCCTCCTACAAAGTTTGTTGCGTTATCAGAAAATAGTGTGTAACAATTTCCTCTTCTACTCCAGAATCTTCGTAATGCACCTATGAAACCTTGTGTAGATAAATCTGTTACCAGTTCGATGTGAACTGCCTTGGTTGTTAAGCAGCAAAATATGGCACTGTGTGTCTTTTCTGAAACATCCGAAATTACTTGAATCTGTGCATCATCAGTTTGTGTATGGTAAACTGCTCTTCGATGTATTTTTATTTCATCCAATAATCTTAATATATCCCTAAATGCCAGCCACTTTTCTGATAACTCATCATCAAGCCTATGATCACAGTCCACATTGAGTTTCCACAAGACTTGGATGAATATTTTTGCAATGATTACGACTGGACTCCAAGTAGTTTTAATCGCTATCAAATCAGGCCTTGGTATCCATGTGATGCCTAATGTTTTAACGATTTCCTCAAGCCCAGTTTTAATCTCCAAGGATAACTTTATATCTTCACTCGGTATATTTGACAATAAATTGCTATGATTAGCACACCATTTCCGTAACTGAAATCCTGCTGATGTTAACATATTCCTGATTTGTTTTTGGTTCTCTACTGCTTCCTCCAAGTTATTGCTTCCCGTCATTGAATCATCAACATAACAATCTGTTTTTGGCTTCTTTGATCTACCTAAGTTGGTTGGAGATCTTTTGAATGGTAATCTAACTACAAATCTTCCACTTTCATCACGAACTACTGTATCTGTAAAGAAATTTTCACAAATGTTTTCATTTGGTGATACAATAATTTTGGGAATGGACACTTCATCAATTTCCCACAATTTCTGAACTTCACTGTTTTGAGTACATGAATTGCTATATTCTTGCTCTGGTTGAATTGGGTTAACTTTCCCAATTACCACCCAACCAAACACTGTGTTTTGTAATGTTGGAAGATTTGTGCTACTTATTCGTTGACCATCCGCCATTAATTCTCCATAGAATTCGGCACCTATTAACATGTCAATTCCCTGTTTTTTGTAAAATGAAGGATCAGCTAGTTGAACGTCTTCCGGTATATTCCAATTTTGAATTGAGATATCTTGACATGGTTGATCTCCGACAATTTTATCTAATATAAATACTTCAATTACTTTATTAAACTGTGTTACCCTTGATGCTATTTTAACTGTTGTTCCTTTTTGTGATAATTGTGATGCATTGCCGATTCCTCTGATAGTTAGTTTTTTATCATTGCATTGTAGGTGGAGGTGCTTGCTCAACTTGTGAGTTATGAAATTAACTTGTGAGCCTGGATCCAATAATACTCTGCATTCTGTTGCTTCTCCATATTGATTGTGTACTTTGATCATTGCTGTGGCCAAAATTACATGACTTCTCAATATGCTAGTGATGTATGTTGAAGCATTTGATTCTATTGCCGATTGTCCTTTACCTGGTCTATCATAACAACTTGGTGTGGTTTTTGTTGATAATGAAGTGCTTGTATTCGTATTGGAATTATGTAAAAGTGTGTGATGTTTAACTCTGCATAGCTTACAAGGATGTGAAGTACATGATTGGTATCCATGACCTGGGGTTAAACAATTAATACAATACTGTAATTCTTTTACCTTACGATACATTTGGTTGTTAGACATTTGGCGGAATTTCTGACAATTGTAAATGGAATGATCATTTGAGTTACACACCCCGCATCTTATTTCTTTATTGTGTGGTGTTGGTGTTGTACCTTGGTGTGTTTGTTTTACTTGACTCGATTTAACGCCACCTTGTTGTTTAACCTTGTCTTCTTCAATTTGTACTGCCTGGATACGTTTTTCTAGAAAGTGTAGCATGTCCATTGACTTTTGGGGATTATCAGGGTCTGGGATGGATTCTTCATATAATCGTAGTGTTGTGCTGTCCACTTTATCCGCTATCATAACAACTAAAATTGTATCCCAGGTTTCCACTCCAACGTCTAGTGGCTTTAGACCCGCAATACATTCTACTACTACATCATGTAAGTCTCTTAAGTTACGAGCCGTTGGTTGAGTAATCTTTGGATGATAGTAAATTGTTCGTGTTAACTGGAGTGAAATTTGACGTTTGTTATTATAACGTTTTTTCACTATATTCCAAGCTTCCTCGTAATTGTCATTGTCGATTGGCATGTTGTGTATTAATCGTTTGGCTGGACCACTTAAACTAGTTACTAAATGTAACATCTTTTCGGATTGGGGTAACGTGGTGTTATGAACCATTTGAATAAAAACATCGCGAAAGTGATTCCAATAAATGTAATTGCCATCGAATACTGGTAAGGTCATTTTACTTAATTTTGTATGCGATGGTTTTGCTGTGTCTGTTACATTTCTTTTCAACAATGCTATCACTTTGTCAGTATGTTGCTCTAGAGTGTTATATGATTTTCGTGTGTATCCATATGGGGATAAATTGTCACCAGCCAATAGCCAGATTTGCATGTTCACTTCATGAATAGTCTGCGAATATTTTTCTATTCTATTTAATTTCACTGTACTGTAGTCTTTTGTCATTGTTTCAATGCCTTCACTTTCAACGAATTCAACTACACTTTGGAGATAATCAAAATTATTATTTTGCTCGCGCACTAACGACCGTAACGCTGCATTGTCTATACCAAACGATAGGTCGCCAATGGTGAAATTATGTTCTGGCTTAGCTTCCATAGGGTTAGAGTCACTTCCACAACTCTCCTGTTCCGGTCTTTCGTCGAATTGTTTTTTCATATACGATTTGCAGTTATTATATTTCGTTTGCACCTGGTCAAAGTACTTACTAGCAAAGTATATGTGTGTTTTATGCGTTTCTTTAAAACGAAGTAATGCTTTATGGTTCGTTTCAAACTCAGCAAACAGTTCATCTATATGTTTCAATTTTTTCTCATAATAATTATATGTTTTTTTTATTTGCGTATCTTTGTCCAAATTGTTCAGAGCTTCCTGTAAAACTAATCCTTTTTCTTCCTGAGCATTGCAGTACTCTTCGAAGGTTGACATTGTGCCGGCGTTTTTATTGTGTATATTAAAGGGTGAACTTGAAAGTTTGTGTTTCTTGTTAGTGTTAACTGTTTATTATTGCAACTTCACTTTTGATCACTAAATATTTTATTGTATGATATGTGTGTCTGTGCACAATGTATGTGTTGTCGTTGCCAACGTTATTATCGCAGCTTCATTAAATGTTTTGTGATGAGATTTGTGTGCCTGTGCAAAATCTATGTTTTTCACTTACGATCACTTAATGTTTTGTTGTGAGATTTGTGTGTCTGTGCACAATCTATGTGTTTCACTTACGATCACGTAATGTTTTGTTGTTAGATTTGTGTGTCTGTGCACAATCTATGTGTTTCACTTACGATCACGTAATGTTTTGTTGTTAGATTTGTGTGTCTGTGCACAATCTATGTGTTTCACTTACGATCACGTAATGTTTTGTTGTTAGATTTGTGTGTCTGTGCACAATCTATGTGTTTCACTTACGATCACGTAATGTTTTGTTGTGAGATTTGTGTGTCTGTGCACAATCTATGTGTTTCACTTACGATCACGTAATGTTTTGTTGTTAGATTTGTGTGTCTGTGCACAATCTATGTGTTTCACTTACGATCACGTAATGTTTTGTTGTGAGATTTGTGTGTCTGTGCACAATCTATGTGTTTCACTTACGATCACGTAATGTTTTGTTGTTAGATTTGTGTGTCTGTGCACAATCTATGTGTTTCACTTACGATCACGTAATGTTTTGTTGTTAGATTTGTGTGTCTAACTTTCTGAGTTTCACTAAATTCACTATTCACTCACTTAAATCACGTCGGGGTCACCAAATGTTTAATTTTAGAGGAGAGTAGGTGCTTCCTTACTCACTCTTTTTCTTATGTCGGTTCTAATAACTTTAAGTCATTAAAGTTGACAATTAGTTTCGGTGATTTAAGGTACGATTGGATATTATATTGTATTGAATTATTGGACTGATTGATAATCCAGGAATAGCGAAGCACAGGATTTAGGAAACGTTGGTTATTTGTCGAAATAAAGATCTTTATTTTTTGTTTGTAATATTTATTTTATTGAACTTAATTAGTTGAAGTCTTGAACCAGAATGATTTTATAAAATATGGGTTCTTATAATTACGATATATTATAATGTGCTGACCAATATGAATGTTGGAAATGTCAATGCACTGTTATTAGATTACAGTTTGTACGTTAGTTAGTAAACATATTATTGCTGTTTCATAAGGCTGATTATTGCATAAATTGCTGACTGTCATTGCATCATCAGTTGTTATGTCTGCAATATATGTTAATAAAGCATATTTTGCATGATTACCGTTGAACGGAGATCTCAAGTGGCATAATCAAAACAAAGTTGCAAATTCCCATGGAAAATTTGTAGATGGTTTTGAACAATATCGTTGAAGAAAGTAATAGTTTAAAACAATTGAAAGCCATTTAAAGCAGTTTAAAGCATTATGAAGCAATTCTAAACAGTAGATAACTGTTAAAAACAGCACAAATAGAACATTATTCATACATTTTCTCTCAAGGATTATGAAATTAAATGAAAACACTATTTGGTTAAAGAAAGTGATAGTTTAAAACAGTTGAAAGCCATTTAAAGCAGTTTAAAGCATTTTGAAGCAATTCTTAACATTAGAAAAAAAAGTACCAATACAACTTTATTTATACATTTTCTCTCAGGGATGATGAAATTAAATGAAAACACTATATCGTTGAAGAAAGTGATAGTTTAAAACAGTTGAAAGCCATTTAAAGCAGTTTAAAGCATTTTGAAGCAATTCTAAACAGTTGAAAACTGCTAAAAACAGCACAAATAGAACTTTATTCATACATTTTCTCTCAAGGATGATAAAATTAAATGAAAACACTATTTCGTTAAAAAAAGTAATTGTTTTAAACAGTTGAATGCCATTTAAAGCAGTTTAAAGCATTTTGAAGCAATTCTAAAAAGTAGAAAATTGCTAAAAAAAGTACCAATAGACTTTATTCATACATTTTGTCTCAGTTATGACGAAATAAAATGAAAACACTATATCGTTGAAGAAAGTATTAGTTTAAAACAATTGAAAGCCATTTAAAGCAGTTTAAAGCATTTTAAGGCAATTCTAAACAGTAGATAACTGTTAAAAACAGCACAAATAGAACATTATTCATACATTTTCTCTCAAGGATTATGAAATTAAATGAAAACACTATTTCGTTAAAAAAAGAAATAGTTTAAAACAGTTGAAAGCCATTTAAAGCAGTTTAAAGCATTTTGAAGCAATTCTAAACAGTAGATAACTGTTAAAAACAGCACAAATAGAACATTATTTATACATTTTCTCTCAGGGATGATGAAATTAAATGAAAACACTATATCGTTGAAGAAAGTAATAGTTTAAAACAATTGAAAGTCATTTAAAGCAGTTTAAAGCAGTTTAAAGCATTTTGAAGCAATTCTTAACATTAAAAAAAAAAGTACCAATAGAACTTTATTCATACGATTTCCTCTCAGGGATGATGAAATTTAGTGAAAACACTATATCGTTGAAGAAAGTGATAGTTTAAAACAGTTGAAAGCCATTTAAAGCAGTTTAAAGCATTTTGAAGCAATTCTAAACAGTAGATAACTGTTAAAAACAGCACAAATAGAACATTATTCATACATTTTCTCTCAGTTATGACGAAATTAAATGAAAACACTATTTGGTTAAAGAAAGTAATAGTTTAAAACAGTTGAAAGCCATTTAAAGCAGTTTAAAGTATTTTAAAGCAATATTAAACAGTAGAAAACTGCTAAAAAAAGTACCAATACAACTTTATTCATACATTTTCTCTCAGTTATGACGAAATTAAATGAAAACACTATATCGCTGAAGAAAGTAATAGTTTAAAACAATTGAAAGCCATTTAAAGCAGTTTAAAGCATTTTGAAGCAATTCTAAACAGTAGAAAACTGGTAAAAAAAAGTACCAATAGACTTTATTCATACATTTTCTCTCAGTTATGACGAAATTAAATGAAAACACTATATCGTTGAAGAAAGTAATAGTTTAAAACAGTTGAAAGCCATTTAAAGCAGTTTAAAGTATTTTAAAGCAATATTAAACAGTAGAAAACTGCTAAAAAAAGTACCAATACAACTTTATTCATACATTTTCTCTCAGGGATGATGAAATTAAATGAAAACACTATTTCGTTGAAGAAAGTAATAGTTTAAAACAATTGAATGCCATTTAAAGCAGTTTAAAGCATTTTGAAGCAATTCTAAAAAGTAGAAAACTGCTAAAAAAAGTACCAATAGACTTTATTCATACATTTTGTCTCAGTTATGACGAAATAAAATGAAAACACTATATCGTTGAAGAAAGTATTAGTTTAAAACAATTGAAAGCCATTTAAAGCAGTTTAAAGCATTTTAAGGCAATTCTAAACAGTAGATAACTGTTAAAAACAGCACAAATAGAACATTATTCATACATTTTCTCTCAAGGATTATGAAATTAAATGAAAACACTATTTCGTTAAAAAAAGAAATAGTTTAAAACAGTTGAAAGCCATTTAAAGCAGTTTAAAGCATTTTGAAGCAATTCTAAACAGTAGATAACTGTTAAAAACAGCACAAATAGAACATTATTTATACATTTTCTCTCAGGGATGATGAAATTAAATGAAAACACTATATCGTTGAAGAAAGTAATAGTTTAAAACAATTGAAAGCCATTTAAAGCAGTTTAAAGCAGTTTAAAGCATTTTGAAGCAATTCTTAACATTAAAAAAAAAAGTACCAATAGAACTTTATTCATACGATTTCCTCTCAGGGATGATGAAATTTAGTGAAAACACTATATCGTTGAAGAAAGTGATAGTTTAAAACAGTTGAAAGCCATTTAAAGCAGTTTAAAGCATTTTGAAGCAATTCTAAACAGTAGATAACTGTTAAAAACAGCACAAATAGAACATTATTCATACATTTTCTCTCAGTTATGACGAAATTAAATGAAAACACTATTTGGTTAAAGAAAGTAATAGTTTAAAACAGTTGAAAGCCATTTAAAGCAGTTTAAAGCAGTTTAAAGCATTTTGAAGCAATTCTTAACATTTTAAAAAAAAGTACCAATAGAACTTTATTCATACGATTTCCTCTCAGGGATGATGAAATTTAATGAAAACACTATATCGTTGAAGAAAGTGATAGTTTAAAACAGTTGAAAGCCATTTAAAGCAGTTTAAAGCATTTTGAAGCAATATTAAACAGTAAAAAACTGCTAAAAAAAGTACCAATACAACTTTATTCATACATTTTCTCTCAGGGATGATGAAATTAAATAAAAACACTATATCGTTGAAGAAAGTGATAGTTTAAAACAGTTGAAAGCCAATTAAAGCAGTTTAAAATCATTTTGAAGCAATTCTAAACAGTAGAAAACTACTAAAAACAGCACAAATAGAACTTTATTCATACATTTTCTATCAAGGATGATGAAATTAAATGAAAACACTATTTCGTTAAAAAAAGAAATAGTTTAAAACAGTTGAATGCCATTTAAAGCAGTTTAAAGCATTTTGAAGCAATTCTAAAAAGTAGAAAACTGCTAAAAAAAGTACCAATAGACTTTATTCATACATTTTGTCTCAGTTATGACGAAATTAAATGAAAACACTATATCGTTGAAGAAAGTAATAGTTTAAAACAATTGAAAGCCATTTAAAGCAGTTTAAAGCATTTTGAAGCAATTCTTAATAGTAGATAACTTTTAAAAACAGCACAAATAGAACTTTATTCATACATTTTCTCTCAAGGATTATGAAATTAAATGAAAACACTATTTCGTTAAAAAAAGAAATAGTTTAAAACAGTTGAAAGCCATTTAAAGCAGTTTAAAGCATTTTGAAGCAATTCTAAACAGTAGATAACTGTTAAAAACAGCACAAATAGAATATTTTTCATACATTTTCTCTCAGGGATGATGAAATTAAATGAAAACACTATATCGCTGAAGAAAGTAATAGTTTAAAACAATTGAAAGCCATTTAAAGCAGTTTAAAGCATTTTGAAGCAATTCTAAACAGTAGAAAACTGGTAAAAAAAAGTACCAATAGATTTTATTCATACATTTTCTCTCAGTTATAACGAAATTAAATGAAAACACTATTTCGTTAAAAAAAAGAAATAGTTTAAAACAGTTGAAAGCCATTTAAAGCAGTTTAAAGCATTTTAAAGCAATATTAAACAGTAGAAAACTGCTAAAAAAAGTACCAATACAACTTTATTCATACATTTTCTCTCAGGGATGATGAAATTAAATGAAAACACTATTTCGTTGAAGAAAGTAATAGTTTAAAACAATTGAATGCCATTTAAATCAATTTAAAGCATTTTGAAGCAATTCTAAACAGTAGAAAACTGGTAAAAAAAAGTACCAATAGACTTTATTCATACATTTTCTCTCAGTTATGACGAAATTAAATGAAAACACTATTTGGTTAAAGAAAGTGATAGTTTAAAACAGTTGAAAGCCATTTAAAGCAGTTTAAAGCATTTTAAAGCAATATTAAACAGTAGAAAACTGCTAAAAAAAGTACCAATACAACATTATTCATACATTTTGTCTCAGTTATGACGAAATTAAATGAAAATACTATATCGCTAAAGAAAGTAATAGTTTAAAACAATTGAAAGCCATTTAAAGCAGTTTAAAGCATTTTGAAGCAATTCTAAACAGCAGAAAACTGGTAAAAAAAAGGACCAATAGACTTTATTCATACATTTTCTCTCAGTTATGACGAAATTAAATGAAAACACTATTTGGTTAAAGAAAGTGATAGTTTAAAACAGTTGAAAGCCATTTAAAGCAGTTTAAAGCATTTTGAAGCAATTCTAAACAGTAAATAACTGTTAAAAACAGCACAAATAGAACATTATTCATACATTTTCTCTCAGGGATGATGAAATTAAATGAAAACACTATATCGTTGAAGAAAGTAATAGTTTAAAACAATTGAAAGCCATTTAAAGCAGTTTAAAGCATTTTGAAGCAATTCTAAACAGTAGATAACTGTTAAAAACAGCACAAATAGAACATTATTCATACATTTTCTCTCAAGGATTATGAAATTAAATGAAAACACTATTTCGTTAAAAAAAGAAATAGTTTAAAACAGTTGAAAGCCATTTAAAGCAGTTTAAAGCATTTTGAAGCAATTCTAAACAGTAGATAACTGTTAAAAACAGCACAAATAGAACATTATTCATACATTTTCTCTCAGTTATGATGAAATTAAATGAAAACACTATTTGGTTAAAGAAAGTAATAGTTTAAAACAGTTGAAAGCCATTTAAAGCAGTTTAAAGCCATTTAAAGCATTTTGAAGCAATTCTTAACAGTAGAAAAAAAAGTACCAATAGAACTTTATTCATACGATTTCCTCTCAGGGATGATGAAATTTAATGAAAACACTATATCGTTGAAGAAAGTAATAGTTTAAAACAGTTGAAAGCCATTTAAAGCAGTTTAAAGCATTTTGAAGCAATTCGAAACAGTAAAAAACTGCTAAAAAAAGTACCAATACAACTTTATTCATACATTTTCTCTCAGGGATGATGAAATTAAATGAAAACACTATATCGGTGAAGAAAGTAATAGTTTAAAACAGTTGAAAGCCATTTAAAGCAGTTTAAAATCATTTTGAAGCAATTCTAAACAGTAGAAAACTGCTAAAAACAGCACAAATAGAACTTTATTCATACATTTTCTCTCAAGGATGATGAAATTAAATGAAAACACTATTTCGTTAAAAAAAGAAATAGTTTAAAACAGTTGAATGCCATTTAAAGCAGTTTAAAGCATTTTGAAGCAATTCTAAAAAGTATAAAACTGCTAAAAAAAGTACCAATAGACTTTATTCATACATTTTGTCTCAGTTATGACGAAATTAAATGAAAACACTATATCGTTGAAGAAAGTAATAGTTTAAAACAATTGAAAGCCATTTAAAGCAGTTTAAAGCATTTTGAAGCAATTCTAAACAGTAGAAAACTGCTAAAAAAAGTACCAATAGACTTTATTCATACATTTTCTTTCAGTTATGACGAAATTAAATGAAAACACTATTTGGTTAAAGAAAGTGATAGTTTCAAACAGTTGAAAGCCATTTAAAGCAGTTTAAAGCATTTTGAAGCAATATTAAACAGTAGAAAACTGCTAAAAAAAGTACCAATACAACTTTATTCATACATTTTCTCTCATTTATGACGAAATTAAATGAAAACACTATTTGGTTAAAGAAAGTGATAGTTTCAAACAGTTGAAAGCCATTTAAAGCAGTTTAAAGCATTTTGAAGCAATTCTAAACAGTAGATAACTGTTAAAAACAGCACAAATAGAACATTATTCATACATTTTCTCTCAGGGATGATGAAATTTAATGAAAACACTATATCGTTGAAGAAAGTGATAGTTTAAAACAGTTGAAAGCCATTTAAAGCAGTTTAAAGCATTTTGAAGCAATTCTTAACATTAGAAAAAAAAGTACCAATAGAACTTTATTCATACGATTTCCTCTCAGGGATGATGAAATTTAATGAAAACACTATATCGTTGAAGAAAGTGATAGTTTAAAACAGTTGAAAGCCATTTAAAGCAGTTTAAAGCATTTTGAAGCAATATTAAACAGTAAAAAACTGCTAAAAAAAGTACCAATACAACTTTATTCATACATTTTCTCTCAGTTATGACGAAATTAAATGAAAACACTATTTGGTTAAAGAAAGTGGTAGTTTCAAACAGTTGAAAGCCATTTAAAGCAGTTTAAAGCATTTTGAAGCAATTCTAAACAGTAGATAACTGTTAAAAACAGCACAAATAGAACATTATTCATACATTTTCTCTCAGGGATGATGAAATTTAATGAAAACACTATATCGTTGAAGAAAGTGATAGTTTAAAACAGTTGAAAGCCATTTAAAGCAGTTTAAAGCATTTTGAAGCAATTCTTAACAGTAGAAAAAAAAGAACCAATAGAAATTTATTTATACATTTTCTCTCAGGGATGATGAAATTGAATGAAAACACTATATCGTTGAAGAAAGTAATAGTTTAAAACAATTGAAAGCCATTTTAAGCAGTTTAAAGCATTTTGAAGCAATTCGAAACAGTAGATAACTGCTAAAAACAGCACAAATAGAACTTTATTCAAACATTTTCTCTCAATTATAACGAAATTAAATGAAAACACTATTTCGTTAAAAAAAAAATAGTTTAAAACAGTTGAAAGCCATTTAAAGCAGTTTAAAGCATTTTGAAGCAATTCTAAACAGTAGATAACTGTTAAAAACAGCACAAATAGAACATTATTCATACATTTTCTCTCAGGGATGATGAAATTAAATGAAAACACTATTTGGTTAAAGAAAGTGACAGTTTAAAACAGTTGAAAGCCATTTAAAGCAGTTTAAAGCATTTTGAAGCAATTCTTAACATTAGAAAAAAAAGTACCAATAGAACTTTATTCATACGATTTCCTCTCAGGGATGATGAAATTTAGTGAAAACACTATATCGTTGAAGAAAGTGATAGTTTAAAACAGTTGAAAGCCATTTAAAGCAGTTTAAAGCATTTTGAAGCAATATTAAACAGTAAAAAACTGCTAAAAAAAGTACCAATACAACTTTATTCATACATTTTCTCTCAGTTATGACGAAATTAAATGAAAACACTATTTGGTTAAAGAAAGTGGTAGTTTCAAACAGTTGAAAGCCATTTAAAGCAGTTTAAAGCATTTTGAAGCAATTCTAAACAGTAGATAACTGTTAAAAACAGCACAAATAGAACATTATTCATACATTTTCTCTCAGGGATGATGAAATTTAATGAAAACACTATATCGTTGAAGAAAGTGATAGTTTAAAACAGTTGAAAGCCATTTAAAGCAGTTTAAAGCATTTTGAAGCAATTCTAAACAGTAGATAACTGTTAAAAACAGCACAAATAGAACATTATTCATACATTTTCTCTCAGGGATGATGAAATTAAATGAAAACACTATTTGGTTAAAGAAAGTGGTAGTTTCAAACAGTTGAAAGCCATTTAAAGCAGTTTAAAGCATTTTGAAGCAATTCTAAACAGTAGATAACTGTTAAAAACAGCACAAATAGAACATTATTCATACATTTTCTCTCAGGGATGATGAAATTTAATGAAAACACTATATCGTTGAAGAAAGTGATAGTTTAAAACAGTTGAAAGCCATTTAAAGCAGTTTAAAGCATTTTGAAGCAATATTAAACAGTAAAAAACTGCTAAAAAAAGTACCAATAGAACTTTATTCATACATTTTCTCTCAGTTATGACGAAATTAAATGAAAACACTATTTGGTTAAAGAAAGTGGTAGTTTCAAACAGTTGAAAGCCATTTAAAGCAGTTTAAAGCATTTTGAAGCAATTCTAAACAGTAGATAACTGTTAAAAACAGCACAAATAGAACATTATTCATACATTTTCTCTCAGGGATGATGAAATTAAATGAAAACACTATTTGGTTAAAGAAAGTGGTAGTTTCAAACAGTTGAAAGCCATTTAAAGCAGTTTAAAGCATTTTGAAGCAATTCTAAACAGTAGATAACTGTTAAAAACAGCACAAATAGAACATTATTCATACATTTTCTCTCAGGGATGATGAAATTTAATGAAAACACTATATCGTTGAAGAAAGTGATAGTTTAAAACAGTTGAAAGCCATTTAAAGCAGTTTAAAGCATTTTGAAGCAATTCTTAACATTAGAAAAAAAAGTACCAATAGAACTTTATTCATACGATTTCCTCTCAGGGATGATGAAATTTAATGAAAACACTATATCGTTGAAGAAAGTGATAGTTTAAAACAGTTGAAAGCCATTTAAAGCAGTTTAAAGCATTTTGAAGCAATATTAAACAGTAAAAAACTGCTAAAAAAAGTACCAATACAACTTTATTCATACATTTTCTCTCAATTATAACGAAATTAAATGAAAACACTATTTCGTTAAAAAAAAAATAGTTTAAAACAGTTGAAAGCCATTTAAAGCAGTTTAAAGCATTTTGAAGCAATTCTAAACAGTAGATAACTGTTAAAAACAGCACAAATAGAACATTATTCATACATTTTCTCTCAGGGATGATGAAATTAAATGAAAACACTATTTGGTTAAAGAAAGTGACAGTTTAAAACAGTTGAAAGCCATTTAAAGCAGTTTAAAGCATTTTGAAGCAATTCTTAACATTAGAAAAAAAAGTACCAATAGAACTTTATTCATACGATTTCCTCTCAGGGATGATGAAATTTAGTGAAAACACTATATCGTTGAAGAAAGTGATAGTTTAAAACAGTTGAAAGCCATTTAAAGCAGTTTAAAGCATTTTGAAGCAATATTAAACAGTAAAAAACTGCTAAAAAAAGTACCAATACAACTTTATTCATACATTTTCTCTCAGTTATGACGAAATTAAATGAAAACACTATTTGGTTAAAGAAAGTGGTAGTTTCAAACAGTTGAAAGCCATTTAAAGCAGTTTAAAGCATTTTGAAGCAATTCTAAACAGTAGATAACTGTTAAAAACAGCACAAATAGAACATTATTCATACATTTTCTCTCAGGGATGATGAAATTTAATGAAAACACTATATCGTTGAAGAAAGTGATAGTTTAAAACAGTTGAAAGCCATTTAAAGCAGTTTAAAGCATTTTGAAGCAATTCTAAACAGTAGATAACTGTTAAAAACAGCACAAATAGAACATTATTCATACATTTTCTCTCAGGGATGATGAAATTAAATGAAAACACTATTTGGTTAAAGAAAGTGGTAGTTTCAAACAGTTGAAAGCCATTTAAAGCAGTTTAAAGCATTTTGAAGCAATTCTTAACAGTAGATAACTGTTAAAAACAGCACAAATAGAACATTATTCATACATTTTCTCTCAGGGATGATGAAATTGAATGAAAACACTATATCGTTGAAGAAAGTGATAGTTTAAAACAGTTGAAAGCCATTTAAAGCAGTTTAAAGCATTTTGAAGCAATATTAAACAGTAAAAAACTGCTAAAAAAAGTACCAATACAACTTTATTCATACATTTTCTCTCAGTTATGACGAAATTAAATGAAAACACTATTTGGTTAAAGAAAGTGGTAGTTTCAAACAGTTGAAAGCCATTTAAAGCAGTTTAAAGCATTTTGAAGCAATTCTAAACAGTAGATAACTGTTAAAAACAGCACAAATAGAACATTATTCATACATTTTCTCTCAGGGATGATGAAATTAAATGAAAACACTATTTGGTTAAAGAAAGTGGTAGTTTCAAACAGTTGAAAGCCATTTAAAGCAGTTTAAAGCATTTTGAAGCAATTCTAAACAGTAGATAACTGTTAAAAACAGCACAAATAGAACATTATTCATACATTTTCTCTCAGGGATGATGAAATTTAATGAAAACACTATATCGTTGAAGAAAGTGATAGTTTAAAACAGTTGAAAGCCATTTAAAGCAGTTTAAAGCATTTTGAAGCAATTCTTAACATTAGAAAAAAAAGTACCAATAGAACTTTATTCATACGATTTCCTCTCAGGGATGATGAAATTTAATGAAAACACTATATCGTTGAAGAAAGTGATAGTTTAAAACAGTTGAAAGCCATTTAAAGCAGTTTAAAGCATTTTGAAGCAATATTAAACAGTAAAAAACTGCTAAAAAAAGTACCAATACAACTTTATTCATACATTTTCTCTCAGTTATGACGAAATTAAATGAAAACACTATTTGGTTAAAGAAAGTGGTAGTTTCAAACAGTTGAAAGCCATTTAAAGCAGTTTAAAGCATTTTGAAGCAATTCTAAACAGTAGATAACTGTTAAAAACAGCACAAATAGAACATTATTCATACATTTTCTCTCAGGGATGATGAAATTAAATGAAAACACTATTTGGTTAAAGAAAGTGGTAGTTTCAAACAGTTGAAAGCCATTTAAAGCAGTTTAAAGCATTTTGAAGCAATTCTAAACAGTAGATAACTGTTAAAAACAGCACAAATAGAACATTATTCATACATTTTCTCTCAGGGATGATGAAATTTAATGAAAACACTATATCGTTGAAGAAAGTGATAGTTTAAAACAGTTGAAAGCCATTTAAAGCAGTTTAAAGCATTTTGAAGCAATTCTTAACAGTAGAAAAAAAAGAACCAATAGAAATTTATTTATACATTTTCTCTCAGGGATGATGAAATTGAATGAAAACACTATATCGTTGAAGAAAGTAATAGTTTAAAACAATTGAAAGCCATTTTAAGCAGTTTAAAGCATTTTGAAGCAATTCGAAACAGTAGATAACTGCTAAAAACAGCACAAATAGAACTTTATTCAAACATTTTCTCTCAATTATAACGAAATTAAATGAAAACACTATTTCGTTAAAAAAAAAATAGTTTAAAACAGTTGAAAGCCATTTAAAGCAGTTTAAAGCATTTTGAAGCAATTCTAAACAGTAGATAACTGTTAAAAACAGCACAAATAGAACATTATTCATACATTTTCTCTCAGGGATGATGAAATTAAATGAAAACACTATTTGGTTAAAGAAAGTGACAGTTTAAAACAGTTGAAAGCCATTTAAAGCAGTTTAAAGCATTTTGAAGCAATTCTTAACATTAGAAAAAAAAGTACCAATAGAACTTTATTCATACGATTTCCTCTCAGGGATGATGAAATTTAGTGAAAACACTATATCGTTGAAGAAAGTGATAGTTTAAAACAGTTGAAAGCCATTTAAAGCAGTTTAAAGCATTTTGAAGCAATATTAAACAGTAAAAAACTGCTAAAAAAAGTACCAATACAACTTTATTCATACATTTTCTCTCAGTTATGACGAAATTAAATGAAAACACTATTTGGTTAAAGAAAGTGGTAGTTTCAAACAGTTGAAAGCCATTTAAAGCAGTTTAAAGCATTTTGAAGCAATTCTAAACAGTAGATAACTGTTAAAAACAGCACAAATAGAACATTATTCATACATTTTCTCTCAGGGATGATGAAATTTAATGAAAACACTATATCGTTGAAGAAAGTGATAGTTTAAAACAGTTGAAAGCCATTTAAAGCAGTTTAAAGCATTTTGAAGCAATTCTTAACATTAGAAAAAAAAGTACCAATAGAACTTTATTCATACGATTTCCTCTCAGGGATGATGAAATTTAATGAAAACACTATATCGTTGAAGAAAGTGATAGTTTAAAACAGTTGAAAGCCATTTAAAGCAGTTTAAAGCATTTTGAAGCAATTCTAAACATTAAAAAACTGCTAAAAACAGCACAAATAGAACATTATTCATACATTTTCTCTCAAGGATGATGAAATTAAATGAAAACACTATTTCGTTAAAAAAAGTAATTGTTTTAAACAGTTGAATGCCATTTAAAGCAGTTTAAAGCATTTTGAAGCAATTCTAAAAAGTAGAAAACTGCTAAAAAAAGTACCAATAGACTTTATTCATACATTTTGTCTCAAGGATTATGAAATTAAATGAAAACACTATTTCGTTAAAAAAAGAAATAGTTTAAAACAATTGAAAGCCATTTAAAGCAGTTTAAAGCATTTTGAAGCAATTCTAAACAGTAAATAACTGTTAAAAACAGCACAAATAGAACATTATTCATACATTTTCTCTCAGGGATGATGAAATTAAATGAAAACACTATATCGTTGAAGAAAGTAATAGTTTAAAACAATTGAAAGCCATTTAAAGCAGTTTAAAGCATTTTGAAGCAATTCTAAACAGTAGATAACTGTTAAAAACAGCACAAATAGAACATTATTCATACATTTTCTCTCAAGGATTATGAAATTAAATGAAAACACTATTTCGTTAAAAAAAGAAATAGTTTAAAACAGTTGAAGGCCATTTAAAGCAGTTTAAAGCATTTTGAAGCAATTCTAAAAAGTAGAAAACTGCTAAAAAAAGTACCAATAGACTTTATTCATACATTTTGTCTCAGTTATGACGAAATTAAATGAAAACACTATATCGCTGAAGAAAGTAATAGTTTAAAACAATTGAAAGCCATTTTAAGCAGTTTAAAGCATTTTGAAGCAATTCTAAACAGTAGAAAACTGCTAAAAAAAGTACCACTAGACTTTATTCATACATTTTCTCTCAGTTATGACGAAATTAAATGAAAACACTATTTGGTTAAAGAAAGTGATAGTTTAAAACAGTTGAAAGCCATTTAAAGCAGTTTAAAGCATTTTGAAGCAATTCTAAACAGTAGATAACTGTTAAAAACAGCACAAATAGAACATTATTCATACATTTTCTCTCAAGGATTATGAAATTAAATGAAAACACTATTTCGTTAAAAAAAGAAATAGTTTAAAACAGTTGAAAGCCATTTAAAGCAGTTTAAAGCATTTTGAAGCAATTCTAAACAGTAGATAACTGTTAAAAACAGCACAAATAGAACATTATTCATACATTTTCTCTCAGTTATGACGAAATTAAATGAATACACTATTTGGTTAAAGAAAGTAATAGTTTAAAACAGTTGAAAGCCATTTAAAGCAGTTTAAAGCCATTTAAAGCATTTTGAAGCAATTCTTAACAGTAGAAAAAAAAGTACCAATAGAACTTTATTCATACGATTTCCTCTCAGGGATGATGAAATTTAATGAAAACACTATATCGTTGAAGAAAGTGATAGTTTAAAACAGTTGAAAGCCATTTAAAGCAGTTTAAAGCATTTTGAAGCAATATTAAACAGTAAAAAACTGCTAAAAAAAGTACCAATACAACTTTATTCATACATTTTCTCTCAGGGATGACGAAATTAAATGAAAACACTATATCGCTGAAGAAAGTAATAGTTTAAAACAGTTGAAAGCCATTTAAAGCAGTTTAAAATCATTTTGAAGCAATTCTAAACAGTAGAAAACTGCTAAAAACAGCACAAATAGAACTTTATTCATACATTTTCTCTCAAGGATGATGAAATTAAATGAAAACACTATTTCGTTAAAAAAAGAAATAGTTTAAAACAGTTGAATGCCATTTAAAGCAGTTTAAAGCATTTTGAAGCAATTCTAAAAAGTAGAAAACTGCTAAAAAAAGTACCAATAGACTTTATTCATACATTTTGTCTCAGTTATGACGAAATTAAATGAAAACACTATATCGTTGAAGAAAGTAATAGTTTAAAACAATTGAAAGCCATTTAAAGCAGTTTAAAGCATTTTGAAGCAATTCTAAACAGTAGAAAACTGCTAAAAAAAGTACCAATAGACTTTATTCATACATTTTCTTTCAGTTATGACGAAATTAAATGAAAACACTATTTGGTTAAAGAAAGTGATAGTTTCAAACAGTTGAAAGCCATTTAAAGCAGTTTAAAGCATTTTGAAGCAATTCTATACAGTAGAAAAAAAAGAACCAATAGAAATTTATTTATACATTTTCTCTCAGGGATGATGAAATTGAATGAAAACACTATATCGTTGAAGAAAGTAATAGTTTAAAACAATTGAAAGCCATTTTAAGCAGTTTAAAGCATTTTGAAGCAATTCGAAACAGTAGATAACTGCTAAAAACAGCACAAATAGAACTTTATTCAAACATTTTCTCTCAATTATAACGAAATTAAATGAAAACACTATTTCGTTAAAAAAAAAATAGTTTAAAACAGTTGAAAGCCATTTAAAGCAGTTTAAAGCATTTTGAAGCAATTCTAAACAGTAGATAACTGTTAAAAACAGCACAAATAGAACATTATTCATACATTTTCTCTCAGGGATGATGAAATTAAATGAAAACACTATTTGGTTAAAGAAAGTGACAGTTTAAAACAGTTGAAAGCCATTTAAAGCAGTTTAAAGCATTTTGAAGCAATTCTTAACATTAGAAAAAAAAGTACCAATAGAACTTTATTCATACGATTTCCTCTCAGGGATGATGAAATTTAGTGAAAACACTATATCGTTGAAGAAAGTGATAGTTTAAAACAGTTGAAAGCCATTTAAAGCAGTTTAAAGCATTTTGAAACAATATTAAACAGTAAAAAACTGCTAAAAAAAGTACCAATACAACTTTATTCATACATTTTCTCTCAGGGATGATGAAATTAAATGAAAACACTATATCGTTGAAGAAAGTAATAGTTTAAAACAGTTGAAAGCCATTTAAAGCAGTTTAAAATCATTTTGAAGCAATTCTAAACAGTAGAAAACTGCTAAAAACAGCACAAATAGAACTTTATTCATACATTTTCTCTCAAGGATGATGAAATTAAATGAAAACACTATTTCGTTAAAAAAAGAAACAGTTTAAAACAGTTGAATGCCATTTAAAGCAGTTTAAAGCATTTTGAAGCAATTCTAAAAAGTAGAAAACTGCTAAAAAAAGTACCAATAGACTTTATTCATACATTTTGTCTCAGTTATGACGAAATTAAATGAAAACACTATATCGTTGAAGAAAGTAATAGTTTAAAACAATTGAAAGCCATTTAAAGCAGTTTAAAGCATTTTGAAGCAATTCTAAACAGTAGAAAACTGCTAAAAAAAGTACCAATAGACTTTATTCATACATTTTCTTTCAGTTATGACGAAATTAAATGAAAACACTATTTGGTTAAAGAAAGTGATAGTTTCAAACAGTTGAAAGCCATTTAAAGCAGTTTAAAGCATTTTGAAGTAATTCTATACAGTAGAAAAAAAAGAACCAATAGAAATTTATTTATACATTTTCTCTCAGGGATGATGAAATTGAATGAAAACACTATATCGTTGAAGAAAGTAATAGTTTAAAACAATTGAAAGCCATTTTAAGCAGTTTAAAGCATTTTGAAGCAATTCGAAACAGTAGATAACTGCTAAAAACAGCACAAATAGAACTTTATTCAAACATTTTCTCTCAATTATAACGAAATTAAATGAAAACACTATTTCGTTAAAAAAAAATAGTTTAAAACAGTTGAAAGCCATTTAAAGCAGTTTAAAGCATTTTGAAGCAATTCTTAACATTAGAAAAAAAAAGTACCAATAGAACTTTATTCATACGATTTCCTCTCAGGGATGATGAAATTTAGTGAAAACACTATATCGTTGAAGAAAGTGATAGTTTAAAACAGTTGAAAGCCATTTAAAGCAGTTTAAAGCATTTTGAAGCAATATTAAACAGTAAAAAACTGCTAAAAAAAGTACCAATACAACTTTATTCATACATTTTCTCTCAGTTATGACGAAATTAAATGAAAACACTATTTGGTTAAAGAAAGTGGTAGTTTCAAACAGTTGAAAGCCATTTAAAGCAGTTTAAAGCATTTTGAAGCAATTCTAAACAGTAGATAACTGTTAAAAACAGCACAAATAGAACATTATTCATACATTTTCTCTCAGGGATGATGAAATTTAATGAAAACACTATATCGTTGAAGAAAGTGATAGTTTAAAACAGTTGAAAGCCATTTAAAGCAGTTTAAAGCATTTTGAAGCAATTCTTAACATTAGAAAAAAAAGTACCAATAGAACTTTATTCATACGATTTCCTCTCAGGGATGATGAAATTTAATGAAAACACTATATCGTTGAAGAAAGTGATAGTTTAAAACAGTTGAAAGCCATTTAAAGCAGTTTAAAGCATTTAGAAGCAATTCTAAACATTAAAAAACTGCTAAAAACAGCACAAATAGAACATTATTCATACATTTTCTCTCAAGGATGATGAAATTAAATGAAAACACTATTTCGTTAAAAAAAGTAATTGTTTTAAACAGTTGAATGCCATTTAAAGCAGTTTAAAGCATTTTGAAGCAATTCTAAAAAGTAGAAAACTGCTAAAAAAAGTACCAATAGACTTTATTCATACATTTTGTCTCAAGGATTATGAAATTAAATGAAAACACTATTTCGTTAAAAAAAGAAATAGTTTAAAACAGTTGAAAGCCATTTAAAGCAGTTTAAAGCATTTTGAAGCAATTCTAAACAGTAAATAACTGTTAAAAACAGCACAAATAGAACATTATTCATACATTTTCTCTCAGGGATGATGAAATTAAATGAAAACACTATATCGTTGAAGAAAGTAATAGTTTAAAACAATTGAAAGCCATTTAAAGCAGTTTAAAGCATTTTGAAGCAATTCTAAACAGTAGATAACTGTTAAAAACAGCACAAATAGAACATTATTCATACATTTTCTCTCAAGGATTATGAAATTAAATGAAAACACTATTTCGTTAAAAAAAGAAATAGTTTAAAACAGTTGAAGGCCATTTAAAGCAGTTTAAAGCATTTTGAAGCAATTCTAAAAAGTAGAAAACTGCTAAAAAAGTACAAATAGACTTTATTCATACATTTTGTCTCAGTTATGACGAAATTAAATGAAAACACTATATCGCTGAAGAAAGTAATAGTTTAAAACAATTGAAAGCCATTTTAAGCAGTTTAAAGCATTTTGAAGCAATTCTAAACAGTAGAAAACTGCTAAAAAAAGTACCAATAGACTTTATTCATACATTTTCTCTCAGTTATGACGAAATTAAATGAAAACACTATTTGGTTAAAGAAAGTGATAGTTTAAAACAGTTGAAAGCCATTTAAAGCAGTTTAAAGCATTTTGAAGCAATTCTAAACAGTAGATAACTGTTAAAAACAGCACAAATAGAACATTATTCATACATTTTCTCTCAAGGATTATGAAATTAAATGAAAACACTATTTCGTTAAAAAAAGAAATAGTTTAAAACAGTTGAAAGCCATTTAAAGCAGTTTAAAGCATTTTGAAGCAATTCTAAACAGTAGATAACTGTTAAAAACAGCACAAATAGAACATTATTCATACATTTTCTCTCAAGGATTATGAAATTAAATGAAAACACTATTTCGTTAAAAAAAGAAATAGTTTAAAACAGTTGAAAGCCATTTAAAGCAGTTTAAAGCATTTTGAAGCAATTCTAAACAGTAAATAACTGTTAAAAACAGCACAAATAGAACATTATTCATACATTTTCTCTCAGGGATGATGAAATTTAATGAAAACACTATATCGTTGAAGAAAGTGATAGTTTAAAACAGTTGAAAGCCATTTAAAGCAGTTTAAAGCATTTTGAAGCAATTCTTAACATTAGAAAAAAAAGTACCAATAAAACTTTATTCATACGATTTCCTCTCAGGGATGATGAAATTGAATGAAAACACTATATCGTTGAAGAAAGTGATAGTTTAAAACAGTTGAAAGCCATTTAAAGCAGTTTAAAGCATTTTGAAGCAATTCTAAACAGTAAATAACTGTTAAAAACAGCACAAATAGAACATTATTCATACATTTTCTCTCAGGGATGATGAAATTAAATGAAAACACTATATCGTTGAAGAAAGTAATAGTTTAAAACAATTGAAAGCCATTTAAAGCAGTTTAAAGCATTTTGAAGCAATTCTAAACAGTAAATAACTGTTAAAAACAGCACAAATAGAACATTATTCATACATTTTCTCTCAAGGATTATGAAATTAAATGAAAACACTATTTCGTTAAAAAAAGAAATAGTTTAAAACAGTTGAAAGCCATTTAAAGCAGTTTAAAGCATTTTGAAGCAATTCTAAACAGTAAATAACTGTTAAAAACAGCACAAATAGAACATTATTCATACATTTTCTCTCAGGGATGATGAAATTAAATGAAAACACTATATCGTTGAAGAAAGTAATAGTTTAAAACAATTGAAAGCCATTTAAAGCAGTTTAAAGCATTTTGAAGCAATTCTAAACAGTAGATAACTGTTAAAAACAGCACAAATAGAACATTATTCATACATTTTCTCTCAAGGATTATGAAATTAAATGAAAACAATATTTCGTTAAAAAAAGAAATAGTTTAAAACAGTTGAAAGCCATTTAAAGCAGTTTAAAGCATTTTGAAGCAATTCTAAACAGTAGATAACTGTTAAAAACAGCACAAATAGAACATTATTCATACATTTTCTCTCAGTTATGACGAAATTAAATGAAAACACTATATCGCTGAAGAAAGTAATAGCTTAAAACAATTGAAAGCCATTTTAAGCAGTTTAAAGCATTTTGAAGCAATTCTAAACAGTAGAAAACTGGTAAAAAAAAGTACCAATAGACTTTATTCATACATTTTCTCTCAGTTATGACGAAATTAAATGAAAACACTATTTGGTTAAAGAAAGTGATAGTTTAAAACAGTTGAAAGCCATTTAAAGCAGTTTAAAGCATTTTAAAGCAATATTAAACAGTAGAAAACTGCTAAAAAAAGTACCAATACAACTTTATTCATACATTTTGTCTCAGTTATGATGAAATTAAATGAAAATACTATATCGCTAAAGAAAGTAATAGTTTAAAACAATTGAAAGCCATTTTAAGCAGTTTAAAGCATTTTGAAGCAATTCTAAACAGTAGAAAACTGGTAAAAAAAAGTACCAATAGACTTTATTCATACATTTTCTCTCAGTTATGACGAAATTAAATGAAAACACTATTTGGTTAAAGAAAGTGGTAGTTTAAAACAGTTGAAAGCCATTTAAAGCAGTTTAAAGCATTTTAAAGCAATATTAAACAGTAGAAAACTGCTAAAAAAAGTACCAATACAACTTTATTCATACATTTTCTCTCAGGGATGATGAAATTAAATGAAAACACTATTTCGTTGAAGAAAGTAATAGTTTAAAACAATTGAATGCCATTTAAAGCAGTTTAAAGCATTTTGAAGCAATTCTAAAAAGTAGAAAACTGCTAAAAAAAGTACCAATAGACTTTATTCATACATTTTGTCTCAGTTATGACGAAATTAAATGAAAACACTATTTCGTTAAAAAAAGAAATAGTTTAAAACAGTTGAAAGCCATTTAAAGCAGTTTAAAGCATTTTGAAGCAATTCTAAACAGTAGATAACTGTTAAAAACAGCACAAATAGAACATTATTCATACATTTTCTCTCAAGGATTATGAAATTAAATGAAAACACTATTTCGTTAAAAAAAGAAATAGTTTAAAACAGTTGAAAGCCATTTAAAGCAGTTTAAAGCATTTTGAAGCAATTATAAACAGTAAATAACTGTTAAAAACAGCACAAATAGAACATTATTCATACATTTTCTCTCAGGGATGATGAAATTAAATGAAAACACTATATCGTTGAAGAAAGTAATAGTTTAAAACAATTGAAAGCCATTTAAAGCAGTTTAAAGCATTTTGAAGCAATTCTAAACAGTAGATAACTGTTAAAAACAGCACAAATAGAACATTATTCATACATTTTCTCTCAAGAATTATGAAATTAAATGAAAACACTATTTCGTTAAAAAAAGAAATAGTTTAAAACAGTTGAAGGCCATTTAAAGCAGTTTAAAGCATTTTGAAGCAATTCTAAAAAGTAGAAAACTGCTAAAAAAAGTACCAATAGACTTTATTCATACATTTTGTCTCAGTTATGACGAAATTAAATGAAAACACTATATCGCTGAAGAAAGTAATAGTTTAAAACAATTGAAAGCCATTTTAAGCAGTTTAAAGCATTTTGAAGAAATTCTAAACAGTAGAAAACTGCTAAAAAAAGTACCAATAGACTTTATTCATACATTTTGTCTCAGTTATGACGAAATTAAATGAAAACACTATTTGGTTAAAGAAAGTGATAGTTTAAAACAGTTGAAAGCCATTTAAAGCAGTTTAAAGCATTTTGAAGCAATTCTAAACAGTAGATAACTGTTAAAAACAGCACAAATAGAACATTATTCATACATTTTCTCTCAAGGATTATGAAATTAAATGAAAACACTATTTCGTTAAAAAAAGAAATAGTTTAAAACAGTTGAAGGCCATTTAAAGCAGTTTAAAGCATTTTGAAGCAATTCTAAAAAGTAGAAAACTGCTAAAAAAAGTACCAATAGACTTTATTCATACATTTTGTCTCAGTTATGACGAAATTAAATGAAAACACTATATCGTTGAAGAAAGTTATAGTTTAAAACAATTGAAAGCCATTTAAAGCAGTTTAAAGCATTTTAAGGCAATTCTAAACAGTAGATAACTGTTAAAAACAGCACTAATAGAACATTATTCATACATTTTCTCTCAAGGATTATGAAATTAAATGAAAACACTATTTCGTTAAAAAAAGAAATAGTTTAAAACAGTTGAAAGCCATTTAAAGCAGTTTAAAGCATTTTGAAGCAATTCTAAACAGTAGATAACTGTTAAAAACAGCACAAATAGAACATTATTCATACATTTTCTCTCAAGGATTATGAAATTAAATGAAAACACAATTTCGTTAAAAAAAGAAATAGTTTAAAACAGTTGAAAGCCATTTAAAGCAGTTTAAAGCATTTTGAAGCAATTATAAACAGTAAATAACTGTTAAAAACAGCACAAATAGAACATTATTCATACATTTTCTCTCAGGGATGATGAAATTAAATGAAAACACTATATCGTTGAAGAAAGTAATAGTTTAAAACAATTGAAAGCCATTTAAAGCAGTTTAAAGCATTTTGAAGCAATTCTAAACAGTAGATAACTGTTAAAAACAGCACAAATAGAACATTATTCATACATTTTCTCTCAAGAATTATGAAATTAAATGAAAACACTATTTCGTTAAAAAAAGAAATAGTTTAAAACAGTTGAAAGCCATTTAAAGCAGTTTAAAGCATTTTGAAGCAATTCTAAACAGTAGATAACTGTTAAAAACAGCACAAATAGAACATTATTCATACATTTTCTCAGTTATGACGAAATTAAATGAAAACACTATATCGCTGAAGAAAGTAATAGTTTAAAACAATTGAAAGCCATTTTAAGCAGTTTAAAGCATTTTGAAGCAATTCTAAACAGTAGAAAACTGGTAAAAAAAAGTACCAATAGACTTTATTCATACATTTTCTCTCAGTTATGACGAAATTAAATGAAAACACTATTTGGTTAAAAAAAGTGATAGTTTAAAACAGTTGAAAGCCATTTAAAGCAGTTTAAAGCATTTTAAAGCAATATTAAACAGTAGAAAACTGCTAAAAAAAGTACCAATACAACTTTATTAATACATTTTCTCTCAGGGATGATGAAATTAAATGAAAACACTATTTCGTTGAAGAAAGTAATAGTTTAAAACAATTGAATGCCATTTAAAGCAGTTTAAAGCATTTTGAAGCAATTCTAAAAAGTAGAAAACTGCTAAAAAAAGTACCAATAGACTTTATTCATACATTTTGTCTCAGTTATGACGAAATTAAATGAAAACACTATTTCGTTGAAGAAAGTAATAGTTTAAAACAATTGAATGCCATTTAAAGCAGTTTAAAGCATTTTGAAGCAATTCTAAACAGTAGAAAACTGGTAAAAAAAAGTACCAATAGACTTTATTCATACATTTTCTCTCAGTTATGACGAAATTAAATGAAAACACTATTTGGTTAAAGAAAGTGATAGTTTAAAACAGTTGAAAGCCATTTAAAGCAGTTTAAAGCATTTTAAAGCAATATTAAACAGTAGAAAACTGCTAAAAAAAGTACCAATACAACTTTATTCATACATTTTGTCTCAGTTATGATGAAATTAAATGAAAATACTATATCGCTAAAGAAAGTAATAGTTTAAAACAATTGCAAGCCATTTTAAGCAGTTTAAAGCATTTTGAAGCAATTCTAAACAGTAGAAAACTGGTAAAAAAAAGTACCAATAGACTTTATTCATACATTTTCTCTCAGTTATGACGAAATTAAATGAAAACACTATTTGGTTAAAGAAAGTGATAGTTTAAAACAGTTGAAAGCCATTTAAAGCAGTTTAAAGCATTTTAAAGCAATATTAAACAGTAGAAAACTGCTAAAAAAAGTACCAATACAACTTTATTAATACATTTTCTCTCAGGGATGATGAAATTAAATGAAAACACTATTTCGTTGAAGAAAGTAATAGTTTAAAACAATTGAATGCCATTTAAAGCAGTTTAAAGCATTTTGAAGCAATTCTAAAAAGTAGAAAACTGCTAAAAAAAGTACCAATAGACTTTATTCATACATTTTGTCTCAGTTATGACGAAATTAAATGAAAACACTATTTCGTTAAAAAAAAGAAATAGTTTAAAACAGTTGAAAGCCATTTAAAGCAGTTTAAAGCATTTTGAAGCAATTCTAAACAGTAAATAACTGTTAAAAACAGCACAAATAGAACATTATTCATACATTTTCTCTCAGGGATGATGAAATTAAATGAAAACACTATATATCGTTGAAGAAAGTAATAGTTTAAAACAATTGAAAGCCATTTAAAGCAGTTTAAAGCATTTTAAGGCAATTCTTAACAGTAGATAACTGTTAAAAACAGCACAAATAGAACATTATTCATACATTTTCTCTCAAGGATTATGAAATTAAATGAAAACACAATTTCGTTAAAAAAAGAAATAGTTTAAAACAGTTGAAAGCCATTTAAAGCAGTTTAAAGCATTTTGAAGCAATTCTAAACAGTAGATAACTGTTAAAAACAGCACAAATAGAACATTATTCATACATTTTCTCTCAAGGATTATGAAATTAAATGAAAACACTATTTCGTTAAAAAAAGAAATAGTTTAAGACAGTTGAAGGCCATTTAAAGCAGTTTAAAGCATTTTGAAGCAATTCTAAAAAGTAGAAAACTGCTAAAAAAAGTACCAATAGACTTTATTCATACATTTTGTCTCAGTTATGACGAAATTAAATGAAAACACTATATCGCTGAAGAAAGTAATAGTTTAAAACAATTGAAAGCCATTTTAAGCAGTTTAAAGCATTTTGAAGCAATTCTAAACAGTAGAAAACTGCTAAAAAAAGTACCAATAGACTTTATTCATACATTTTCTCTCAGTTATGACGAAATTAAATGAAAACACTATTTGGTTAAAGAAAGTGATAGTTTAAAACAGTTGAAAGCCATTTAAAGCAGTTTAAAGCATTTTGAAGCAATTCTAAACAGTAGATAACTGTTAAAAACAGCACAAATAGAACATTATTCATACATTTTCTTTCAAGGATTATGAAATTAAATGAAAACACTATTTCGTTAAAAAAAGAAATAGTTTAAAACAGTTGAAAGCCATTTAAAGCAGTTTAAAGCATTTTGAAGCAATTCTAAACAGTAGATAACTGTTAAAAACAGCACAAATAGAACATTATTCATACATTTTCTCTCAAGGATTATGAAATTAAATGAAAACACTATTTCGTTAAAAAAAGAAATAGTTTAAAACAGTTGAAAGCCATTTAAAGCAGTTTAAAGCATTTTGAAGCAATTCTAAACAGTAAATAACTGTTAAAAACAGCACAAATAGAACATTATTCATACATTTTCTCTCAGTTATGACGAAATTAAATGAAAACACTATATCGCTGAAGAAAGTAATAGTTTAAAACAATTGAAAGCCATTTAAAGCAGTTTAAAGCATTTTGAAGCAATTCTAAACAGTAGATAACTGTTTAAAACAGCACAAATAGAACATTATTCATACATTTTCTCTCAAGGATTATGAAATTAAATGAAAACACTATTTCGTTAAAAAAAGAAATAGTTTAAAACAGTTGAAAGCCATTTAAAGCAGTTTAAAGCATTTTGAAGCAATTCTAAACAGTAGATAACTGTTAAAAACAGCACAAATAGAACATTATTCATACATTTTCTCTCAGTTATGACGAAATTAAATGAAAACACTATATCGCTGAAGAAAGTAATAGTTTAAAACAATTGAAAGCCATTTTAAAGCAGTTTAAAGCATTTTGAAGCAATTCTAAACAGTAGAAAACTGGTAAAAAAAAGTACCAATAGACTTTATTCATACATTTTCTCTCAGTTATGACGAAATTAAATGAAAACACTATTTGGTTAAAGAAAGTGATAGTTTAAAACAGTTGAAAGCCATTTAAAGCAGTTTAAAGCATTTTAAAGCAATATTAAACAGTAGAAAACTGCTAAAAAAAGTACCAATACAACTTTATTCATACATTTTCTCTCAGGGATGATGAAATTAAATGAAAACACTATTTCGTTGAAGAAAGTAATAGTTTAAAACAATTGAATGCCATTTAAAGCAGTTTAAAGCATTTTGAAGCAAATCTAAACAGTAGAAAACTGGTAAAAAAAAGTACCAATAGACTTTATTCATACATTTTCTCTCAGTTATGACGAAATTAAATGAAAACACTATTTGGTTAAAGAAAGTGATAGTTTAAAACAGTTGAAAGCCATTTAAAGCAGTTTAAAGCATTTTAAAGCAATATTAAACAGTAGAAAACTGCTAAAAAAAGTACCAATACAACTTTATTCATACATTTTGTCTCAGTTATGACGAAATTAAATGAAAATACTATATAGCTAAAGAAAGTAATAGTTTAAAACAATTGAAAGCCATTTTAAGCAGTTTAAAGCATTTTGAAGCAATTTTAAACAGTAGAAAACTTGTAAAAAAAAGTACCAATAGACTTTATTCATACATTTTCTCTCAGTTATGACGAAATTAAATGAAAACACTATTTGGTTAAAGAAAGTGATAGTTTAAAACAGTTGAAAGCCATTTAAAGCAGTTTAAAGCATTTTAAAGCAATATTAAACAGTAGAAAACTGCTAAAAAAAGTACCAATACAACTTTATTAATACATTTTCTCTCAGGGATGATGAAATTAAATGAAAACACTATTTCGTTGAAGAAAGTAATAGTTTAAAACAATTGAATGCCATTTAAAGCAGTTTAAAGCATTTTGAAGCAATTCTAAAAAGTAGAAAACTGCTAAAAAAAGTACCAATAGACTTTATTCATACATTTTGTCTCAGTTATGACGAAATTAAATGAAAACACTATATCGTTGAAGAAAGTAATAGTTTAAAACAATTGAAAGCCATTTAAAGCAGTTTAAAGCATTTTAAGGCAATTCTAAACAGTAGATAACTGTTAAAAACAGCACAAATAGAACATTATTCATACATTTTCTCTCAAGGATTATGAAATTAAATGAAAACACTATTTCGTTAAAAAAAGAAATAGTTTAAAACAGTTGAAAGCCATTTAAAGCAGTTTAAAGCATTTTGAAGCAATTCTAAACAGTAGATAACTGTTAAAAACAGCACAAATAGAACATTATTCATACATTTTCTCTCAAGGATTATGAAATTAAATGAAAACACTATTTGGTTAAAGAAAGTGATAGTTTAAAACAGTTGAAAGCCATTTAAAGCAGTTTAAAGCATTTTAAAGCAATATTAAACAGTAGAAAACTGCTAAAAAAAGTACCAATACAACTTTATTAATACATTTTCTCTCAGGGATGATGAAATTAAATGAAAACACTATTTCGTTGAAGAAAGTAATAGTTTAAAACAATTGAATGCCATTTAAAGCAGTTTAAAGCATTTTGAAGCAATTCTAAAAAGTAGAAAACTGCTAAAAAAAGTACCAATAGACTTTATTCATACATTTTGTCTCAGTTATGACGAAATTAAATGAAAACACTATATCGTTGAAGAAAGTAATAGTTTAAAACAATTGAAAGCCATTTAAAGCAGTTTAAAGCATTTTAAGGCAATTCTAAACAGTAGATAACTGTTAAAAACAGCACAAATAGAACATTATTCATACATTTTCTCTCAAGGATTATGAAATTAAATGAAAACACTATTTCGTTAAAAAAAGAAATAGTTTAAAACAGTTGAAAGCCATTTAAAGCAGTTTAAAGCATTTTGAAGCAATTCTAAACAGTAGATAACTGTTAAAAACAGCACAAATAGAACATTATTCATACATTTTCTCTCAAGGATTATGAAATTAAATGAAAACACTATTTCGTTAAAAAAAGAAATAGTTTAAAACAGTTGAAAGCCATTTAAAGCAGTTTAAAGCATTTTGAAGCAATTCTAAACAGTAAATAACTGTTAAAAACAGCACAAATAGAACATTATTCATACATTTTCTCTCAGGGATGATGAAATTTAATGAAAACACTATATCGTTGAAGAAAGTGATAGTTTAAAACAGTTGAAAGCCATTTAAAGCAGTTTAAAGCATTTTGAAGCAATATTAAACAGTAAAAAACTGCTAAAAAAAGTACCAATACAACTTTATTCATACATTTTCTCTCAGGGATGATGAAATTAAATGAAAACACTATATCGTTGAAGAAAGTGATAGTTTAAAACAGTTGAAAGCCATTTAAAGCAGTTTAAATCATTTTGAAGCAATTCTAAACAGTAGAAAACTGCTAAAAACAGCACAAATAGAACATTATTCATACATTTTCTCTCAAGGATGATGAAATTAAATGAAAACACTATTTCGTTAAAAAAAGTAATAGTTTAAAACAGTTGAATGCCATTTAAAGCAGTTTAAAGCATTTTGAAGCAATTCTTAACATTAGAAAAAAAAGTACCAATAGAACTTTATTCATACGATTTCCCCTCAGGGATGATGAAATTTAGTGAAAACACTATATCGTTGAAGAAAGTGATAGTTTAAAACAGTTGAAAGCCATTTAAAGCAGTTTAAAGCATTTTGAAGCAATATTAAACAGTAGAAAACTGCTAAAAAAAGTACCAATACAACTTTATTCATACATTTTCTCTCAGTTATGACGAAATTAAATGAAAACACTATTTGGTTAAAGAAAGTGGTAGTTTCAAACAGTTGAAAGCCATTTAAAGCAGTTTAAAGCATTTTGAAGCAATTCTAAACAGTAGATAACTGTTAAAAACAGCACAAATAGAACATTATTCATACATTTTCTCTCAGGGATGATGAAATTTAATGAAAACACTATATCGTTGAAGAAAGTAATAGTTTAAAACAATTGAAAGCCATTTAAAGCAGTTTAAAGCATTTTGAAGCAATTCTTAACATTAGAAAAAAAAGTACCAATAGAACTTTATTCATACGATTTCCTCTCAGGGATGATGAAATTTAATGAAAACACTATATCGTTGAAGAAAGTGATAGTTTAAAACAGTTGAAAGCCATTTAAAGCAGTTTAAAGCTTTTTGAAGCAATTCTAAACAGTAAAAAACTGCTAAAAACAGCACAAATAGAACATTATTCATACATTTTCTCTCAAGGATGATGAAATTAAATGAAAACACTATTTCGTTAAAAAAAGTAATTGTTTTAAACAGTTGAATGCCATTTAAAGCAGTTTAAAGCATTTTGAAGCAATTCTAAAAAGTAGAAAACTGCTAAAAAAAGTACCAATAGACTTTATTCATACATTTTGTCTCAGTTATGACGAAATTAAATGAAAACACTATATCGCTGAAGAAAGTAATAGTTTAAAACAATTGAAAGCCATTTTAAGCAGTTTAAAGCATTTTGAAGCAATTCTAAAAAGTAGAAAACTGCTAAAAAAAGTACCAATAGACTTTATTCATACATTTTGTCTCAGTTATGACGAAATTAAATGAAAACACTATATCGCTGAAGAAAGTGATAGTTTAAAACAGTTGAAAGCCATTTAAAGCAGTTTAAAGCATTTTGAAGCAATTCTATACAGTAGAAAAAAAAGAACCAATAGAAATTTATTTATACATTTTCTCTCAGGGATGACGAAATTAAATGAAAACACTATTTGGTTAAAGAAAGTAATACTTTAAAACAATTGAAAGCCATTTTAAGCAATTTAAAGCATTTTGAAGTAATTCTAAACATTAGAAAACTGGTAAAAAAAAGTACCAATATACTTTATTCATACATTTTCTCTCAGTTATGACGAAATTAAATGCAAACACTATTTGGTTAAAGAAAGTGATAGTTTCAAACAGTTGAAAGCCATTTAAAGCAGTTTAAAGCATTTTGAAGCAATTCTATACAGTAGAAAAAAAAGAACCAATAGAAATTTATTTATACATTTTCTCTCAGGGATGACGAAATTAAATGAAAACACTATTTGGTTAAAGAAAGTAATACTTTAAAACAATTGAAAGCCATTTTAAGCAGTTTAAAGCATTTTGAAGTAATTCTAAACATTAGAAAACTGGTAAAAAGAAGTACCAATAGACTTTATTCATACATTTTCTCTCAGTTATGACGAAATTAAATGCAAACACTATTTGGTTAAAGAAAGTGATAGTTTCAAACAGTTGAAAGCCATTTAAAGCAGTTTAAAGCATTTTGAAGCAATTCTATACAGTAGAAAAAAAAGAACCAATAGAAATTTATTTATACATTTTCTCTCAGGGATGATGAAATTAAATGAAAACACTATATCGTTGAAGAAAGTAATAGTTTAAAACAATTGAAAGCCATTTAAAGCAGTTTAAAGCATTTTGAAGCAATTCTAAACAGTAGATAACTGTTAAAAACAGCACAAATAGAACATTATTCATACATTTTCTCTCAGGGATGATGACATTAAATGAAAACACTATTTGGTTAAAGAAATTGACAGTTTAAAACAGTTGAAAGCCATTTAAAGCAGTTTAAAGCATTTTGAAGCAATTCTTAACATTAGAAAAAAAAGTACCAATAGAACTTTATTCATACGATTTCCTCTCAGGGATGATGAAATTTAGTGAAAACACTATATCGTTGAAGAAAGTGATAGTTTAAAACAGTTGAAAGCCATTTAAAGCAGTTTAAAGCATTTTGAAGCAATATTAAACAGTAAAAAACTGCTAAAAAAAGTACTAATACAACTTTATTCATACATTTTCTCTCAGTTATGACGAAATTAAATGAAAACACTATTTGGTTAAAGAAAGTGGTAGTTTCAAACAGTTGAAAGCCATTTAAAGCAGTTTAAAGCATTTTGAAGCAATTCTAAACAGTAGATAACTGTTAAAAACAGCACAAATAGAACATTATTCATACATTTTCTCTCAGGGATGATGAAATTAAATGAAAACACTATATCGTTGAAGAAAGTGATACTTTAAAACAGTTGAAAGCCATTTAAAGCAGTTTAAAGCATTTTGAAGCAATTCTTAACATTAGAAAAAAAAGTACCAATAAAACTTTATTCATACGATTTCCTCTCAGGGATGATGAAATTTAATGAAAACACTATATCGTTGAAGAAAGTGATAGTTTAAAACAGTTGAAAGCCATTTAAAGCAGTTTAAAGCATTTTGATGCAATTCTAAACAGTAAAAAACTGCTAAAAACAGCACAAATAGAACTTTATTCATACATTTTCTCTCAAGGATGATGAAATTAAATGAAAACACTATTTCGTTAAAAAAAAGTAATTGTTTTAAACAGTTGAATGCCATTTAAAGCAGTTTAAAGCATTTTGAAGCAATTCTAAAAAGTAGAAAACTGCTAAAAACAGTACCAATAGACTTAATTCATACATTTTGTCTCAGTTATGACGAAATAAAATGAAAACACTATATCGTTGAAGAAAGTAATAGTTTAAAACAATTGAAAGCCATTTAAAGCAGTTTAAAGCGTTTTAAGGCAATTCGAAACAGTAGATAACTGCTAAAAACAGCACAAATAGAACTTTATTCATACATTTTCTCTCAGTTATAACGAAATTAAATGAAAACACTATTTCGTTAAAAAAAGAAATAGTTTAAAACAGTTGAAAGCCATTTAAAGCAGTTTAAAGCATTTTGAAGCAATTCTAAACAGTAGATAACTGTTAAAAACAGCACAAATAGAACATTATTCATACATTTTCTCTCAGGGATGATGAAATTAAATGAAAACACTATTTGGTTAAAGAAAGTGACAGTTTAAAACAGTTGAAAGCCATTTAAAGCAGTTTAAAGCATTTTGAAGCAATTCTTAACATTAGAAAAAAAAGTACCAATAGAACTTTATTCATACGATTTCCTCTCAGGGATGATGAAATTTAGTGAAAACACTATATCGTTGAAGAAAGTGATAGTTTAAAACAGTTGAAAGCCATTTAAAGCAGTTTAAAGCATTTTGAAGCAATATTAAACAGTAAAAAACTGCTAAAAAAAGTACTAATACAACTTTATTCATACATTTTCTCTCAGTTATGATGAAATTAAATGAAAACACTATTTGGTTAAAGAAAGTGGTAGTTTCAAACAGTTGAAAGCCATTTAAAGCAGTTTAAAGCATTTTGAAGCAATTCTAAACAGTAGATAACTGTTAAAAACAGCACAAATAGAACATTATTCATACATTTTCTCTCAGGGATGATGAAATTTAATGAAAACACTATATCGTTGAAGAAAGTGATAGTTTAAAACAGTTGAAAGCCATTTAAAGCAGTTTAAAGCATTTTGAAGCAATTCTTAACATTAGAAAAAAAAGTACCAATAGAACTTTATTCATACGATTTCCTCTCAGGGATGATGAAATTTAATGAAAACACTATTTCGTTAAAAAAAGAAATAGTTTAAAACAATTGAAAGCCATTTAAAGCAGTTTAAAGCATTTTGAAGCAATTCTAAAAAGTAGAAAACTGCTAAAAACAGCACAAATAGAACTTTATTCATAAATTTTCTCTCAAGGATGATGAAATTAAATGAAAACACTATTTCGTTAAAAAAAGTAATTGTTTTAAACAGTTGAATGCCATTTAAAGCAGTTTAAAGCATTTTGAAGCAATTCTAAAAAGTAGAAAACTGCTAAAAAAAGTACCAATAGACTTTATTCATACATTTTGTCTCAGTTATGACGAAATTAAATGAAAACACTATATCGTTGAAGAAAGTAATAGTTTAAAACAATTGAAAGCCATTTAAAGCAGTTTAAAGCGTTTTAAGGCAATTCTAAACAGTAGATAACTGTTAAAAACAGCACACATAGAACATTATTCATACATTTTCTCTCAAGGATTTTTAAATTAAATGAAAACACTATTTCGTTAAAAAAAGTAATTGTTTTAAACAGCTGAATGCCATTTAAAGCAGTTTAAAGCATTTTGAAGCAATTCTAAACAGTAGAAAACTGCTAAAAAAAGTACCAATAGAAATTTATTTATACATTTTCTCTCAGGGATGATGAAATTAAATGAAAACACTATATCGCTGAAGAAAGTAATAGTTTAAAACAATTGAAAACCATTTTAAGCAGTTTAAAGCATTTTGAAGCAATATTAAACAATAAAAAACTGCTAAAAAAAGTACTAATACAACTTTATTCATACATTTTCTCTCAGTTATGACGAAATTAAATGAAAACACTATTTGGTTAAAGAAAGTGGTAGTTTCAAACAGTTGAAAGCCATTTAAAGCAGTTTAAAGCATTTTGAAGCAATTCTAAACAGTAGATAACTGTTAAAAACAGCACAAATAGAACATTATTCATACATTTTCTCTCAGGGATGATGAAATTTAATGAAAACACTATATCGTTGAAGAAAGTGATAGTTTAAAACAGTTGAAAGCCATTTAAAGCAGTTTAAAGTATTTTGAAGCAATTCTTAACATTAGAAAAAAAAGTACCAATAAAACTTTATTCATACGATTTCCTCTCAGGGATGATGAAATTTAATGAAAACACTATATCGTTGAAGAAAGTGATAGTTTAAAACAGTTGAAAGCCATTTAAAGCAGTTTAAAGCATTTTGAAGCAATTCTAAACAGTAAAAAACTGCTAAAAACAGCACAAATAGAACTTTATTCATAAATTTTCTCTCAAGGATGATGAAATTAAATGAAAACACTATTTCGTTAAAAAAAGTAATTGTTTTAAACAGTTGAATGCCATTTAAAGCAGTTTAAAGCATTTTGAAGCAATTCTAAAAAGTAGAAAACTGCTAAATAAAGTACCAATAGACTTTATTCATACATTTTGTCTCAGTTATGACGAAATTAAATGAAAACACTATATCGTTGAAGAAAGTAATAGTTTAAAACAATTGAAAGCCATTTAAAGCAGTTTAAAGCGTTTTAAGGCAATTCTAAACAGTAGATAACTGTTAAAAACAGCACACATAGAACTTTATTCATACATTTTCTCTCAAGGATTTTGAAATTAAATGAAAACACTATTTCGTTAAAAAAATTAATTGTTTTAAACAGCTGAATGCCATTTAAAGCAGTTTAAAGCATTTTGAAGCAATTCTAAAAAGTAGAAAACTGCTAAAAAAGTACCAATAGAAATTTATTTATACATTTTCTCTCAGGGATGATGAAATTAAATGAAAACACTATATCGCTGAAGAAAGTAATAGTTTATAACAATTGAAAACCATTTTAAGCAGTTTAAAGCATTTTGAAGCAATTCGAAACAGTAGAAAACTGCTAAGAAAGTACCAATAGACTTTATTCATACATTTTCTCTCAGTTATGACGAAATTAAATGAAAACACTATTTGGTTAAAGAAAGTGATAGTTTCAAACAGTTGAAAGCCATTTAAAGCAGTTTAAAGCATTTTGAAGCAATTCTAAACAGTAGATAACTGTTAAAAACAGCACAAATAGAACATTATTCATACATTTTCTCTCAGGGATGATGAAATTTAATGAAAACACTATATCGTTGAAGAAAGTGATAGTTTAAAACAGTTGAAAGCCATTTAAAGCAGTTTAAAGCATTTTGAAGCAATTCTTAACATTAGAAAAAAAAGTACCAATAGAACTTTATTCATACGATTTCCTCTCAGGGATGATGAAATTTAATGAAAACACTATATCGTTGAAGAAAGTGATAGTTTAAAACAGTTGAAAGCCATTTAAAGCAGTTTAAAGCATTTTGAAGCAATTCTAAACAGTAAAAAACTGCTAAAAACAGCACAAATAGAACATTATTCATACATTTTCTCTCAGGGATGATGAAATTAAATGAAAACACTATTTGGTTAAAGAAAGTGACAGTTTAAAACAGTTGAAAGCCATTTAAAGCAGTTTAAAGCAGTTCTAAACAGTAGATAACTGTTAAAAACAGCACAAATAGAACATTATTCATACATTTTCTCTCAGGGATGATGAAATTTAGTGAAAACACTATATCGTTGAAGAAAGTGATAGTTTAAAACAGTTGAAAGCCATTTAAAGCAGTTTAAAGCATTTTGAAGCAATTCTTAACATTAGAAAAAAAAGTACCAATAGAACTTTATTCATACGATTTCTTCTCAGGGATGATGAAATTTAATGAAAACACTATATCGTTGAAGAAAGTGATAGTTTAAAACAGTTGAAAGCCATTTAAAGCAGTTTAAAGCATTTTGAAGCAATTCTAAACAGTAAAAAACTGCTAAAAACAGCACAAACAGAACATTATTCATACATTTTCTCTCAGGGATGATGAAATTAAATGAAAACACTATTTCGTTAAAAAAAGTAATTGTTTTAAACAGTTGAATGCCATTTAAAGCAGTTTAAAGCATTTTGAAGCAATTCTAAAAAGTAGAAAACTGCTAAAAAAAGTACCAATAGACTTTATTCATACATTTTGTCTCAGTTATGACGAAATTAAATGAAAACACTATATCGTTGAAGAAAGTAATAGTTTAAAACAATTGAAAGCCATTTAAAGCAGTTTAAAGCGTTTTAAGGCAATTCTAAACAGTAGAAAACTGCTAAAAACAGCACAAATTGAACTTTATTCAAACATTTTCTCTCAAGGATGATGAAATTAAATGAAAACACTATTTCGTTAAAAAAAGTAATTGTTTTAAACAGTTGAATGCCTATTAAAGCAGTTTAAAGCATTTTGAAGCAATTCTAAAAAGTAGAAAACTGCTAAAAAAAGTACCAATAGATTTTATTCATACATTTTCTCTCAGTTATGACGAAATTAAATGAAAACACTATATCGTTGAAGAAAGTAATAGTTTAAAACAATTGAAAGCCATTTAAAGCAGTTTAAAGCATTTTGAAGCAATTCTAAACAGTAGAAAACTGCTAAAAAAAGTACCAATAGACTTTATTCATACATTTTCTCTCAGTTATGACGAAATTAAATGAAAACACTATTTGGTTAAAGAAAGTGATAGTTTCAAACAGTTGAAAGCCATTTAAAGCAGTTTAAAGCATTTTGAAGCAATATTAAACAGTAGATAACTGTTAAAAATAGCACAAATAGAACATTATTCATACATTTTCTCTCAGTTATAACGAAATTAAATGAAAACACTATTTCGTTAAAAAAAGAAATAGTTTAAAACAGTTAAAAGCCATTTAAAGCAGTTTAAAGCATTTTGAAGCAATTCTAAACAGTAAAAAACTGCTAAAAACAGCACAAATAGAACATTATTCATACATTTTCTCTCAGGGATGATGAAATTAAATGAAAACACTATTTGGTTAAAGAAAGTGACAGTTTAAAACAGTTGAAAGCCATTTAAAGCAGTTTAAAGCATTTTGAAGCAATTCTTAACATTAGAAAAAAAAGTACCAATAGAACTTTATTCATACGATTTCCTCTCAGGGATGATGAAATTTAGTGAAAACACTATATCGTTGAAGAAAGTGATAGTTTAAAACAGTTGAAAGCCATTTAAAGCAGTTTAAAGCATTTTGAAGCAATATTAAACAGTAAAAAACTGCTAAAAAAAGTACCAATACAACTTTATTCATACATTTTCTCTCAGTTATGACGAAATTAAATGAAAACACTATTTGGTTAAAGAAAGTGGTAGTTTCAAACAGTTGAAAGCCATTTAAAGCAGTTTAAAGCATTTTGAAGCAATTCTAAACAGTAGATAACTGTTAAAAACAGCACAAATAGAACATTATTCATACATTTTCTCTCAGGGATGATGAAATTTAATGAAAACACTATATCGTTGAAGAAAGTGATAGTTTAAAACAGTTGAAAGCCATTTAAAGCAGTTTAAAGCATTTTGAAGCAATTCTTAACATTAGAAAAAAAAGTACCAATAGAACTTTATTCATACGATTTCCTCTCAGGGATGATGAAATTTAATGAAAACACTATATCGTTGAAGAAAGTGATAGTTTAAAACAGTTGAAAGCCATTTAAAGCAGTTTAAAGCATTTTGAAGCAATTCTAAACAGTAAAAAACTGCTAAAAACAGCACAAATAGAACATTATTCATACATTTTCTCTCAAGGATGATGAAATTAAATGAAAACACTATTTCGTTAAAAAAAGTAATTGTTTTAAACAGCTGAATGCCATTTAAAGCAGTTTAAAGCATTTTGAAGCAATTCTAAACAGTAGAAAACTGCTAAAAAAAGTACCAATAGAAATTTATTTATACATTTTCTCTCAGGGATGATGAAATTAAATGAAAACACTATATCGCTGAAGAAAGTAATAGTTTAAAACAATTGAAAACCATTTTAAGCAGTTTAAAGCATTTTGAAGCAATATTAAACAATAAAAAACTGCTAAAAAAAGTACTAATACAACTTTATTCATACATTTTCTCTCAGTTATGACGAAATTAAATGAAAACACTATTTGGTTAAAGAAAGTGGTAGTTTCAAACAGTTGAAAGCCATTTAAAGCAGTTTAAAGCATTTTGAAGCAATTCTAAACAGTAGATAACTGTTAAAAACAGCACAAATAGAACATTATTCATACATTTTCTCTCAGGGATGATGAAATTTAATGAAAACACTATATCGTTGAAGAAAGTGATAGTTTAAAACAGTTGAAAGCCATTTAAAGCAGTTTAAAGCATTTTGAAGCAATTCTTAACATTAGAAAAAAAAGTACCAATAAAACTTTATTCATACGATTTCCTCTCAGGGATGATGAAATTTAATGAAAACACTATATCGTTGAAGAAAGTGATAGTTTAAAACAGTTGAAAGCCATTTAAAGCAATTTAAAGCATTTTGAAGCAATTCTAAACAGTAAAAAACTGCTAAAAACAGCACAAATAGAACTTTATTCATAAATTTTCTCTCAAGGATGATGAAATTAAATGAAAACACTATTTCGTTAAAAAAAGTAATTGTTTTAAACAGTTGAATGCCATTTAAAGCAGTTTAAAGCATTTTGAAGCAATTCTAAAAAGTAGAAAACTGCTAAATAAAGTACCAATAGACTTTATTCATACATTTTGTCTCAGTTATGACGAAATTAAATGAAAACACTATATCGTTGAAGAAAGTAATAGTTTAAAACAATTGAAAGCCATTTAAAGCAGTTTAAAGCGTTTTAAGGCAATTCTAAACAGTAGATAACTGTTAAAAACAGCACACATAGAACTTTATTCATACATTTTCTCTCAAGGATTTTGAAATTAAATGAAAACACTATTTCGTTAAAAAAATTAATTGTTTTAAACAGCTGAATGCCATTTAAAGCAGTTTAAAGCATTTTGAAGCAATTCTAAAAAGTAGAAAACTGCTAAAAAAGTACCAATAGAAATTTATTTATACATTTTCTCTCAGGGATGATGAAATTAAATGAAAACACTATATCGCTGAAGAAAGTAATAGTTTAAAACAATTGAAAACCATTTTAAGCAGTTTAAAGCATTTTGAAGCAATTCTAAACAGTAGAAAACTGCTAAAAAAGTACCAATAGACTTTATTCATACATTTTCTCTCAGTTATGACGAAATTAAATGAAAACACTATTTGGTTAAAGAAAGTGATAGTTTCAAACAGTTGAAAGCCATTTAAAGCAGTTTAAAGCATTTTGAAGCAATTCTAAACAGTAGATAACTGTTAAAAACAGCACAAATAGAACATTATTCATACATTTTCTCTCAGGGATGATGAAATTTAATGAAAACACTATATCGTTGAAGAAAGTGATAGTTTAAAACAGTTGAAAGCCATTTAAAGCAGTTTAAAGCATTTTGAAGCAATTCTTAACATTAGAAAAAAAAGTACCAATAGAACTTTATTCATACGATTTCCTCTCAGGGATGATGAAATTTAATGAAAACACTATATCGTTGAAGAAAGTGATAGTTTAAAACAGTTGAAAGCCATTTAAAGTAGTTTAAAGCATTTTGAAGCAATTCTAAACAGTAAAAAACTGCTAAAAACAGCACAAATAGAACATTATTCATACATTTTCTCTCAGGGATGATGAAATTAAATGAAAACACTATTTGGTTAAAGAAAGTGACAGTTTAAAACAGTTGAAAGCCATTTAAAGCAGTTTAAAGCAATTCTAAACAGTAGATAACTGTTAAAAACAGCACAAATAGAACATTATTCATACATTTTCTCTCAGGGATGATGAAATTTAGTGAAAACACTATATCGTTGAAGAAAGTGATAGTTTAAAACAGTTGAAAGCCATTTAAAGCAGTTTAAAGCATTTTGAAGCAATTCTTAACATTAGAAAAAAAAGTACCAATAGAACTTTATTCATACGATTTCTTCTCAGGGATGATGAAATTTAATGAAAACACTATATCGTTGAAGAAAGTGATAGTTTAAAACAGTTGAAAGCCATTTAAAGCAGTTTAAAGCATTTTGAAGCAATTCTAAACAGTAAAAAACTGCTAAAAACAGCACAAACAGAACATTATTCATACATTTTCTCTCAGGGATGATGAAATTAAATGAAAACACTATTTCGTTAAAAAAAGTAATTGTTTTAAACATTTGAATGCCATTTAAAGCAGTTTAAAGCATTTTGAAGCAATTCTAAAAAGTAGAAAACTGCTAAAAAAAGTACCAATAGACTTTATTCATACATTTTGTCTCAGTTATGACGAAATTAAATGAAAACACTATATCGTTGAAGAAAGTAATAGTTTAAAACAATTGAAAGCCATTTAAAGCAGTTTAAAGCGTTTTAAGGCAATTCTAAACAGTAGAAAACTGCTAAAAACAGCACAAATTGAACTTTATTCAAACATTTTCTCTCAAGGATGATGAAATTAAATGAAAACACTATTTCGTTAAAAAAAGTAATTGTTTTAAACAGTTGAATGCCTATTAAAGCAGTTTAAAGCATTTTGAAGCAATTCTAAAAAGTAGAAAACTGCTAAAAAAAGTACCAATAGATTTTATTCATACATTTTGTCTCAGTTATGACGAAATTAAATGAAAACACTATATCGTTGAAGAAAGTAATAGTTTAAAACAATTGAAAGCCATTTAAAGCAGTTTAAAGCATTTTGAAGCAATTCTAAACAGTAGAAAACTGCTAAAAAAAGTACCAATAGACTTTATTCATACATTTTCTCTCAGTTATGACGAAATTAAATGAAAACACTATTTGGTTAAAGAAAGTGATAGTTTCAAACAGTTGAAAGCCATTTAAAGCAGTTTAAAGCATTTTGAAGCAATTCTAAACAGTAGATAACTGTTAAAAATAGCACAAATAGAACATTATTCATACATTTTCTCTCAGTTATAACGAAATTAAATGAAAACACTATTTCGTTAAAAAAAGAAATAGTTTAAAACAGTTGAAAGCCATTTAAAGCAGTTTAAAGCATTTTGAAGCAATTCTAAACAGTAAAAAACTGCTAAAAACAGCACAAATAGAACATTATTCATACATTTTCTCTCAGGGATGATGAAATTAAATGAAAACACTATTTGGTTAAAGAAAGTGACAGTTTAAAACAGTTGAAAGCCATTTAAAGCAGTTTAAAGCATTTTGAAGCAATTCTTAACATTAGAAAAAAAAGTACCAATAGAACTTTATTCATACGATTTCCTCTCAGGGATGATGAAATTTAGTGAAAACACTATATCGTTGAAGAAAGTGATAGTTTAAAACAGTTGAAAGCCATTTAAAGCAGTTTAAAGCATTTTGAAGCAATATTAAACAGTAAAAAACTGCTAAAAAAAGTACCAATACAACTTTATTCATACATTTTCTCTCAGTTATGACGAAATTAAATGAAAACACTATTTGGTTAAAGAAAGTGGTAGTTTCAAACAGTTGAAAGCCATTTAAAGCAGTTTAAAGCATTTTGAAGCAATTCTAAACAGTAGATAACTGTTAAAAACAGCACAAATAGAACATTATTCATACATTTTCTCTCAGGGATGATGAAATTTAATGAAAACACTATATCGTTGAAGAAAGTGATAGTTTAAAACAGTTGAAAGCCATTTAAAGCAGTTTAAAGCATTTTGAAGCAATTCTAAACAGTAGATAACTGTTAAAAATAGCACAAATAGAACATTATTCATACATTTTCTCTCAGTTATAACGAAATTAAATGAAAACACTATTTCGTTAAAAAAAGAAATAGTTTAAAACAGTTGAAAGCCATTTAAAGCAGTTTAAAGCATTTTGAAGCAATTCTAAACAGTAAAAAACTGCTAAAAACAGCACAAATAGAACATTATTCATACATTTTCTCTCAAGGATGATGAAATTAAATGAAAACACTATTTCGTTAAAAAAAAGTAATTGTTTTAAACAGTTGAATGCCTATTAAAGCAGTTTAAAGCATTTTGAAGCAATTCTAAAAAGTAGAAAACTGCTAAAAAAAGTACCAATAGATTTTATTCATACATTTTGTCTCAGTTATGACGAAATTAAATGAAAACACTATATCGTTGAAGAAAGTAATAGTTTAAAACAATTGAAAGCCATTTAAAGCAGTTTAAAGCATTTTGAAGCAATTCTAAACAGTAGAAAACTGCTAAAAAAAGTACCAATAGACTTTATTCATACATTTTCTCTCAGTTATGACGAAATTAAATGAAAACACTATTTGGTTAAAGAAAGTGATAGTTTCAAACAGTTGAAAGCCATTTAAAGCAGTTTAAAGCATTTTGAAGCAATTCTAAACAGTAGATAACTGTTAAAAATAGCACAAATAGAACATTATTCATACATTTTCTCTCAGTTATAACGAAATTAAATGAAAACACTATTTCGTTAAAAAAAGAAATAGTTTAAAACAGTTGAAAGCCATTTAAAGCAGTTTAAAGCATTTTGAAGCAATTCTAAACAGTAAAAAACTGCTAAAAACAGCACAAATAGAACATTATTCATACATTTTCTCTCAGGGATGATGAAATTAAATGAAAACACTATTTGGTTAAAGAAAGTGACAGTTTAAAACAGTTGAAAGCCATTTAAAGCAGTTTAAAGCATTTTGAAGCAATTCTTAACATTAGAAAAAAAAGTACCAATAGAACTTTATTCATACGATTTCCTCTCAGGGATGATGAAATTTAGTGAAAACACTATATCGTTGAAGAAAGTGATAGTTTAAAACAGTTGAAAGCCATTTAAAGCAGTTTAAAGCATTTTGAAGCAATATTAAACAGTAAAAAACTGCTAAAAAAAGTACCAATACAACTTTATTCATACATTTTCTCTCAGTTATGACGAAATTAAATGAAAACACTATTTGGTTAAAGAAAGTGGTAGTTTCAAACAGTTGAAAGCCATTTAAAGCAGTTTAAAGCATTTTGAAGCAATTCTAAACAGTAGATAACTGTTAAAAACAGCACAAATAGAACATTATTCATACATTTTCTCTCAGGGATGATGGAATTTAATGAAAACACTATATCGTTGAAGAAAGTGATAGTTTAAAACAGTTGAAAGCCATTTAAAGCAGTTTAAAGCATTTTGAAGCAATTCTTAACATTAGAAAAAAAAGTACCAATAGAACTTTATTCATACGATTTCCTCTCAGGGATGATGAAATTTAATGAAAACACTATATCGTTGAAGAAAGTGATAGTTTAAAACAGTTGAAAGCCATTTAAAGCAGTTTAAAGCATTTTGAAGCAATTCTAAACAGTAAAAAACTGCTAAAAACAGCACAAATAGAACATTATTCATACATTTTCTCTCAAGGATGATGAAATTAAATGAAAACACTATTTCGTTAAAAAAAGTAATTGTTTTAAACAGCTGAATGCCATTTAAAGCAGTTTAAAGCATTTTGAAGCAATTCTAAACAGTAGAAAACTGCTAAAAAAAGTACCAATAGAAATTTATTTATACATTTTCTCTCAGGGATGATGAAATTAAATGAAAACACTATATCGCTGAAGAAAGTAATAGTTTAAAACAATTGAAAACCATTTTAAGCAGTTTAAAGCATTTTGAAGCAATATTAAACAATAAAAAACTGTTAAAAAAAGTACTAATACAACTTTATTCATACATTTTCTCTCAGTTATGACGAAATTAAATGAAAACACTATTTGGTTAAAGAAAGTGGTAGTTTCAAACAGTTGAAAGCCATTTAAAGCAGTTTAAAGCATTTTGAAGCAATTCTAAACAGTAGATAACTGTTAAAAACAGCACAAATAGAACATTATTCATACATTTTCTCTCAGGGATGATGAAATTTAATGAAAACACTATATCGTTGAAGAAAGTGATAGTTTAAAACAGTTGAAAGCCATTTAAAGCAGTTTAAAGCATTTTGAAGCAATTCTTAACATTAGAAAAAAAAGTACCAATAAAACTTTATTCATACGATTTCCTCTCAGGGATGATGAAATTTAATGAAAACACTATATCGTTGAAGAAAGTGATAGTTTAAAACAGTTGAAAGCCATTTAAAGCAATTTAAAGCATTTTGAAGCAATTCTAAACAGTAAAAAACTGCTAAAAACAGCACAAATAGAACTTTATTCATAAATTTTCTCTCAAGGATGATGAAATTAAATGAAAACACTATTTCGTTAAAAAAAGTAATTGTTTTAAACAGTTGAATGCCATTTAAAGCAGTTTAAAGCATTTTGAAGCAATTCTAAAAAGTAGAAAACTGCTAAATAAAGTACCAATAGACTTTATTCATACATTTTGTCTCAGTTATGACGAAATTAAATGAAAACACTATATCGTTGAAGAAAGTAATAGTTTAAAACAATTGAAAGCCATTTAAAGCAGTTTAAAGCGTTTTAAGGCAATTCTAAACAGTAGATAACTGTTAAAAACAGCACACATAGAACTTTATTCATACATTTTCTCTCAAGGATTTTGAAATTAAATGAAAACACTATTTCGTTAAAAAAATTAATTGTTTTAAACAGCTGAATGCCATTTAAAGCAGTTTAAAGCATTTTGAAGCAATTCTAAAAAGTAGAAAACTGCTAAAAAAGTACCAATAGAAATTTATTTATACATTTTCTCTCAGGGATGATGAAATTAAATGAAAACACTATATCGCTGAAGAAAGTAATAGTTTAAAACAATTGAAAACCATTTTAAGCAGTTTAAAGCATTTTGAAGCAATTCTAAACAGTAGAAAACTGCTAAAAAAGTACCAATAGACTTTATTCATACATTTTCTCTCAGTTATGACGAAATTAAATGAAAACACTATTTGGTTAAAGAAAGTGATAGTTTCAAACAGTTGAAAGCCATTTAAAGCAGTTTAAAGCATTTTGAAGCAATTCTAAACAGTAGATAACTGTTAAAAACAGCACAAATAGAACATTATTCATACATTTTCTCTCAGGGATGATGAAATTTAATGAAAACACTATATCGTTGAAGAAAGTGATAGTTTAAAACAGTTGAAAGCCATTTAAAGCAGTTTAAAGCATTTTGAAGCAATTCTTAACATTAGGAAAAAAAGTACCAATAGAACTTTATTCATACGATTTCCTCTCAGGGATGATGAAATTTAATGAAAACACTATATCGTTGAAGAAAGTGATAGTTTAAAACAGTTGAAAGCCATTTAAAGCAGTTTAAAGCATTTTGAAGCAATTCTAAACAGTAAAAAACTGCTAAAAACAGCACAAATAGAACATTATTCATACATTTTCTCTCAGGGATGATGAAATTAAATGAAAACACTATTTGGTTAAAGAAAGTGACAGTTTAAAACAGTTGAAAGCCATTTAAAGCAGTTTAAAGCAATTCTAAACAGTAGATAACTGTTAAAAACAGCACAAATAGAACATTATTCATACATTTTCTCTCAGGGATGATGAAATTTAGTGAAAACACTATATCGTTGAAGAAAGTGATAGTTTAAAACAGTTGAAAGCCATTTAAAGCAGTTTAAAGCATTTTGAAGCAATTCTTAACATTAGAAAAAAAAGTACCAATAGAACTTTATTCATACGATTTCTTCTCAGGGATGATGAAATTTAATGAAAACACTATATCGTTGAAGAAAGTGATAGTTTAAAACAGTTGAAAGCCATTTAAAGCAGTTTAAAGCATTTTGAAGCAATTCTAAACAGTAAAAAACTGCTAAAAACAGCACAAACAGAACATTATTCATACATTTTCTCTCAGGGATGATGAAATTAAATGAAAACACTATTTCGTTAAAAAAAGTAATTGTTTTAAACATTTGAATGCCATTTAAAGCAGTTTAAAGCATTTTGAAGCAATTCTAAAAAGTAGAAAACTGCTAAAAAAAGTACCAATAGACTTTATTCATACATTTTGTCTCAGTTATGACGAAATTAAATGAAAACACTATATCGTTGAAGAAAGTAATAGTTTAAAACAATTGAAAGCCATTTAAAGCAGTTTAAAGCGTTTTAAGGCAATTCTAAACAGTAGAAAACTGCTAAAAACAGCACAAATTGAACTTTATTCAAACATTTTCTCTCAAGGATGATGAAATTAAATGAAAACACTATTTCGTTAAAAAAAGTAATTGTTTTAAACAGTTGAATGCCTATTAAAGCAGTTTAAAGCATTTTGAAGCAATTCTAAAAAGTAGAAAACTGCTAAAAAAAGTACCAATAGATTTTATTCATACATTTTGTCTCAGTTATGACGAAATTAAATGAAAACACTATATCGTTGAAGAAAGTAATAGTTTAAAACAATTGAAAGCCATTTAAAGCAGTTTAAAGCATTTTGAAGCAATTCTAAACAGTAGAAAACTGCTAAAAAAAGTACCAATAGACTTTATTCATACATTTTCTCTCAGTTATGACGAAATTAAATGAAAACACTATTTGGTTAAAGAAAGTGATAGTTTCAAACAGTTGAAAGCCATTTAAAGCAGTTTAAAGCATTTTGAAGCAATTCTAAACAGTAGATAACTGTTAAAAATAGCACAAATAGAACATTATTCATACATTTTCTCTCAGTTATAACGAAATTAAATGAAAACACTATTTCGTTAAAAAAAGAAATAGTTTAAAACAGTTGAAAGCCATTTAAAGCAGTTTAAAGCATTTTGAAGCAATTCTAAACAGTAAAAAACTGCTAAAAACAGCACAAATAGAACATTATTCATACATTTTCTCTCAGGGATGATGAAATTAAATGAAAACACTATTTGGTTAAAGAAAGTGACAGTTTAAAACAGTTGAAAGCCATTTAAAGCAGTTTAAAGCATTTTGAAGCAATTCTTAACATTAGAAAAAAAAGTACCAATAGAACTTTATTCATACGATTTCCTCTCAGGGATGATGAAATTTAGTGAAAACACTATATCGTTGAAGAAAGTGATAGTTTAAAACAGTTGAAAGCCATTTAAAGCAGTTTAAAGCATTTTGAAGCAATATTAAACAGTAAAAAACTGCTAAAAAAAGTACCAATACAACTTTATTCATACATTTTCTCTCAGTTATGACGAAATTAAATGAAAACACTATTTGGTTAAAGAAAGTGGTAGTTTCAAACAGTTGAAAGCCATTTAAAGCAGTTTAAAGCATTTTGAAGCAATTCTAAACAGTAGATAACTGTTAAAAACAGCACAAATAGAACATTATTCATACATTTTCTCTCAGGGATGATGAAATTTAATGAAAACACTATATCGTTGAAGAAAGTGATAGTTTAAAACAGTTGAAAGCCATTTAAAGCAGTTTAAAGCATTTTGAAGCAATTCTTAACATTAGAAAAAAAAGTACCAATAGAACTTTATTCATACGATTTCCTCTCAGGGATGATGAAATTTAATGAAAACACTATATCGTTGAAGAAAGTGATAGTTTAAAACAGTTGAAAGCCATTTAAAGCAGTTTAAAGCATTTTGAAGCAATTCTAAACAGTAAAAAACTGCTAAAAACAGCACAAATAGAACATTATTCATACATTTTCTCTCAAGGATGATGAAATTAAATGAAAACACTATTTCGTTAAAAAAAGTAATTGTTTTAAACAGTTGAATGCCATTTAAAGCAGTTTAAAGCATTTTGAAGCAATTCTAAAAAGTAGAAAACTGCTAAAAAAAGTACCAATAGACTTTATTCATACATTTTGTCTCAGTTATGACGAAATTAAATGAAAACACTATATCGTTGAAGAAAGTAATAGTTTAAAACAATAGAAAGCCATTTAAAGCAGTTTAAAGCGTTTTAAGGCAATTCTAAACAGTAGAAAACTGCTAAAAACAGCACAAATTGAACTTTATTCAAACATTTTCTCTCAAGGATGATGAAATTAAATGAAAACACTATTTCGTTAAAAAAAGTAATTGTTTTAAACAGTTGAATGCCTATTAAAGCAGTTTAAAGCATTTTGAAGCAATTCTAAAAAGTAGAAAACTGCTAAAAAAAGTACCAATAGACTTTATTCATACATTTTGTCTCAGTTATGACGAAATTAAATGAAAACACTATATCGTTGAAGAAAGTAATAGTTTAAAACAATTGAAAGCCATTTAAAGCAGTTTAAAGCATTTTGAAGCAATTCTAAACAGTAGAAAACTGCTAAAAAAAGTACCAATAGACTTTATACATACATTTTCTCTCAGTTATGACGAAATTAAATGAAAACACTATTTGGTTAAAGAAAGTGATAGTTTCAAACAGTTGAAAGCCATTTAAAGCAGTTTAAAGCATTTTGAAGCAATTCTAAACAGTAGATAACTGTTAAAAATAGCACAAATAGAACATTATTCATACATTTTCTCTCAGTTATAACGAAATTAAATGAAAACACTATTTCGTTAAAAAAAGAAATAGCTTAAAACAGTTGAAAGCCATTTAAAGCAGTTTAAAGCATTTTGAAGCAATTCTAAACAGTAAAAAACTGCTAAAAACAGCACAAATAGAACATTATTCATACATTTTCTCTCAGGGATGATGAAATTAAATGAAAACACTATTTGGTTAAAGAAAGTGACAGTTTAAAACAGTTGAAAGCCATTTAAAGCAGTTTAAAGCATTTTGAAGCAATTCTTAACATTAGAAAAAAAAGTACCAATAGAACTTTATTCATACGATTTCCTCTCAGGGATGATGAAATTTAGTGAAAACACTATATCGTTGAAGAAAGTGATAGTTTAAAACAGTTGAAAGCCATTTAAAGCAGTTTAAAGCATTTTGAAGCAATATTAAACAGTAAAAAACTGCTAAAAAAAGTACTAATACAACTTTATTCATACATTTTCTCTCAGGGATGATGAAATTAAATGAAAACACTATTTCGTTAAAAAAAGTAATTGTTTTAAACAGTTGAATGCCTATTAAAGCAGTTTAAAGCATTTTGAAGCAATTCTAAAAAGTAGAAAACTGCTAAAAAAAGTACCAATAGATTTTATTCATACATTTTGTCTCAGTTATGACGAAATTAAATGAAAACACTATATCGTTGAAGAAAGTAATAGTTTAAAACAATTGAAAGCCATTTAAAGCAGTTTAAAGCGTTTTAAGTCAATTCTAAACAGTAGAAAACTGCTAAAAACAGCACAAATAGAACTTTATTCAAACATTTTCTCTCAATGATAATGAAATTAAATGAAAACACTATTTCGTTAAAAAAAGTAATTGTTTTAAACAGTTGAATGCCTATTAAAGCAGTTTAAAGCATTTTGAAGCAATTCTAAAAAGTAGAAAACTGCTAAAAAAAGTACCAATAGATTTTATTCATACATTTTGTCTCAGTTATGACGAAATTAAATGAAAACACTATATCGTTGAAGAAAGTAATAGTTTAAAACAATTGAAAGCCATTTAAAGCAGTTTAAAGCATTTTGAAGCAATTCTAAACAGTAGAAAACTGCTAAAAAAAGTACCAATAGACTTTATTCATACATTTTCTCTCAGTTATGAGGAAATTAAATGAAAACACTATTTGGTTAAAGAAAGTGATAGTTTCAAACAGTTGAAAGCCATTTAAAGCAGTTTAAAGCATTTTGAAGCAATTCTAAACAGTAGATAACTGTTAAAAATAGCACAAATAGAACATTATTCATACATTTTCTCTCAGTTATAACGAAATTAAATGAAAACACTATTTCGTTAAAAAAAGAAATAGTTTAAAACAGTTGAAAGCCATTTAAAGCAGTTTAAAGCATTTTGAAGCAATTCTAAACAGTAAAAAACTGCTAAAAACAGCACAAATAGAACATTATTCATACATTTTCTCTCAGGGATGATGAAATTAAATGAAAACACTATTTGGTTAAAGAAAGTGACAGTTTAAAACAGTTGAAAGCCATTTAAAGCAGTTTAAAGCATTTTGAAGCAATTCTTAACATTAGAAAAAAAAGTACTAATAGAACTTTATTCATACGATTTCCTCTCAGGGATGATGAAATTTAGTGAAAACACTATATCGTTGAAGAAAGTGATAGTTTAAAACAGTTGAAAGCCATTTAAAGCAGTTTAAAGCATTTTGAAGCAATATTAAACAGTAAAAAACTGCTAAAAAAAGTACCAATACAACTTTATTCATACATTTTCTCTCAGTTATGACGAAATTAAATGAAAACACTATTTGGTTAAAGAAAGTGGTAGTTTCAAACAGTTGAAAGCCATTTAAAGCAGTTTAAAGCATTTTGAAGCAATTCTAAACAGTAGATAACTGTTAAAAACAGCACAAATAGAACATTATTCATACATTTTCTCTCAGGGATGATGAAATTTAATGAAAACACTATATCGTTGAAGAAAGTGATAGTTTAAAACAGTTGAAAGCCATTTAAAGCAGTTTAAAGCATTTTGAAGCAATTCTTAACATTAGAAAAAAAAGTACCAATAGAACTTTATTCATACGATTTCCTCTCAGGGATGATGAAATTTAATGAAAACACTATATCGTTGAAGAAAGTGATAGTTTAAAACAGTTGAAAGCCATTTAAAGCAGTTTAAAGCATTTTGAAGCAATTCTAAACAGTAAAAAACTGCTAAAAACAGCACAAATAGAACATTATTCATACATTTTCTCTCAAGGATGATGAAATTAAATGAAAACACTATTTCGTTAAAAAAAGTAATTGTTTTAAACAGTTGAATGCCATTTAAAGCAGTTTAAAGCATTTTGAAGCAATTCTAAAAAGTAGAAAACTGCTAAAAAAAGTACCAATAGACTTTATTCATACATTTTGTCTCAGTTATGACGAAATTAAATGAAAACACTATATCGTTGAAGAAAGTAATAGTTTAAAACAATAGAAAGCCATTTAAAGCAGTTTAAAGCGTTTTAAGGCAATTCTAAACAGTAGAAAACTGCTAAAAACAGCACAAATTGAACTTTATTCAAACATTTTCTCTCAAGGATGATGAAATTAAATGAAAACACTATTTCGTTAAAAAAAGTAATTGTTTTAAACAGTTGAATGCCTATTAAAGCAGTTTAAAGCATTTTGAAGCAATTCTAAAAAGTAGAAAACTGCTAAAAAAAGTACCAATAGACTTTATTCATACATTTTGTCTCAGTTATGACGAAATTAAATGAAAACACTATATCGTTGAAGAAAGTAATAGTTTAAAACAATTGAAAGCCATTTAAAGCAGTTTAAAGCATTTTGAAGCAATTCTAAACAGTAGAAAACTGCTAAAAAAAGTACCAATAGACTTTATACATACATTTTCTCTCAGTTATGACGAAATTAAATGAAAACACTATTTGGTTAAAGAAAGTGATAGTTTCAAACAGTTGAAAGCCATTTAAAGCAGTTTAAAGCATTTTGAAGCAATTCTAAACAGTAGATAACTGTTAAAAATAGCACAAATAGAACATTATTCATACATTTTCTCTCAGTTATAACGAAATTAAATGAAAACACTATTTCGTTAAAAAAAGAAATAGCTTAAAACAGTTGAAAGCCATTTAAAGCAGTTTAAAGCATTTTGAAGCAATTCTAAACAGTAAAAAACTGCTAAAAACAGCACAAATAGAACATTATTCATACATTTTCTCTCAGGGATGATGAAATTAAATGAAAACACTATTTGGTTAAAGAAAGTGACAGTTTAAAACAGTTGAAAGCCATTTAAAGCAGTTTAAAGCATTTTGAAGCAATTCTTAACATTAGAAAAAAAAGTACCAATAGAACTTTATTCATACGATTTCCTCTCAGGGATGATGAAATTTAGTGAAAACACTATATCGTTGAAGAAAGTGATAGTTTAAAACAGTTGAAAGCCATTTAAAGCAGTTTAAAGCATTTTGAAGCAATATTAAACAGTAAAAAACTGCTAAAAAAAGTACTAATACAACTTTATTCATACATTTTCTCTCAGTTATGACGAAATTAAATGAAAACACTATTTGGTTAAAGAAAGTGGTAGTTTCAAACAGTTGAAAGCCATTTAAAGCAGTTTAAAGCATTTTGAAGCAATTCTAAACAGTAGATAACTGTTAAAAACAGCACAAATAGAACATTATTCATACATTTTCTCTCAGGGATGATGAAATTTAATGAAAACACTATATCGTTGAAGAAAGTGATAGTTTAAAACAGTTGAAAGCCATTTAAAGCAGTTTAAAGCATTTTGAAGCAATTCTTAACATTAGAAAAAAAAATACCAATAAAACATTATTCATACATTTTCTCTCAGGGATGATGAAATTTAATGAAAACACTATATCGTTGAAGAAAGTGATAGTTTAAAACAGTTGAAAGCCATTTAAAGCAGTTTAAAGCATTTTGAAGCAATTCTTAACATTAGAAAAAAAAGTACCAATAAAACTTTATTCATACGATTTCCTCTCAGGGATGATGAAATTTAATGAAAACACTATATCGTTGAAGAAAGTGATAGTTTAAAACAGTTGAAAGCCATTTAAAGCAGTTTAAAGCATTTTGAAGCAATTCTAAACAGTAAAAAACTGCTAAAAACAGCACAAATAGAACTTTATTCATACATTTTCTCTCAAGGATGATGAAATTAAATGAAAACACTATTTCGTTAAAAAAAGTAATTGTTTTAAACAGTTGAATGCCATTTAAAGCATTTTGAAGCAATTCTAAAAAGTAGAAAACTGCTAAAAACAGTACCAATAGACTTTATTCATACATTTTGTCTCAGTTATGACGAAATAAAATGAAAACACTATATCGTTGAAGAAAGTAATAGTTTAAAACAATTGAAAGCCATTTAAAGCAGTTTAAAGCGTTTTAAGTCAATTCTAAACAGTAGAAAACTGCTAAAAACAGCACAAATAGAACTTTATTCAAACATTTTCTCTCAATGATAATGAAATTAAATGAAAACACTATTTCGTTAAAAAAAGTAATTGTTTTAAACAGTTGAATGCCTATTAAAGCAGTTTAAAGCATTTTGAAGCAATTCTAAAAAGTAGAAAACTGCTAAAAAAAGTACCAATAGACTTTATTCATACATTTTGTCTCAGTTATGACGAAATTAAATGAAAACACTATATCGTTGAAGAAAGTAATAGTTTAAAACAATTGAAAGCCATTTAAAGCAGTTTAAAGCATTTTGAAGCAATTCTAAACAGTAGATAACTGTTAAAAACAGCACAAATAGAACATTATTCATACATTTTCTCTCAGGGATGATGAAATTAAATGAAAACACTATTTGGTTAAAGAAAGTGACAGTTTAAAACAGTTGAAAGCCATTTAAAGCAGTTTAAAGCATTTTGAAGCAATTCTAAACAGTAGATAACTGTTAAAAACAGCACAAATAGAACATTATTCATACATTTTCTCTCAGAGATGATGAAATTAAATGAAAACACTATTTGGTTAAAGAAAGTGACAGTTTAAAACAGTTGAAAGCCATTTAAAGCAGTTTAAAGCATTTTGAAGCAATTCTTAACATTAGAAAAAAAAGTACCAATAGAACTTTATTCATACGATTTCCTCTCAGGGATGATGAAATTTAGTGAAAACACTATATCGTTGAAGAAAGTAATAGTTTAAAACAATTGAAAGCCATTTAAAGCAGTTTAAAGCGTTTTAAGTCAATTCTAAACAGTAGAAAACTGCTAAAAACAGCACAAATAGAACTTTATTCAAACATTTTCTCTCAATGATATTGAAATTAAATGAAAACACTATTTCGTTAAAAAAAGTAATTGTTTTAAACAGTTGAATGCCTATTAAAGCAGTTTAAAGCATTTTGAAGCAATTCTAAAAAGTAGAAAACTGCTAAAAAAAGTACCAATAGACTTTATTCATACATTTTGTCTCAGTTATGACGAAATAAAATGAAAACACTATATCGTTGAAGAAAGTAATAGTTTAAAACAATTGAAAGCCATTTAAAGCAGTTTAAAGCGTTTTAAGTCAATTCTAAAAAGTAGAAAACTGCTAAAAAAAGTACCAATAGACTTTATTCATACATTTTCTCTCAGTTATGACGAAATTAAATGAAAATACTATTTGGTTAAAGAAAGTGATAGTTTCAAACAGTTGAAAGCCATTTAAAGCAGTTTAAAGCATTTTGAAGCAATTCTAAACAGTAGATAACTGTTAAAAACAGCACAAATAGAACATTATTCATACATTTTCTCTCAGGGATGATGAAATTAAATGAAAACACTATTTGGTTAAAAAAAGTGACAGTTTAAAACAGTTGAAAGCCATTTAAAGCAGTTTAAAGCATTTTGAAGCAATTCTTAACATTAGAAAAAAAAGTACCAATAGAACTTTATTCATACGATTTCCTCTCAGGGATGATGAAATTTAGTGAAAACACTATATCGTTGAAGAAAGTAATAGTTTAAAACAATTGAAAGCCATTTAAAGCAGTTTAAAGCGTTTTAAGTCAATTCTAAACAGTAGAAAACTGCTAAAAACAGCACAAATAGAACTTTATTCAAACATTTTCTCTCAATGATAATGAAATTAAATGAAAACACTATTTCGTTAAAAAAAGTAATTGTTTTAAACAGTTGAATGCCTATTAAAGCAGTTTAAAGCATTTTGAAGCAATTCTAAAAAGTAGAAAACTGCTAAAAAAAGTACCAATAGACTTTATTCATACATTTTGTCTCAGTTATGACGAAATAAAATGAAAACACTATATCGTTGAAGAAAGTAATAGTTTAAAACAATTGAAAGCCATTTAAAGCAGTTTAAAGCGTTTTAAGTCAATTCTAAACAGTAGAAAACTGCTAAAAACAGCACAAATAGAACTTTATTCAAACATTTTCTCTCAATGATATTGAAATTAAATGAAAACACTATTTCGTTAAAAAAAGTAATTGTTTTAAACAGTTGAATGCCTATTAAAGCAGTTTAAAGCATTTTGAAGCAATTCTAAAAAGTAGAAAACTGCTAAAAAAAGTACCAATAGACTTTATTCATACATTTTGTCTCAGTTATGACGAAATAAAATGAAAACACTATATCGTTGAAGAAAGTAATAGTTTAAAACAATTGAAAGCCATTTAAAGCAGTTTAAAGCGTTTTAAGTCAATTCTAAAAAGTAGAAAACTGCTAAAAAAAGTACCAATAGACTTTATTCATACATTTTCTCTCAGTTATGACGAAATTAAATGAAAATACTATTTGGTTAAAGAAAGTGATAGTTTCAAACAGTTGAAAGCCATTTAAAGCAGTTTAAAGCATTTTGAAGCAATTCTAAACAGTAGATAACTGTTAAAAACAGCACAAATAGAACATTATTCATACATTTTCTCTCAGGGATGATGAAATTAAATGAAAACACTATTTGGTTAAAGAAAGTGACAGTTTAAAACAGTTGAAAGCCATTTAAAGCAGTTTAAAGCATTTTGAAGCAATTCTTAACATTAGAAAAAAAAGTACCAATAGAACTTTATTCATACGATTTCCTCTCAGGGATGATGAAATTTAGTGAAAACACTATATCGTTGAAGAAAGTGATAGTTTAAAACAGTTGAAAGCCATTTAAAGCAGTTTAAAGCATTTTGAAGCAATATTAAACAGTAAAAAACTGCTAAAAAAGTACTAATACAACTTTATTCATACATTTTCTCTCAGTTATGACGAAATTAAATGAAAACACTATTTGGTTAAAGAAAGTGGTAGTTTCAAACAGTTGAAAGCCATTTAAAGCAGTTTAAAGCATTTTGAAGCAATTCTATACAGTAGAAAAAAAAGAACCAATAGAAATTTATTTATACATTTTCTCTCAGGGATGATGAAATTAAATGAAAACACTATATCGTTGAAGAAAGTAATAGTTTAAAACAATTGAAAGCCATTTTAAGCAGTTTAAAGCATTTTGAAGCAATTCGAAACAGTAGATAACTGCTAAAAAAAGTACCAATAGACTTTTTTCATACATTTTCTCTCAGTTATAACGAAATTAAATGAAAACACTATTTCGTTAAAAAAAGAAATAGTTTAAAACAGTTGAAAGCCATTTAAAGCAGTTTAAAGCATTTTGAAGCAATTCTAAACAGTAAAAAACTGCTAAAAACAGCACAAATAGAACTTTATTCATACAGTTCTTTTCCGTGTAATGACAAAATTAAATGAAAACACTATTTCGTTAAAAAAAGTAATTGTTTTAAACAGTTGAATGCCATTTAAAGCAGTTTAAAGCATTTTGAAGCAATTCTAAAAAGTAGAAAACTGCTAAAAAAAGTACCAATAGACTTTATTCATACATTTTGTCTCAGTTATGACCAAATTAAATGAAAACACTATATCGTTGAAGAAAGTAATAGTTTAAAACAATTGAAAGCCATTTAAAGCAGTTTAAAGCGTTTTAAGGCAATTCTAAACAGTAGATAACTGTTAAAAACAGCACACATAGAACATTATTCATACATTTTCTCTCAAGGATTTTGAAATTAAATGAAAACACTATTTCGTTAAAAAAAAGTAATTGTTTTAAACAGCTGAATGCCATTTAAAGCAGTTTAAAGCATTTTGAAGCAATTCTAAAAAGTAGAAAACTGCTAAAAAAAGTACCAATAGAAATTTATTTATACATTTTCTCTCAGGGATGATGAAATTAAATGAAAACACTATATCGCTGAAGAAAGTAATAGTTTAAAACAATTGAAAACCATTTTAAGCAGTTTAAAGCATTTTGAAGCAATTCTAAACAGTAGAAAACTGCTAAAAAAAGTACCAATAGACTTTATTCATACATTTTCTCTCAGTTATGACGAAATTAAATGAAAACACTATTTGGTTAAAGAAAGTGATAGTTTCAAACAGTTGAAAGCCATTTAAAGCAGTTTAAAGCATTTTAAAGCAATATTAGACAGTAGAAAACTGCTAAAAAAAGTACCAATAGAACTTTATTCATACATTTTCTCTCAGGGATGATGAAATTAAATGAAAACACTATATCGCTGAAGAAAGTAATAGTTTAAAACAATTGAATGCCATTTAAAGCAGTTTAAAGCATTTTGAAGCAATTCTAAAAAGTAGAAAACTGCTAAAAAAAGTACCAATAGACTTTATTCATACATTTTGTCTCAGTTATGACGAAATTAAATGAAAACACTATATCGTTGAAGAAAGTAATTGTTCAAAACCATCTACAAATTTTCCATGGGAATTTGCAACTTTGTTTTGATAATGCCACTTGAGATCTCCGTTCAACGGTAATCATGCAAAATATGCTTTATTAACATATATTGCAGACATAACAACTGATGATGCAATGACAGTCAGCAATTTATGCAATAATCAGCCTTATGAAACAGCAATAATATGTTTACTAACTAACGTACAAACTGTAATCTAATAACAGTGCATTGACATTTCCAACATTCATATTGGTCAGCACATTATAATATATCGTAATTATAAGAACCCATATTTTATAAAATCATTCTGGTTCAAGACTTCAACTAATTAAGTTCAATAAAATAAATATTACAAACAAAAAATAAAGATCTTTATTTCGACAAATAACCAACGTTTCCTAAATCCTGTGCTTCGCTATTCCTGGATTATCAATCAGTCCAATAATTCAATGAATATAGTATCCAATCGTACCTTAAATCACCGAAACTAATTGTCAACTTTAATGACTTAAAGTTATTAGAACCGACATAAGAAAAAGAGTGAGTAAGGAAGCACCTACTCTCCTCTAAAATTAAACATTTGGTGACCCCGACGTGATTTAAGTGAGTGAATAGTGAATTTAGTGAAACTCAGAAAGTTAGACACACAAATCTAACAACAAAACATTACGTGATCGTAAGTGAAACACATAGATTGTGCACAGACACACAAATCTAACAACAAAACATTACGTGATCGTAAGTGAAACACATAGATTGTGCACAGACACACAAATCTCACAACAAAACATTACGTGATCGTAAGTGAAACACATAGATTGTGCACAGACACACAAATCTAACAACAAAACATTACGTGATCGTAAGTGAAACACATAGATTGTGCACAGACACACAAATCTCACAACAAAACATTACGTGATCGTAAGTGAAACACATAGATTGTGCACAGACACACAAATCTAACAACAAAACATTACGTGATCGTAAGTGAAACACATAGATTGTGCACAGACACACAAATCTAACAACAAAACATTACGTGATCGTAAGTGAAACACATAGATTGTGCACAGACACACAAATCTAACAACAAAACATTACGTGATCGTAAGTGAAACACATAGATTGTGCACAGACACACAAATCTCACAACAAAACATTAAGTGATCGTAAGTGAAAAACATAGATTTTGCACAGGCACACAAATCTCATCACAAAACATTTAATGAAGCTGCGATAATAACGTTGGCAACGACAACACATACATTGTGCACAGACACACATATCATACAATAAAATATTTAGTGATCAAAAGTGAAGTTGCAATAATAAACAGTTTACACTAACAAGAAACACAAACTTTCAAGTTCACCCTTTAATATACACAATAAAAACGCCGGCACAATGTCAACCTTCGAAGAGTACTGCAATGCTCAGGAAGAAAAAGGATTAGTTTTACAGGAAGCTCTGAACAATTTGGACAAAGATACGCAAATAAAAAAAACATATAATTATTATGAGAAAAAATTGAAACATATAGATGAACTGTTTGCTGAGTTTGAAACGAACCATAAAGCATTACTTCGTTTTAAAGAAACGCATAAAACACACATATACTTTGCTAGTAAGTACTTTGACCAGGTGCAAACGAAATATAATAACTGCAAATCGTATATGAAAAAACAATTCGACGAAAGACCGGAACAGGAGAGTTGTGGAAGTGACTCTAACCCTATGGAAGCTAAGCCAGAACATAATTTCACCATTGGCGACCTATCGTTTGGTATAGACAATGCAGCGTTACGGTCGTTAGTGCGCGAGCAAAATAATAATTTTGATTATCTCCAAAGTGTAGTTGAATTCGTTGAAAGTGAAGGCATTGAAACAATGACAAAAGACTACAGTACAGTGAAATTAAATAGAATAGAAAAATATTCGCAGACTATTCATGAAGTGAACATGCAAATCTGGCTATTGGCTGGTGACAATTTATCCCCATATGGATACACACGAAAATCATATAACACTCTAGAGCAACATACTGACAAAGTGATAGCATTGTTGAAAAGAAATGTAACAGACACAGCAAAACCATCGCATACAAAATTAAGTAAAATGACCTTACCAGTATTCGATGGCAATTACATTTATTGGAATCACTTTCGCGATGTTTTTATTCAAATGGTTCATAACACCACGTTACCCCAATCCGAAAAGATGTTACATTTAGTAACTAGTTTAAGTGGTCCAGCCAAACGATTAATACACAACATGCCAATCGACAATGACAATTACGAGGAAGCTTGGAATATAGTGAAAAAACGTTATAATAACAAACGTCAAATTTCACTCCAGTTAACACGAACAATTTACTATCATCCAAAGATTACTCAACCAACGGCTCGTAACTTAAGAGACTTACATGATGTAGTAGTAGAATGTATTGCGGGTCTAAAGCCACTAGACGTTGGAGTGGAAACCTGGGATACAATTTTAGTTGTTATGATAGCGGATAAAGTGGACAGCACAACACTACGATTATATGAAGAATCCATCCCAGACCCTGATAATCCCCAAAAGTCAATGGACATGCTACACTTTCTAGAAAAACGTATCCAGGCAGTACAAATTGAAGAAGACAAGGTTAAACAACAAGGTGGCGTTAAATCGAGTCAAGTAAAACAAACACACCAAGGTACAACACCAACACCACACAATAAAGAAATAAGATGCGGGGTGTGTAACTCAAATGATCATTCCATTTACAATTGTCAGAAATTCCGCCAAATGTCTAACAACCAAATGTATCGTAAGGTAAAAGAATTACAGTATTGTATTAATTGTTTAACCCCAGGTCATGGATACCAATCATGTACTTCACATCCTTGTAAGCTATGCAGAGTTAAACATCACACACTTTTACATAATTCCAATACGAATACAAGCACTTCATTATCAACAAAAACCACACCAAGTTGTTATGATAGACCAGGTAAAGGACAATCGGCAATAGAATCAAATGCTTCAACATACATCACTAGCATATTGAGAAGTCATGTAATTTTGGCCACAGCAATGATCAAAGTACACAATCAATATGGAGAAGCAACAGAATGCAGAGTATTATTGGATCCAGGCTCACAAGTTAATTTCATAACTCACAAGTTGAGCAAGCACCTCCACCTACAATGCAATGATAAAAAACTAACTATCAGAGGAATCGGCAATGCATCACAATTATCACAAAAAGGAACAACAGTTAAAATAGCATCAAGGGTAACACAGTTTAATAAAGTAATTGAAGTATTTATATTAGATAAAATTGTCGGAGATCAACCATGTCAAGATATCTCAATTCAAAATTGGAATATACCGGAAGACGTTCAACTAGCTGATCCTTCATTTTACAAAAAACAGGGAATTGACATGTTAATAGGTGCCGAATTCTATGGAGAATTAATGGCGGATGGTCAACGAATAAGTAGCACAAATCTTCCAACATTACAAAACACAGTGTTTGGTTGGGTGGTAATTGGGAAAGTTAACCCAATTCAACCAGAGCAAGAATATAGCAATTCATGTACTCAAAACAGTGAAGTTCAGAAATTGTGGGAAATTGATGAAGTGTCCATTCCCAAAATTATTGTATCACCAAATGAAAACATTTGTGAAAATTTCTTTACAGATACAGTAGTTCGTGATGAAAGTGGAAGATTTGTAGTTAGATTACCATTCAAAAGATCTCCAACCAACTTAGGTAGATCAAAGAAGCCAAAAACAGATTGTTATGTTGATGATTCAATGACGGGAAGCAATAACTTGGAGGAAGCAGTAGAGAACCAAAAACAAATCAGGAATATGTTAACATCAGCAGGATTTCAGTTACGGAAATGGTGTGCTAATCATAGCAATTTATTGTCAAATATACCGAGTGAAGATATAAAGTTATCCTTGGAGATTAAAACTGGGCTTGAGGAAATCGTTAAAACATTAGGCATCACATGGATACCAAGGCCTGATTTGATAGCGATTAAAACTACTTGGAGTCCAGTCGTAATCATTGCAAAAATATTCATCCAAGTCTTGTGGAAACTCAATGTGGACTGTGATCATAGGCTTGATGATGAGTTATCAGAAAAGTGGCTGGCATTTAGGGATATATTAAGATTATTGGATGAAATAAAAATACATCGAAGAGCAGTTTACCATACACAAACTGATGATGCACAGATTCAAGTAATTTCGGATGTTTCAGAAAAGACACACAGTGCCATATTTTGCTGCTTAACAACCAAGGCAGTTCACATCGAACTGGTAACAGATTTATCTACACAAGGTTTCATAGGTGCATTACGAAGATTCTGGAGTAGAAGAGGAAATTGTTACACACTATTTTCTGATAACGCAACAAACTTTGTAGGAGGCAAGAATCATTTAGATGAATTATATTCACCTCTACACAAGGCAGAGTCAAGAGAGAAAATTCAAGCTGAATGTATTGGACGCAAAGTGGAATTCAAATTTATTCCACCACAATCGCCGCATTTTGGGGGTCTATGGGAAAGTGCAGTAAAATCAGCAAAACAGCTATTACACAAGACTATAGGAGATGCGGCATTGACATATGAAGAATTGAACACTTTGTTAAGTGAAGTAGAAGCAATATTGAATTCGCGCCCCCTAACACCGATATCACTGGATCCAAATGATATGGTAGCACTAACACCTGGACATTTTCTAATTGGAGAACCATTAACAACTCTTCCAGATCCAGGTAACAGAATAGTGAACACAACTTTACTACAACACTGGAAATTGGTAACACATATCAAAAAACAGTTTTGGGTAAGATGGACAAAGGAATATTTGTCACAATTACAACAACGTTATAAATGGAAAACAATGTGTCACAACGCTACTCCAGGGCTAATGGTAATCATTAAAGAAGATAATCTGGTACCAGCACAATGGAAATTAGGGCGGATCGTCAAGGTGTACAAAGGATCAGACAATGCCGTCAGAGTAGCGGACGTCAAAAGCACTGGTGGTACTTTCAAAAGACCAATTCATAAATTGTGTCCGTTACCCTTCGAAGTCAAACAAATTCCAGATTCCACTATAGAGGAGGAGACACACAAATCAAATGGGAGCACTTCACAAAACGGTGAAAGGAAACACCAAACCAAAAGATGCTTAAGATCCCACACCAAAACAAAAACTGGTCCCGGAATACTTACATCATTGTTAACGTGCTTGTTGTTATTGATACACACCAATAGAGCAACCCAAATTAAATCAATTGATGAATTCGAGGTAACACAATTTAATGAAAATTCTGGCTTACATTTCGAAAATTTAGGGTTATCCAATCTAATCACAAATGAATGGAAGTTATTAACTTATTATGACCTAAATGGATATTGGCGAGAGTTTCAGACCATCAATAATTCGTATTCAGAATTAACTAAAGCATGCTCCCACATCATCAGGAACCAATATTGTGGAAATGTTTTAGCACAAATCAACCAGAATTTGATGGAGATTCAGGCAAATAACAGAGTAATGGGGATACACTCAAAAGCTACATCACGGGTCAAACGATCACCATTTGACATCATTGGTAATATAGCTAACAAATTATTTGGAGTTTTAGATCAAGACTATGCCACGCAAATGTCACAAATCATACGGACACTAGATAAAAATGGAAAAAACACCATCCAATACGTCCAAAATCAAACTCATATTTTGGAATCGACCGTCAACATAATCCAGAAGACTCAATCAGAAACAGAAGAACAAAATCAAGTATTTTCAGAAGCTATACACAACCTTTCAAGTGATAACGAGATATTATTTAATGAAATCCATCAGCAAGACCTAAAACAAGTGTTTGCAATGCTATCCACACAAACGACACTAATGATTGGCAGCTTCAAGGATATGCAGCTGCAGATACTGCATGTACTTATGGATGCACACAATGGTAAAATTCATCCATTACTGTTAACACCAGATCAACTGGAGCATGCACTGAACACCATTAAGGAATCACTACCACCTCATCTCATATTACCGTTTATTGAACTCATAAAAACCGATATACTCAAGGTATATAATTTATTGCACGTCAAGGGACGAGTTCTGGATACTAAAATCTTATTCCAAATTACATTCCCACTGGCAACCAATGAACAATTTGAGATATTCCATATTACTCCGTTACCATTTAAAATTAACAATGAGTATTTTCAAATTAAGCCATCCACAAAGTACATACTAATTAACCTGCATCGAAATCTGTATTATCCATTAGACAATATAGAATCACCATATTGTATAAGATCATCAGGTAACAATATATTGTGTACCCAAAAGGGACCAATGTACAAAAGGGATTCAATACAGAATCATTGCGAAATATCAATTTTTAATTTACAAACCGATCACCATAACTGCAAGGTGATACCATGGGAAGGTGTGGAATGGATTCAACTAATCAACTCAAACAGCTGGATATTCACATTACGACAAAGCACACCGCTGCACATAGTATGTAATAAGTCAGTCATTCCATATACCCTACAAGGAGTAGGGCTGCTAAACTTTAAAGGGAATTGTATAATTCAAAGACAGAATGTAATTGTACAATCCCACAACACATATAGATCAGAGATTCATGAATCGATTCATCATTTCCCAATCATGAATATATCCCACTTTTTACTAAACACAAGAGACAACCAGAACAGTCACCAGGACAACAGTATGCATCACGCATACAATAGTTCCCTGGACGAAATTAAGAAGGAGATCAAATCACTACGGATAAAACATGACGATATCGATGTATTACAACCGCATGAAGTGCATCAATTTGCAATCGGCTACACTAGTTTCGGCTTACTAATATTAATAGGAACAAGTTATATATTAATCAAATTAAAAATTAAATATTTCAGACATCAGCCTAATCAAGGAAACAACTCCACTGATCATCAATCACAAGAGAATCAGCCACAAGGAAATCAACCACAAGTCAATTTGCAAGTACAATTGACACCAACATGTGAGGTGGCATCACTACCCAACGAACGAGCAAACGCAACGGTCAAAGCATTCCAAATGCAAGGTACAGCATGGAATTCAGCTTCAGCATCTAAATCTGAGACATCTATACCAATACACCACTCAGTATAATATCAACACCACTGACGACTCGTTAAAACTCCATCGGCGGACATTTGACATGCATGGGATATACAGCACATGCTGACAAGTTGAGTTGAGGCCAAGGGATCAACGGCTGGGAGTATGTTCAAAACCATCTACAAATTTTCCATGGGAATTTGCAACTTTGTTTTGATAATGCCACTTGAGATCTCCGTTCAACGGTAATCATGCAAAATATGCTTTATTAACATATATTGCAGACATAACAACTGATGATGCAATGACAGTCAGCAATTTATGCAATAATCAGCCTTATGAAACAGCAATAATATGTTTACTAACTAACGTACAAACTGTAATCTAATAACAGTGCATTGACATTTCCAACATTCATATTGGTCAGCACATTATAATATATCGTAATTATAAGAACCCATATTTTATAAAATCATTCTGGTTCAAGACTTCAACTAATTAAGTTCAATAAAATAAATATTACAAACAAAAAATAAAGATCTTTATTTCGACAAATAACCAACGTTTCCTAAATCCTGTGCTTCGCTATTCCTGGATTATCAATCAGTCCAATAATTCAATGAATATAGTATCCAATCGTACCTTAAATCACCGAAACTAATTGTCAACTTTAATGACTTAAAGTTATTAGAACCGACATAAGAAAAAGAGTGAGTAAGGAAGCACCTACTCTCCTCTAAAATTAAACAGTAATAGTTTAAAACAATTGAAAGATATTTAAAGCAGTTTAAAGCATTTTAAGGCAATTCTAAACAGTAGATAACTGTTAAAAACAGCACAAATAGAACATTATTCATACATTTTCTCTCAGGGATAATGAAATTAAATGAAAACACTATTTCGTTAAAAAAAGAAATAGTTTAAAACAGTTGAAAGCCATTTAAAGCAGTTTAAAGCATTTTGAAGCAATTCTATACAGTAGAAAAAAAAGAACCAATAGAAATTTATTTATACATTTTCTCTCAGGGATGATGAAATTAAATGAAAACACTATATCGCTGAAGAAAGTAATAGTTTTAAACAGTTGAATGCCATTTAAAGCAGTTTAAAGCATTTCGAAGCAATTCTAAAAAGTAGAAAACTGCTAAAAAAAGTACCAATAGACTTTATTCATACATTTTGTCTCAGTTATGACGAAATTAAATGAAAACACTATATCGTTGAAGAAAGTAATAGTTTAAAACAATTGAAAGCCATTTAAAGCAGTTTAAAGCATTTTAAGGCAATTCTAAACAGTAGATAACTGTTAAAAACAGCACAAATAGAACATTATTCATACATTTTCTCTCAAGGATTATGAAATTAAATGAAAACACTATTTCGTTAAAAAAAGAAATAGTTTAAAACAGTTGAAAGCCATTTAAAGCAGTTTAAAGCATTTTGAAGCAATTCTATACAGTAGAAAACTGCTAAAAATAGTACCAATAGACTTTATTCATACATTTTGTCTCAGTTATGACGAAATTAAATGAAAACACTATATCGTTGAAGAAAGTAATAGTTTAAAACAATTGAAAGCAATTTAAAGCAGTTTAAAGCATTTTAAGGCAATTCTAAACAGTAGATAACTGTTAAAAACAGCACAAATAGAACATTATTCATACATTTTCTCTCAAGGATTATGAAATTAAATGAAAACACTATATCGTTAAAAAAAGAAATAGTTTAAAACAGTTGAAAGCCATTTAAAGCAGTTTAAAACATTTTGAAGCAATTCTATACAGTAGAAAAAAAAGTACCAATAGAACTTTATTCATACGGTTTCCTCTCAAGGATGATGAAATTAAATGAAAACACTATTTCGTTAAAAAAAGAAATTTTTTTAAACAGTTGAATGCCATTTAAAGCAGTTTAAAGCATTTTGAAGCAATTCTAAAAAGTAGAAAACTGCTAAAAAAAAGTACCAATAGACTTTATTCATACATTTTGTCTCAGTTATGACGAAATTAAATGAAAACACTATATCGTTGAAGAAAGTAATAGTTTAAAACAATTGAAAGCCATTTAAAGCAGTTTAAAGCATTTTAAGGCAATTCTAAACAGTAGATAACTGTTAAAAACAGCACAAATAGAACATTATTCATACATTTTCTCTCAAGGATTATGAAATTAAATGAAAACACTATTTCGTTAAAAAAAGAAATAGTTTAAAACAGTTGAAAGCCATTTAAAGCAGTTTAAAGCATTTTGAAGCAATTTTATACAGTAGAAAAAAAAGAACCAATAGAAATTTATTTATACATTTTCTCTCAGGGATGATGAAATTAAATGAAAACACTATATCGCTGAAGAAAGTAATAGTTTAAAACAATTGAAAGCCATTTTAAGCAGTTTAAAGCATTTTGAAGCAATTCGAAACAGTAGATAACTGCTAAAAACAGCACAAATAGAACTTTATTCATACATTTTCTCTCAAGGATGATGAAATTAAATGAAAACACTATTTCGTTAAAAAAAGAAATAGTTTTAAACAGTTGAAAGCCATTTAAAGCAGTTTAAAGCATTTTGAAGCAATTCTAAAAAGTAGAAAACTGCTAAAAAAAAGTACCAATAGACTTTATTCATACATTTTGTCTCAGTTATGACGAAATTAAATGAAAACACTATATCGTTGAAGAAAGTAATAGTTTAAAACAATTGAAAGCCATTTAAAGCAGTTTAAAGCATTTTAAGGCAATTCTAAACAGTAGAAAACTGGTAAAAACAGCACAAATAGAACATTATTCATACATTTTCTCTCAAGGATTATGAAATTAAATGAAAACACTATTTCGTTAAAAAAAGAAATAGTTTAAAACAGTTGAAAGCCATTTAAAGCAGTTTAAAGCATTTTGAAGCAATTTTATACAGTAGAAAAAAAAGAACCAATAGAAATTTATTTATACATTTTCTCTCAGGGATGATGAAATTAAATGAAAACACTATATCGCTGAAGAAAGTAATAGTTTAAAACAATTGAAAGCCATTTTAAGCAGTTTAAAGCATTTTGAAGCAATTCGAAACAGTAGATAACTGCTAAAAACAGCACAAATAGAACTTTATTCATACATTTTCTCTCAAGGATGATGAAATTAAATGAAAACACTATTTCGTTAAAAAAAGAAATAGTTTTAAACAGTTGAAAGCCATTTAAAGCAGTTTAAAGCATTTTGAAGCAATTCTAAAAAGTAGAAAACTGCTAAAAAAAAGTACCAATAGACTTTATTCATACATTTTGTCTCAGTTATGACGAAATTAAATGAAAACACTATATCGTTGAAGAAAGTAATAGTTTAAAACAATTGAAAGCCATTTAAAGCAGTTTAAAGCATTTTAAGGCAATTCTAAACAGTAGATAACTGTTAAAAACAGCACAAATAGAACATTATTCATACATTTTCTCTCAAGGATTATGAAATTAAATGAAAACACTATTTCGTTAAAAAAAGAAATAGTTTAAAACAGTTGAAAGCCATTTAAAGCAGTTTAAAGCATTTTGAAGCAATTTTATACAGTAGAAAAAAAAAGAACCAATAGAAATTTATTCATACATTTTCTCTCAGGGATGATGAAATTAAATGAAAACACTATATCGCTGAAGAAAGTAATAGTTTAAAACAATTGAAAGCCATTTTAAGCAGTTTAAAGCATTTTGAAGCAATTCAAAACAGTAGATAACTGCTAAAAACAGCACAAATAGAACTTTATTTATACATTTTCTCTCAGTTATAACGAAATTAAATGAAAACACTATTTCGTTAAAAAAAGAAATAGTTTAAAACAGTTGAAAGCCATTTAAAGCAGTTTAAAGCATTTTGAAGCAATTCTAAACAGTAAATAACTGTTAAAAACAGCACAAATAGAACATTATTCATACATTTTCTCTCAGGGATGATGAAATTAAATGAAAACACTATATCGTTGAAGAAAGTGATAGTTTAAAACAGTTGAAAGCCATTTAAAGCAGTTTAAAGCATTTTGAAGCAATTCTAAACAGTAGAAAACTGCTAAAAACAGCACAAATAGAACTTTATTCATACGGTTTCCTCTCAAGGATGATGAAATTAAATGAAAACACTATTTCGTTAAAAAAAGAAATTTTTTTAAACAGTTGAATGCCATTTAAAGCAGTTTAAAGCATTTTGAAGCAATTCTAAAAAGTAGAAAACTGCTAAAAAAAAGTACCAATAGACTTTATTCATACATTTTGTCTCAGTTATGACGAAATTAAATGAAAACACTATATCGTTGAAGAAAGTAATAGTTTAAAACAATTGAAAGCCATTTAAAGCAGTTTAAAGCATTTTAAGGCAATTCTAAACAGTAGAAAACTGGTAAAAACAGCACAAATAGAACATTATTCATACATTTTCTCTCAAGGATTATGAAATTAAATGAAAACACTATTTCGTTAAAAAAAGAAATAGTTTAAAACAGTTGAAAGCCATTTAAAGCAGTTTAAAGCATTTTGAAGCAATTTTATACAGTAGAAAAAAAAGAACCAATAGAAATTTATTTATACATTTTCTCTCAGGGATGATGAAATTAAATGAAAACACTATATCGCTGAAGAAAGTAATAGTTTAAAACAATTGAAAGCCATTTTAAGCAGTTTAAAGCATTTTGAAGCAATTCGAAACAGTAGATAACTGCTAAAAACAGCACAAATAGAACTTTATTTATACATTTTCTCTCAGTTATAACGAAATTAAATGAAAACACTATTTCGTTAAAAAAAGAAATAGTTTAAAACAGTTGAAAGCCATTTAAAGCAGTTTAAAGCATTTTGAAGCAATTCTAAACAGTAAATAACTGTTAAAAACAGCACAAATAGAACATTATTCATACATTTTCTCTCAGGGATGATGAAATTAAATGAAAACACTATATCGTTGAAGAAAGTGATAGTTTAAAACAGTTGAAAGCCATTTAAAGCAGTTTAAAGCATTTTGAAGCAATTCTAAAAAGTAGAAAACTGCTAAAAAAAAGTACCAATAGACTTTATTCATACATTTTGTCTCAGTTATGACGAAATTAAATGAAAACACTATATCGCTGAAGAAAGTAATAGTTTAAAACAATTGAAAGCCATTTTAAGCAGTTTAAAGCATTTTGAAGCAATTCTAAACAGTAGAAAACTGGTAAAAAAAAGTACCAATAGACTTTATTCATACATTTTCTCTCAGTTATGACGAAATTAAATGAAAACACTATTTGGTTAAAGAAAGTGATAGTTTAAAACAGTTGAAAGCCATTTAAAGCAGTTTAAAGCATTTTAAAGCAATATTAAACAGTAGAAAACTGCTAAAAAAAGTACCAATACAACTTTATTCATACATTTTCTCTCAGGGATGATGAAATTAAATGAAAACACTATATCGTTGAAGAAAGTGATAGTTTAAAACAGTTGAATGCCATTTAAAGCAGTTTAAAGCATTTTGAAGCAATTCTAAAAAGTAGAAAACTGCTAAAAAAAGTACCAATAGACTTTATTCATACATTTTGTCTCAGTTATGACGAAATTAAATGAAAACACTATATCGCTGAAGAAAGTAATAGTTTAAAACAGTTGAAAGCCATTTAAAGCAGTTTAAAGCATTTTGAAGCAATTTTATACAGTAGAAAAAAAAGAACCAATAGAAATTTATTTATACATTTTCTCTCAGGGATGATGAAATTAAATGAAAACACTATATCGCTGAAGAAAGTAATAGTTTAAAACAATTGAAAGCCATTTTAAGCAGTTTAAAGCATTTTGAAGCAATTCGAAACAGTAGATAACTGCTAAAAACAAAACAAATAGAACTTTATTTATACATTTTCTCTCAGTTATAACGAAATTAAATGAAAACACTATATCGTTGAAGAAAGTAATAGTTGAAAACAATTGAAAGCCATTTAAAGCAGTTTAAAGCATTTTAAGGCAATTCTAAACAGTAGATAACTGTTAAAAACAGCACAAATAGAACATTATTCATACATTTTCTCTCAAGGATTATGAAATTAAATGAAAACACTATTTCGTTAAAAAAAGAAATAGTTTAAAACAGTTGAAAGCCATTTAAAGCAGTTTAAAGCATTTTGAAGCAATTCTAAACAGTAGATAACTGTTAAAAACAGCACAAATAGAACATTATTTATACATTTTCTCTCAGGGATGATGAAATTAAATGAAAACACTATATCGTTGAAGAAAGTAATAGTTTAAAACAATTGAAAGCCATTTAAAGCAGTTTAAAGCATTTTAAGGCAATTCTAAACAGTAGATAACTGTTAAAAACAGCACAAATAGAACATTATTCATACATTTTCTCTCAAGGATTATGAAATTAAATGAAAACACTATTTCGTTAAAAAAAGAAATAGTTTAAAACAGTTGAAAGCCATTTAAAGCAGTTTAAAGCATTTTGAAGCAATTCTAAACAGTAGATAACTGTTAAAAACAGCACAAATAGAACATTATTTATACATTTTCTTTCAGTTATAACGAAATTAAATGAAAACACTATTTCGTTAAAAAAAGAAATAGTTTAAAACAGTTGAAAGCCATTTAAAGCAGTTTAAAGCATTTTGAAGCAATTCTAAACAGTAAATAACTGTTAAAAACAGCACAAATAGAACATTATTCATACATTTTCTCTCAGGGATGATGAAATTAAATGAAAACACTATATCGTTGAAGAAAGTGATAGTTTAAAACAGTTGAATGCCATTTAAAGCAGTTTAAAGCATTTTGAAGCAATTCTAAACAGTAGATAACTGTTAAAAACAGCACAAATAGAACATTATTCATACATTTTCTCTCAGTTATGACGAAATTAAATGAAAACACTATTTGGTTAAAGAAAGTAATAGTTTAAAACAGTTAAAGCCATTTAAAGCAGTTTAAAGCAGTTTAAAGCATTTTGAAGCAATTCTTTACATTAAAAAAAAAAGTACCAATACAACTTTATTCATACATTTTCTCTCAGTTATAACGAAATTAAATGAAAACACTATTTCGTTAAAAAAAGAAATAGTTTAAAACAGTTGAAAGCCATTTAAAGCAGTTTAAAGCATTTTGAAGCAATTCTAAACAGTAAATAACTGTTAAAAACAGCACAAATAGAACATTATTCATACATTTTCTCTCAAGGATGATGAAATTAAATGAAAACACTATTTCGTTAAAAAAAGTAATAGTTTAAAACAGTTGAATGCCTTTTAAAGTAGTTTAAAGCATTTTGAAGCATTTTGAAGCAATTCTAAAAAGTAGAAAACTGCTAAAAAAAAGTACCAATAGATTTTATTCATACATTTTGTCTCAGTTATGACGAAATTAAATGAAAACACTATATCGTTGAAGAAAGTAATAGTTTAAAACAATTGAAAGCCATTTAAAGCAGTTTAAAGCATTTTAAGGCAATTCTAAACAGTAGATAACTGTTAAAAACAGCACAAATAGAACATTATTCATACATTTTCTCTCAAGGATTATGAAATTAAATGAAAACACTATTTCGTTAAAAAAAGAAATAGTTTAAAACAGTTGAAAGCCATTTAAAGCAGTTTAAAGCATTTTGAAGCAATTTTATACAGTAGAAAAAAAAAGAACCAATAGAAATTTATTCATACATTTTCTCTCAGGGATGATGAAATTAAATGAAAACACTATATCGCTGAAGAAAGTAATAGTTTAAAACAATTGAAAGCCATTTTAAGCAGTTTAAAGCATTTTGAAGCAATTCAAAACAGTAGATAACTGCTAAAAACAGCACAAATAGAACTTTATTTATACATTTTCTCTCAGTTATAACGAAATTAAATGAAAACACTATTTCGTTAAAAAAAGAAATAGTTTAAAACAGTTGAAAGCCATTTAAAGCAGTTTAAAGCATTTTGAAGCAATTCTAAACAGTAAATAACTGTTAAAAACAGCACAAATAGAACATTATTCATACATTTTCTCTCAGGGATGATGAAATTAAATGAAAACACTATATCGTTGAAGAAAGTGATAGTTTAAAACAGTTGAAAGCCATTTAAAGCAGTTTAAAGCATTTTGAAGCAATTCTAAACAGTAGAAAACTGCTAAAAACAGCACAAATAGAACTTTATTCATACGGTTTCCTCTCAAGGATGATGAAATTAAATGAAAACACTATTTCGTTAAAAAAAGAAATTTTTTTAAACAGTTGAATGCCATTTAAAGCAGTTTAAAGCATTTTGAAGCAATTCTAAAAAGTAGAAAACTGCTAAAAAAAAGTACCAATAGACTTTATTCATACATTTTGTCTCAGTTATGACGAAATTAAATGAAAACACTATATCGTTGAAGAAAGTAATAGTTTAAAACAATTGAAAGCCATTTAAAGCAGTTTAAAGCATTTTAAGGCAATTCTAAACAGTAGAAAACTGGTAAAAACAGCACAAATAGAACATTATTCATACATTTTCTCTCAAGGATTATGAAATTAAATGAAAACACTATTTCGTTAAAAAAAGAAATAGTTTAAAACAGTTGAAAGCCATTTAAAGCAGTTTAAAGCATTTTGAAGCAATTTTATACAGTAGAAAAAAAAGAACCAATAGAAATTTATTTATACATTTTCTCTCAGGGATGATGAAATTAAATGAAAACACTATATCGCTGAAGAAAGTAATAGTTTAAAACAATTGAAAGCCATTTTAAGCAGTTTAAAGCATTTTGAAGCAATTCGAAACAGTAGATAACTGCTAAAAACAGCACAAATAGAACTTTATTTATACATTTTCTCTCAGTTATAACGAAATTAAATGAAAACACTATTTCGTTAAAAAAAGAAATAGTTTAAAACAGTTGAAAGCCATTTAAAGCAGTTTAAAGCATTTTGAAGCAATTCTAAACAGTAAATAACTGTTAAAAACAGCACAAATAGAACATTATTCATACATTTTCTCTCAGGGATGATGAAATTAAATGAAAACACTATATCGTTGAAGAAAGTGATAGTTTAAAACAGTTGAAAGCCATTTAAAGCAGTTTAAAGCATTTTGAAGCAATTCTAAAAAGTAGAAAACTGCTAAAAAAAAGTACCAATAGACTTTATTCATACATTTTGTCTCAGTTATGACGAAATTAAATGAAAACACTATATCGCTGAAGAAAGTAATAGTTTAAAACAATTGAAAGCCATTTTAAGCAGTTTAAAGCATTTTGAAGCAATTCTAAACAGTAGAAAACTGGTAAAAAAAAGTACCAATAGACTTTATTCATACATTTTCTCTCAGTTATGACGAAATTAAATGAAAACACTATTTGGTTAAAGAAAGTGATAGTTTAAAACAGTTGAAAGCCATTTAAAGCAGTTTAAAGCATTTTAAAGCAATATTAAACAGTAGAAAACTGCTAAAAAAAGTACCAATACAACTTTATTCATACATTTTCTCTCAGGGATGATGAAATTAAATGAAAACACTATATCGTTGAAGAAAGTGATAGTTTAAAACAGTTGAATGCCATTTAAAGCAGTTTAAAGCATTTTGAAGCAATTCTAAAAAGTAGAAAACTGCTAAAAAAAGTACCAATAGACTTTATTCATACATTTTGTCTCAGTTATGACGAAATTAAATGAAAACACTATATCGCTGAAGAAAGTAATAGTTTAAAACAGTTGAAAGCCATTTAAAGCAGTTTAAAGCATTTTGAAGCAATTTTATACAGTAGAAAAAAAAGAACCAATAGAAATTTATTTATACATTTTCTCTCAGGGATGATGAAATTAAATGAAAACACTATATCGCTGAAGAAAGTAATAGTTTAAAACAATTGAAAGCCATTTTAAGCAGTTTAAAGCATTTTGAAGCAATTCGAAACAGTAGATAACTGCTAAAAACAGCACAAATAGAACTTTATTTATACATTTTCTCTCAGTTATAACGAAATTAAATGAAAACACTATATCGTTGAAGAAAGTAATAGTTGAAAACAATTGAAAGCCATTTAAAGCAGTTTAAAGCATTTTAAGGCAATTCTAAACAGTAGATAACTGTTAAAAACAGCACAAATAGAACATTATTCATACATTTTCTCTCAAGGATTATGAAATTAAATGAAAACACTATTTCGTTAAAAAAAGAAATAGTTTAAAACAGTTGAAAGCCATTTAAAGCAGTTTAAAGCATTTTGAAGCAATTCTAAACAGTAGATAACTGTTAAAAACAGCACAAATAGAACATTATTTATACATTTTCTCTCAGGGATGATGAAATTAAATGAAAACACTATATCGTTGAAGAAAGTAATAGTTTAAAACAATTGAAAGCCATTTAAAGCAGTTTAAAGCATTTTAAGGCAATTCTAAACAGTAGATAACTGTTAAAAACAGCACAAATAGAACATTATTCATACATTTTCTCTCAAGGATTATGAAATTAAATGAAAACACTATTTCGTTAAAAAAAGAAATAGTTTAAAACAGTTGAAAGCCATTTAAAGCAGTTTAAAGCATTTTGAAGCAATTCTAAACAGTAGATAACTGTTAAAAACAGCACAAATAGAACATTATTTATACATTTTCTTTCAGTTATAACGAAATTAAATGAAAACACTATTTCGTTAAAAAAAGAAATAGTTTAAAACAGTTGAAAGCCATTTAAAGCAGTTTAAAGCATTTTGAAGCAATTCTAAACAGTAAATAACTGTTAAAAACAGCACAAATAGAACATTATTCATACATTTTCTCTCAGGGATGATGAAATTAAATGAAAACACTATATCGTTGAAGAAAGTGATAGTTTAAAACAGTTGAATGCCATTTAAAGCAGTTTAAAGCATTTTGAAGCAATTCTAAACAGTAGATAACTGTTAAAAACAGCACAAATAGAACATTATTCATACATTTTCTCTCAGTTATGACGAAATTAAATGAAAACACTATTTGGTTAAAGAAAGTAATAGTTTAAAACAGTTAAAGCCATTTAAAGCAGTTTAAAGCAGTTTAAAGCATTTTGAAGCAATTCTTTACATTAAAAAAAAAAGTACCAATACAACTTTATTCATACATTTTCTCTCAGTTATGATGAAATTAAATGAAAACACTATATCGTTGAAGAAAGTGATAGTTTAAAACAGTTGAAAGCCAATTAAAGCAGTTTAAAATCATTTTGAAGCAATTCTAAACAGTAGAAAACTGCTAAAAACAGCACAAATAGAACTTTATTCATACATTTTCTCTCAAGGATGATGAAATTAAATGAAAACACTATTTCGTTAAAAAAAGTAATAGTTTAAAACAGTTGAATGCCTTTTAAAGTAGTTTAAAGCATTTTGAAGCATTTTGAAGCAATTCTAAAAAGTAGAAAACTGCTAAAAAAAAGTACCAATAGATTTTATTCATACATTTTGTCTCAGTTATGACGAAATTAAATGAAAACACTATATCGTTGAAGAAAGTAATAGTTTAAAACAATTGAAAGCCATTTAAAGCAGTTTAAAGCATTTTAAGGCAATTCTAAACAGTAGATAACTGTTAAAAACAGCACAAATAGAACATTATTCATACATTTTCTCTCAAGGATTATGAAATTAAATGAAAACACTATTTCGTTAAAAAAAGAAATAGTTTAAAACAGTTGAAAGCCATTTAAAGCAGTTTAAAGCATTTTGAAGCAATTCTATACAGTAGAAAAAAAAGAACCAATAGAAATTTATTTATACATTTTCTCTCAGGGATGATGAAATTTAATGAAAACACTATATCGTTGAAGAAAGTAATAGTTTAAAACAATTGAAAGCCATTTAAAGCAGTTTAAAGCATTTTGAAGCAATTCTAAACAGTAGAAAACTGCTAAAAAAAAGTACCAATAGATTTTATTCATACATTTTCTCTCAGTTATAACGAAATTAAATGAAAGCACTATTTTGTTAAAAAAAGAAATAGTTTAAAACAGTTGAAAGCCATTTAAAGCAGTTTAAAGCATTTTGAAGCAATTCTAAACAGTAGATAACTGTTAAAAACAGCACAAATAGAACATTATTCATACATTTTCTCTTAGGGATGATGAAATTAAATGAAAACACTATTTCGTTAAAAAAAGAAATAGTTTTAAACAGTTGAAGGCCATTTAAAGCAGTTTAAAGCATTTTGAAGCAATTCTAAAAAGTAGAAAACTGCTAAAAAAAGTACCAATAGACTTTATTCATACATTTTGTCTCAGTTATGACGAAATTAAATGAAAACACTATATCGCTGAAGAAAGTAATAGTTTAAAACAATTGAAAGCCATTTTAAGCAGTTTAAAGCATTTTGAAGCAATTCTAAACAGTAGAAAACTGGTAAAAAAAGTACCAATAGACTTTATTCATACATTTTCTCTCAGTTATGACGAAATTAAATGAAAACACTATTTGGTTGAAGAAAGTGATAGTTTAAAACAGTTGAAAGCCATTTAAAGCAGTTTAAAGCATTTTAAAGCAATATTAAACAGTAGAAAACTGCTAAAAAAAGTACCAATACAACTTTATTAATACATTTTCTCTCAGGGATGATGAAATTAAATGAAAACACTATTTCGTTGAAGAAAGTAATAGTTTAAAACAATTGAATGCCATTTAAAGCAGTTTAAAGCATTTTGAAGCAATTCTTAACAGTAGAAAACTGGTAAAAAAAAAGTACCAATAGATTTTATTCATACATTTTCTCTCAGTTATAACGAAATTAAATGAAAACACTATTTCGTTAAAAAAAGAAATAGTTTAAAACAGTTGAAAGCCATTTAAAGCAGTTTAAAGCATTTTGAAGCAATTCTAAACAGTAGATAACTGTTAAAAACAGCACAAATAGAACATTATTCATACATTTTCTCTCAGGGATGATGAAATTAAATGAAAACACTATTTCGTTAAAAAAAGTAATAGTTTAAAACAGTTGAATGCCATTTAAAGCAGTTTAAAGCATTTTGAAGCATTTTGAAGCAATTCTTAAAAGTAGAAAACTGCTAAAAAAAGTACCAATAGACTTTATTCATACATTTTGTCTCAGTTATGACGAAATTAAATGAAAACACTATATCGTTGAAGAAAGTAATAGTTTAAAACAATTGAAAGCCATTTAAAGCAGTTTAAAGCATTTTAAGGCAATTCTAAACAGTAGATAACTGTTAAAAACAGCACAAATAGAACATTATTCATACATTTTCTCTCAAGGATTATGAAATTAAATGAAAACACTATTTCGTTAAAAAAAGAAATAGTTTAAAACAGTTGAAAGCCATTTAAAGCAGTTTAAAGCATTTTGAAGCAATTCTATACAGTAGAAAAAAAAGTACCAATACAACTTTATTCATACATTTTCTCTCAGGGATGATGAAATTAAATGAAAACACTATTTCGTTGAAGAAAGTAATAGTTTAAAACAATTGAATGCCATTTAAAGCAGTTTAAAGCATTTTGAAGCAATTCTAAAAAGTAGAAAACTGCTAAAAAAAGTACCAATAGACTTTATTCATACATTTTGTCTCAGTTATGACGAAATTAAATGAAAACACTATATCGTTGAAGAAAGTAATAGTTTAAAACAATTGAAAGCCATTTAAAGCAGTTTAAAGCATTTTAAGGCAATTCTAAACAGTAGATAACTGTTAAAAACAGCACAAATAGAACATTATTCATACATTTTCTCTCAAGGATTATGAAATTAAATGAAAACACTATTTCGTTAAAAAAAGAAATAGTTTAAAACAGTTGAAAGCCATTTAAAGCAGTTTAAAGCATTTTGAAGCAATTCTAAACAGTAGATAACTGTTAAAAACAGCACAAATAGAACATTATTTATACATTTTCTCTCAGGGATGATGAAATTAAATGAAAACACTATATCGTTGAAGAAAGTAATAGTTTAAAACAATTGAAAGCCATTTAAAGCAGTTTAAAGCATTTTGAAGCAATTCTAAACAGTAGATAACTGTTAAAAACAGCACAAATAGAACATTATTCATACATTTTCTCTCAAGGATTATGAAATTAAATGAAAACACTATTTCGTTAAAAAAAGAAATAGTTTAAAACAGTTGAAAGCCATTTAAAGCAGTTTAAAGCATTTTGAAGCAATTCTAAACAGTAGATAACTGTTAAAAACAGCACAAATAGAACATTATTTATACATTTTCTTTCAGGGATGATGAAATTAAATGAAAACACTATTTCGTTAAAAAAAGAAATAGTTTAAAACAGTTGAAGGCCATTTAAAGCAGTTTAAAGCATTTTGAAGCAATTCTAAAAAGTAGAAAACTGGTAAAAAAAAGTACCAATAGACTTTATTCATACATTTTGTCTCAGTTATGACGAAATTAAATGAAAACACTATTTGGTTAAAGAAAGTGATATTTTCAAACAGTTGAAAGCCATTTAAAGCAGTTTAAAGCATTTTGAAGCAATATTAAACAGTAGAAAACTGCTAAAAAAAGTACCAATACAACTTTATTCATACATTTTCTCTCAGGGATGATGAAATTAAATGAAAACACTATATCGTTGAAGAAAGTAATAGTTTAAAACAATTGAAAGCCATTTAAAGCAGTTTAAAGCATTTTGAAGCAATTCTAAACAGTAGATAACTGTTAAAAACAGCACAAATAGAACATTATTCATACATTTTCTCTCAAGGCTTATGAAATTAAATGAAAACACTATTTCGTTAAAAAAAGAAATAGTTTAAAACAGTTGAAAGCCATTTAAAGCAGTTTAAAGCATTTTGAAGCAATTCTAAACAGTAGATAACTGTTAAAAACAGCACAAATAGAACATTATTCATACATTTTCTCTCAGTTATGACGAAATTAAATGAAAACACTATTTGGTTAAAGAAAGTAATAGTTTAAAACAGTTGAAAGCCATTTAAAGCAGTTTAAAGCATTTTGAAGCAATATTAAACAGTAGAAAACTGCTAAAAAAAGTACCAATACAACTTTATTCATACATTTTCTCTCAGGGATGATGAAATTAAATGAAAACACTATATCGTTGAAGAAAGTAATAGTTTAAAACAATTGAAAGCCATTTAAAGCAGTTTAAAGCATTTTGAAGCAATTCTAAACAGTAGATAACTGTTAAAAACAGCACAAATAGAACATTATTCATACATTTTCTCTCAAGGCTTATGAAATTAAATGAAAACACTATTTCGTTAAAAAAAGAAATAGTTTAAAACAGTTGAAAGCCATTTAAAGCAGTTTAAAGCATTTTGAAGCAATTCTAAACAGTAGATAACTGTTAAAAACAGCACAAATAGAACATTATTCATACATTTTCTCTCAGTTATGACGAAATTAAATGAAAACACTATTTGGTTAAAGAAAGTAATAGTTTAAAACAGTTGAAAGCCATTTAAAGCAGTTTAAAGCATTTTGAAGCAATTCTTAACATTAAAAAAAAAAGTACCAATAGAACTTTATTCATACGATTTCCTCTCAGGGATGATGAAATTTAATGAAAACACTATATCGTTGAAGAAAGTAATAGTTTAAAACAGTTGAAAGCCATTTAAAGCAGTTTAAAGCATTTTGAAGCAATATTAAACAGTAAAAAACTGCTAAAAAAAGTACCAATACAACTTTATTCATACATTTTCTCTCAAGGATGATGAAATTAAATGAAAACACTATATCGTTGAAGAAAGTGATAGTTTAAAACAGTTGACAGCCAATTAAAGCAGTTTAAAATCATTTTGAAGCAATTCTAAACAGTAGAAAACTGCTAAAAACAGCACAAATAGAACTTTATTCATACATTTTCTCTCAAGGATGATGAAATTAAATGAAAACACTATTTCGTTAAAAAAAGTAATAGTTTAAAACAGTTGAATGCCATTTAAAGCAGTTTAAAGCATTTTGAAGCAATTCTAAAAAGTAGAAAACTGCTAAAAAAAGTACCAATAGACTTTATTCATACATTTTGTCTCAGTTATGACGAAATTAAATGAAAACACTATATCGTTGAAGAAAGTAATAGTTTAAAACAATTGAAAGCCATTTAAAGCAGTTTAAAGCATTTTAAGGCAATTCTAAACAGTAGATAACTGTTAAAAACAGCACAAATAGAACATTATTCATACATTTTCTCTCAAGGATTATGAAATTAAATGAAAACACTATTTCGTTAAAAAAAGAAATAGTTTAAAACAGTTGAATGCCATTTAAAGCAGTTTAAAGCATTTTGAAGCAATTCTATACAGTAGAAAAAAAAGAACCAATAGAAATTTATTTATACATTTTCTCTCAGGGATGATGAAATTTAATGAAAACACTATATCGTTGAAGAAAGTAATAGTTTAAAACAATTGAAAGCCATTTAAAGCAGTTTAAAGCATTTTGAAGCAATTCGAAACAGTAGAAAACTGGTAAAAAAAAGTACCAATAGATTTTATTCATACATTTTCTCTCAGTTATAACGAAATTAAATGAAAGCACTATTTCGTTAAAAAAAGAAATAGTTTAAAACAGTTGAAAGCCATTTAAAGCAGTTTAAAGCATTTTGAAGCAATTCTAAACAGTAGATAACTGTTAAAAACAGCACAAATAGAACATTATTCATACATTTTCTCTCAGGGATGATGAAATTAAATGAAAACACTATTTCGTTAAAAAAAGAAATAGTTTTAAACAGTTGAAGGCCATTTAAAGCAGTTTAAAGCATTTTGAAGCAATTCTAAAAAGTAGAAAACTGCTAAAAAAAGTACCAATAGACTTTATTCATACATTTTGTCTCAGTTATGACGAAATTAAATGAAAACACTATATCGCTGAAGAAAGTAATAGTTTAAAACAATTGAAAGCCATTTTAAGCAGTTTAAAGCATTTTAAAGCAATATTAAACAGTAGAAAACTGCTAAAAAAAGTACCAATACAACTTTATTCATACATTTTCTCTCAGGGATGATGAAATTAAATGAAAACACTATTTCGTTGAAGAAAGTAATAGTTTAAAACAATTGAATGCCATTTAAAGCAGTTTAAAGCATTTTGAAGCAATTCTAAACAGTAGAAAACTGGTAAAAAAAAGTACCAATAGATTTTATTCATACATTTTCTCTCAGTTATAACGAAATTAAATGAAAACACTATTTCGTTAAAAAAAGAAATAGTTTAAAACAGTTGAAAGCCATTTAAAGCAGTTTAAAGCATTTTGAAGCAATTCTAAACAGTAGATAACTGTTAAAAACAGCACAAATAGAACATTATTCATACATTTTCTCTCAGGGATGATGAAATTAAATGAAAACACTATTTCGTTAAAAAAAGAAATAGTTTTAAACAGTTGAAGGCCATTTAAAGCAGTTTAAAGCATTTTGAAGCAATTCTAAAAAGTTGAAAACTGCTAAAAAAGTACCAATAGACTTTATTCATACATTTTGTCTCAGTTATGACGAAATTAAATGAAAACACTATATCGCTGAAGAAAGTAATAGTTTAAAACAATTGAAAGCCATTTAAAGCAGTTTAAAGCATTTTGAAGCAATTCTAAACAGTAGAAAACTGGTAAAAAAAAGTACCAATAGATTTTATTCATACATTTTCTCTCAGTTTTGACGAAATTAAATGAAAACACTATTTCGTTAAAAAAAGAAATAGTTTAAAACAGTTGAAAGCCATTTAAAGCAGTTTAAAGCATTTTGAAGCAATTCTAAACAGTAGATAACTGTTAAAAACAGCACAAATAGAACATTATTCATACATTTTCTCTCAGGGATGATGAAATTAAATGAAAACACTATTTCGTTAAAAAAAGAAATAGTTTAAAACAGTTGAAGGCCATTTAAAGCAGTTTAAAGCATTTTGAAGCAATTCTAAAAAGTAGAAAACTGGTAAAAAAAGTACCAATAGATTTTATTCATACATTTTGTCTCAGTTATGACGAAATTAAATGAAAACACTATATCGCTGAAGAAAGTAATAGTTTAAAACAATTAAAAGCCATTTTAAGCAGTTTAAAGCATTTTAAAGCAATATTAAACAGTAGAAAACTGCTAAAAAAAGTACCAATACAACTTTATTCATACATTTTCTCTCAGGGATGATGAAATTAAATGAAAACACTATTTCGTTGAAGAAAGTAATAGTTTAAAACAATTGAATGCCATTTAAAGCAGTTTAAAGCATTTTGAAGCAATTCTAAACAGTAGAAAACTGGTAAAAAAAAGTACCAATAGATTTTATTCATACATTTTCTCTCAGTTATAACGAAATTAAATGAAAACACTATTTCGTTAAAAAAAGAAATAGTTTAAAACAGTTGAAAGCCATTTAAAGCAGTTTAAAGCATTTTGAAGCAATTCTAAACAGTAGATAACTGTTAAAAACAGCACAAATAGAACATTATTCATACATTTTCTCTCAGGGATGATGAAATTAAATGAAAACACTATTTCGTTAAAAAAAGAAATAGTTTTAAACAGTTGAAGGCCATTTAAAGCAGTTTAAAGCATTTTGAAGCAATTCTAAAAAGTTGAAAACTGCTAAAAAAGTACCAATAGACTTTATTCATACATTTTGTCTCAGTTATGACGAAATTAAATGAAAACACTATATCGCTGAAGAAAGTAATAGTTTAAAACAATTGAAAGCCATTTTAAGCAGTTTAAAGCATTTTGAAGCAATTCTAAACAGTAGAAAACTGGTAAAAAAAAGTACCAATAGATTTTATTCATACATTTTCTCTCAGTTTTGACGAAATTAAATGAAAACACTATTTCGTTAAAAAAAGAAATAGTTTAAAACAGTTGAAAGCCATTTAAAGCAGTTTAAAGCATTTTGAAGCAATTCTAAACAGTAGATAACTGTTAAAAACAGCACAAATAGAACTTTATTCATACATTTTCTCTCAGGGATGATGAAATTAAATGAAAACACTATTTCGTTAAAAAAAGAAATAGTTTAAAACAGTTGAAGGCCATTTAAAGCAGTTTAAAGCATTTTGAAGCAATTCTAAAAAGTAGAAAACTGCTAAAAAAAGTACCAATAGACTTTATTCATACATTTTGTCTCAGTTATGACGAAATTAAATGAAAACACTATATCGTTGAAGAAAGAAATAGTTTAAAACAATTGAAAGCCATTTTAAAGCAGTTTAAAGCATTTTGAAGCAATTCTAAACAGTAGAAAACTGCTAAAAAAAGTACCAATAGACTTTATTCATACATTTTCTTTCAGTTATGACGAAATTAAATGAAAACACTATTTGGTTAAATAAAGTGATAGTTTAAAACAGTTGAAAGCCATTTAAAGCAGTTTAAAGCATTTTAAAGCAATATTAAACAGTAGAAAACTGCTAAAAAAAGTACCAATACAACTTTATTCATACATTTTCTCTCAGGGATGATGAAATTAAATGAAAACACTATTTCGTTGAAGAAAGTAATAGTTTAAAACAATTGAATGCCATTTAAAGCAGTTTAAAGCATTTTGAAGCAATTCTAAACAGTAGATAACTGTTAAAAACAGCACAAATAGAACATTATTCATACATTTTGTCTCAGTTATGACGAAATTAAATGAAAACACTATATCGTTGAAGAAAGTAATAGTTTAAAACAATTGAAAGCCATTTAAAGCAGTTTAAAGCATTTTAAGGCAATTCTAAACAGTAGATAACTGTTAAAAACAGCACAAATAGAACATTATTCATACATTTTCTCTCAAGGATTATGAAATTAAATGAAAACACTATTTCGTTAAAAAAAGAAATAGTTTAAAACAGTTGAAAGCCATTTAAAGCAGTTTAAAGCATTTTGAAGCAATTCTAAACAGTAGATAACTGTTAAAAACAGCACAAATAGAACATTATTCATACATTTTCTCTCAGTTATGACGAAATTAAATGAAAACACTATATCGTTGAAGAAAGTAATAGTTTAAAACAATTGAAAGCCATTTAAAGCAGTTTAAAGCATTTTAAGGCAATTCTAAACAGTAGATAACTGTTAAAAACAGCACAAATAGAACATTATTCATACATTTTCTCTCAAGGATTATGAAATTAATTGAAAACACTATTTCGTTAAAAAAAGAAATAGTTTAAAACAGTTGAAAGCCATTTAAAGCAGTTTAAAGCATTTTGAAGCAATTCTATACAGTAGAAAAAAAAGAACCAATAGAAATTTATTTATACATTTTCTCTCAGGGATGATGAAATTTAATGAACACACTATATCGTTGAAGAAAGTAATAGTTTAAAACAATTGAAAGCCATTTAAAGCAGTTTAAAGCATTTTGAAGCAATTCGAAACAGTAGAAAACTGGTAAAAAAAAGTACCAATAGATTTTATTCATACATTTTCCCTCAGTTATAACGAAATTAAATGAAAACACTATTTCGTTAAAAAAAGAAATAGTTTAAAACAGTTGAAAGCCATTTAAAGCAGTTTAAAGCATTTTGAAGCAATTCTAAACAGTAGATAACTGTTAAAAACAGCACAAATAGAACATTATTCATACATTTTCTCTCAAGGATTATGAAATTAATTGAAAACACTATTTCGTTAAAAAAAGAAATAGTTTAAAACAGTTGAAAGCCATTTAAAGCAGTTTAAAGCATTTTGAAGCAATTCTAAAAAGTAGAAAACTGCTAAAAAAAGTACCAATAGACTTTATTCATACATTTTGTCTCAGTTATGACGAAATTAAATGAAAACACTATATCGTTGAAGAAAGTAATAGTTTAAAACAATTGAAAGCCATTTTAAGCAGTTTAAAGCATTTTGAAGCAATTCTAAACAGTAGAAAACTGGTAAAAAAAGTACCAATAGACTTTATTCATACATTTTCTCTCAGTTATGACGAAATTAAATGAAAACACTATTTCGTTAAAAAAAGAAATAGTTTAAAACAGTTGAAAGCCATTTAAAGCAGTTTAAAGCATTTTGAAGCAATTCTAAACAGTAGATAACTGTTAAAAACAGCACAAATAGAACATTATTCATACATTTTCTCTCAGGGATGATGAAATCAAATGAAAACACTATTTCGTTAAAAAAAGAAATAGTTTAAAACAGTTGAAGGCCATTTAAAGCAGTTTAAAGCATTTTGAAGCAATTCTAAACAGTAGAAAACTGGTAAAAAAAGTACCAATAGACTTTATTCATACATTTTTTCTCAGTTATGACGAAATTAAATGAAAACACTATTTGGTTAAATAAAGTGATAGTTTAAAACAGTTGAAAGCCATTTAAAGCAGTTTAAAGCATTTTAAAGCAATATTAAACAGTAGAAAACTGCTAAAAAAAGTACCAATACAACTTTATTCATACATTTTCTCTCAGGGATGATGAAATTAAATGAAAACACTATTTCGTTGAAGAAAGTAATAGTTTAAAACAATTGAATGCCATTTAAAGCAGTTTAAAGCATTTTGAAGCAATTCTAAACAGTAGATAACTGTTAAAAACAGCACAAATAGAACATTATTCATACATTTTGTCTCAGTTATGACGAAATTAAATGAAAACACTATTTGGTTAAAGAAAGTAATAGTTTAAAACAGTTGAAAGCCATTTAAAGCAGTTTAAAGCATTTTGAAGCAATTCTAAACAGTAGATAACTGTTAAAAACAGCACAAATAGAACATTATTCATACATTTTCTCTCAAGGATTATGAAATTAAATGAAAACACTATATCGTTGAAGAAAGTAATAGTTTAAAACAATTGAAAGCCATTTAAAGCAGTTTAAAGCATTTTGAAGCAATTCTTAACATTAGAAAAAAAAGTACCAATAGAACTTTATTCATACGATTTCCTCTCAGGGATGATGAAATTTAATGAAAACACTATATCGTTGAAGAAAGTGATAGTTTAAAACAGTTGAAAGCCATTTAAAGCAGTTTAAAGCATTTTGAAGCAATATTAAACAGTAAAAAACTGCTAAAAAAAGTACCAATACAACTTTATTCATACATTTTCTCTCAGGGATGATGAAATTAAATGAAAACTCTATATCGTTGAAGAAAGTGATAGTTTAAAACAGTTGAAAGCCATTTAAAGCAGTTTAAAATCATTTTGAAGCAATTCTAAACAGTAGAAAACTGCTAAAAACAGCACAAATAGAACTTTATTCATACATTTTCTCTCAAGGATAATGAAATTAAATGAAAACACTATTTCGTTAAAAAAAGTAATAGTTTAAAACAGTTGAATGCCATTTAAAGCAGTTTAAAGCATTTTGAAGCAATTCTAAAAAGTAGAAAACTGCTAAAAAAAAGTACCAATAGACTTTATTCATACATTTTGTCTCAGTTATGACGAAATTAAATGAAAACACTATATCGTTGAAGAAAGTAATAGTTTAAAACAATTGAAAGCCATTTAAAGCAGTTTAAAGCATTTTGAAGCAATTCTTAACAATAGAAAAAAAAGTACCAATAGAACTTTATTCATACGATTTCCTCTCAGGGATGATGAAATTAAATGAAAACTCTATATCGTTGAAGAAAGTGATAGTTTAAAACAGTTGAAAGCCATTTAAAGCAGTTTAAAATCATTTTGAAGCAATTCTAAACAGTAGAAAACTGCTAAAAACAGCACAAATAGAACTTAATTCATACATTTTCTCTCAAGGATAATGAAATTAAATGAAAACACTATTTCGTTAAAAAAAGTAATAGTTTAAAACAGTTGAATGCCATTTAAAGCAGTTTAAAGCATTTTGAAGCAATTCTAAAAAGTAGAAAACTGCTAAAAAAAAGTACCAATAGAACTTTATTCATACATTTTGTCTCAGTTATGACGAAATTAAATGAAAACACTATATCGTTGAAGAAAGTAATAGTTTAAAACAATTGAAAGCCATTTAAAGCAGTTTAAAGCATTTTGAAGCAATTCTTAACATTAGAAAAAAAAGTACCAATAGAACTTTATTCATACGATTTCCTCTCAGGGATGATGAAATTTAATGAAAACACTATATCGTTGAAGAAAGTGGTAGTTTAAAACAGTTGAAAGCCATTTAAAGCAGTTTAAAGCATTTTGAAGCAATATTAAACAGTAAAAAACTGCTAAAAAAAGTACCAATACAACTTTATTCATACATTTTCTCTCAGGGATGATGAAATTAAATGAAAACACTATATCGTTGAAGAAAGTGATAGTTTAAAACAGTTGAAAGCCATTTAAAGCAGTTTAAAATCATTTTGAAGCAATTCTAAACAGTAGAAAACTGCTAAAAACAGCACAAATAGAACTTTATTCATACATTTTCTCTCAAGGATAATGAAATTAAATGAAAACACTATCTCGTTAAAAAAAGTAATAGTTTAAAACAGTTGAATGCCATTTAAAGCAGTTTAAAGCATTTTGAAGCAATTCTAAAAAGTAGAAAACTGCTAAAAAAAAGTACCAATAGACTTTATTCATACATTTTGTCTCAGTTATGACGAAATTAAATGAAAACACTATATCGTTGAAGAAAGTAATAGTTTAAAACAATTGAAAGCCATTTAAAGCAGTTTAAAGCATTTTGAAGCAATTCTAAAAAGTAGAAAACTGCTAAAAAAAGAACCAATAGAAATTTATTTATACATTTTCTCTCAGGGATGATGAAATTTAATGAACACACTATATCGTTGAAGAAAGTAATAGTTTAAAACAATTGAAAGCCATTTAAAGCAGTTTAAAGCATTTTGAAGCAATATTAAACAGTAAAAAACTGCTAAAAAAAGTACCAATACAACTTTATTCATACATTTTCTCTCAGGGATGATGAAATTAAATGAAAACTCTATATCGTTGAAGAAAGTGATAGTTTAAAACAGTTGAAAGCCATTTAAAGCAGTTTAAAATCATTTTGAAGCAATTCTAAACAGTAGAAAACTGCTAAAAACAGCACAAATAGAACTTTATTCATACATTTTCTCTCAAGGATAATGAAATTAAATGAAAACACTATTTCGTTAAAAAAAGTAATAGTTTAAAACAGTTGAATGCCATTTAAAGCAGTTTAAAGCATTTTGAAGCAATTCTAAAAAGTAGAAAACTGCTAAAAAAAGAACCAATAGACTTTATTCATACATTTTGTCTCAGTTATGACGAAATTAAATGAAAACACTATATCGTTGAAGAAAGTAATAGTTTAAAACAATTGAAAGCCATTTAAAGCAGTTTAAAGCATTTTGAAGCAATTCGAAACAGTAGAAAACTGGTAAAAAAAAGTACCAATAGATTTTATTCATACATTTTCTCTCAGTTATAACGAAATTAAATGAAAACACTATTTCGTTAAAAAAAGAAATAGTTTAAAACAGTTGAAAGCCATTTAAAGCAGTTTAAAGCATTTTGAAGCAATTCTAAACAGTAGATAACTGTTAAAAACAGCACAAATAGAACATTATTCATACATTTTCTCTCAGGGATGATGAAATTAAATGAAAACACTATTTCGTTAAAAAAAGAAATAGTTTAAAACAGTTGAAGGCCATTTAAAGCAGTTTAAAGCATTTTGAAGCAATTCTAAACAGTAGAAAACTGGTAAAAAAAGTACCAATAGACTTTATTCATACATTTTTTCTCAGTTATGACGAAATTAAATGAAAACACTATTTGGTTAAATAAAGTGATAGTTTAAAACAGTTGAAAGCCATTTAAAGCAGTTTAAAGCATTTTAAAGCAATATTAAACAGTAGAAAACTGCTAAAAAAAGTACCAATACAACTTTATTCATACATTTTCTCTCAGGGATGATGAAATTAAATGAAAACACTATTTCGTTGAAGAAAGTAATAGTTTAAAACAATTGAATGCCATTTAAAGCAGTTTAAAGCATTTTGAAGCAATTCTAAACAGTAGATAACTGTTAAAAACAGCACAAATAGAACATTATTCATACATTTTGTCTCAGTTATGACGAAATTAAATGAAAACACTATATCGTTGAAGAAAGTAATAGTTTAAAACAATTGAAAGCCATTTAAAGCAGTTTAAAGCATTTTAAGGCAATTCTAAACAGTAGATAACTGTTAAAAACAGCACAAATAGAACATTATTCATACATTTTCTCTCAAGGATTATGAAATTAAATGAAAACACTATTTCGTTAAAAAAAGAAATAGTTTAAAACAGTTGAAAGCCATTTAAAGCAGTTTAAAGCATTTTGAAGCAATTCTAAACAGTAGATAACTGTTAAAAACAGCACAAATAGAACATTATTCATACATTTTTTCTCAGGGATGATGAAATTAAATGAAAACACTATATCGTTGAAGAAAGTAATAGTTTAAAACAATTGAAAGCCATTTAAAGCAGTTTAAAGCATTTTGAAGCAATTCTAAACAGTAGATAACTGTTAAAAACAGCACAAATAGAACATTATTCATACATTTTCTCTCAAGGATTATGAAATTAAATGAAAACACTATTTCGTTAAAAAAAGAAATAGTTTAAAACAGTTGAAAGCCATTTAAAGCAGTTTAAAGCATTTTGAAGCAATTCTAAACAGTAGATAACTGTTAAAAACAGCACAAATAGAACATTATTCATACATTTTCTCTCAGTTATGACGAAATTAAATGAAAACACTATTTGGTTAAAGAAAGTAATAGTTTAAAACAGTTGAAAGCCATTTAAAGCAGTTTAAAGCATTTTGAAGCAATTCTAAACAGTAGATAACTGTTAAAAACAGCACAAATAGAACATTATTCATACATTTTCTCTCAAGGATTATGAAATTAAATGAAAACACTATATCGTTGAAGAAAGTAATAGTTTAAAACAATTGAAAGCCATTTAAAGCAGTTTAAAGCATTTTGAAGCAATTCTTAACATTAGAAAAAAAAGTACCAATAGAACTTTATTCATACGATTTCCTCTCAGGGATGATGAAATTTAATGAAAACACTATATCGTTGAAGAAAGTGATAGTTTAAAACAGTTGAAAGCCATTTAAAGCAGTTTAAAGCATTTTGAAGCAATATTAAACAGTAAAAAACTGCTAAAAAAAGTACCAATACAACTTTATTCATACATTTTTTCTCAGGGATGATGAAATTAAATGAAAACACTATATCGTTGAAGAAAGTGATAGTTTAAAACAGTTGAAAGCCATTTAAAGCAGTTTAAAATCATTTTGAAGCAATTCTAAACAGTAGAAAACTGCTAAAAACAGCACAAATAGAACTTTATTCATACATTTTCTCTCAAGGATAATGAAATTAAATGAAAACACTATTTCGTTAAAAAAAGTAATAGTTTAAAACAGTTGAATGCCATTTAAAGCAGTTTAAAGCATTTTGAAGCAATTCTAAAAAGTAGAAAACTGCTAAAAAAAAGTACCAATAGACTTTATTCATACATTTTGTCTCAGTTATGACGAAATTAAATGAAAACACTATATCGTTGAAGAAAGTAATAGTTTAAAACAATTGAAAGCCATTTAAAGCAGTTTAAAGCATTTTGAAGCAATTCTAAAAAGTAGAAAACTGCTAAAAAAAGAACCAATAGAAATTTATTTATACATTTTCTCTCAGGGATGATGAAATTTAATGAACACACTATATCGTTGAAGAAAGTAATAGTTTAAAACAATTGAAAGCCATTTAAAGCAGTTTAAAGCATTTTGAAGCAATTCGAAACAGTAGAAAACTGGTAAAAAAAAGTACCAATAGATTTTATTCATACATTTTCTCTCAGTTATAACGAAATTAAATGAAAACACTATTTCGTTAAAAAAAGAAATAGTTTAAAACAGTTGAAAGCCATTTAAAGCAGTTTAAAGCATTTTGAAGCAATTCTAAACAGTAGATAACTGTTAAAAACAGCACAAATAGAACATTATTCATACATTTTCTCTCAGGGATGATGAAATTAAATGAAAACACTATTTCGTTAAAAAAAGAAATAGTTTAAAACAGTTGAAGGCCATTTAAAGCAGTTTAAAGCATTTTGAAGCAATTCTAAAAAGTAGAAAACTGCTAAAAAAAGTACCAATAGACTTTATTCATACATTTTGTCTCAGTTATGACGAAATTAAATGAAAACACTATATCGTTGAAGAAAGTAATAGTTTAAAACAATTGAAAGCCATTTAAAGCAGTTTAAAGCATTTTGAAGCAATTCTAAAAAGTAGAAAACTGCTAAAAAAAGAACCAATAGAAATTTATTTATACATTTTCTCTCAGGGATGATGAAATTTAATGAACACACTATATCGTTGAAGAAAGTAATAGTTTAAAACAATTGAAAGCCATTTAAAGCAGTTTAAAGCATTTTGAAGCAATTCGAAACAGTAGAAAACTGGTAAAAAAAAGTACCAATAGATTTTATTCATACATTTTCTCTCAGTTATAACGAAATTAAATGAAAACACTATTTCGTTAAAAAAAGAAATAGTTTAAAACAGTTGAAAGCCATTTAAAGCAGTTTAAAGCATTTTGAAGCAATTCTAAACAGTAGATAACTGTTAAAAACAGCACAAATAGAACATTATTCATACATTTTCTCTCAGGGATGATGAAATTAAATGAAAACACTATTTCGTTAAAAAAAGAAATAGTTTAAAACAGTTGAAGGCCATTTAAAGCAGTTTAAAGCATTTTGAAGCAATTCTAAAAAGTAGAAAACTGCTAAAAAAAGTACCAATAGACTTTATTCATACATTTTGTCTCAGTTATGACGAAATTAAATGAAAACACTATATCGTTGAAGAAAGTAATAGTTTAAAACAATTGAAAGCCATTTTAAGCAGTTTAAAGCATTTTGAAGCAATTCTAAACAGTAGAAAACTGGTAAAAAAAGTACCAATAGACTTTATTCATACATTTTCTCTCAGTTATGACGAAATTAAATGAAAACACTATTTGGTTAAATAAAGTGATAGTTTAAAACAGTTGAAAGCCATTTAAAGCAGTTTAAAGCATTTTAAAGCAATATTAAACAGTAGAAAACTGCTAAAAAAAGTACCAATACAACTTTATTCATACATTTTCTCTCAGGGATGATGAAATTAAATGAAAACACTATTTCGTTGAAGAAAGTAATAGTTTAAAACAATTGAATGCCATTTAAAGCAGTTTAAAGCATTTTGAAGCAATTCTAAACAGTAGATAACTGTTAAAAACAACACAAATAGAACATTATTCATACATTTTGTCTCAGTTATGACGAAATTAAATGAAAACACTATATCGTTGAAGAAAGTAATAGTTTAAAACAATTGAAAGCCATTTAAAGCAGTTTAAAGCATTTTAAGGCAATTCTAAACAGTAGATAACTGTTAAAAACAGCACAAATAGAACATTATTCATACATTTTCTCTCAAGGATTATGAAATTAAATGAAAACACTATTTCGTTAAAAAAAGAAATAGTTTAAAACAGTTGAAAGCCATTTAAAGCAGTTTAAAGCATTTTGAAGCAATTCTAAACAGTAGATAACTGTTAAAAACAGCACAAATAGAACATTATTCATACATTTTTTCTCAGGGATGATGAAATTAAATGAAAACACTATATCGTTGAAGAAAGTAATAGTTTAAAACAATTGAAAGCCATTTAAAGCAGTTTAAAGCATTTTGAAGCAATTCTAAACAGTAGATAACTGTTAAAAACAGCACAAATAGAACATTATTCATACATTTTCTCTCAAGGATTATGAAATTAAATGAAAACACTATTTCGTTAAAAAAAGAAATAGTTTAAAACAGTTGAAAGCCATTTAAAGCAGTTTAAAGCATTTTGAAGCAATTCTAAACAGTAGATAACTGTTAAAAACAGCACAAATAGAACATTATTCATACATTTTCTCTCAGTTATGACGAAATTAAATGAAAACACTATTTGGTTAAAGAAAGTAATAGTTTAAAACAGTTGAAAGCCATTTAAAGCAGTTTAAAGCATTTTGAAGCAATTCTAAACAGTAGAAAACTGTTAAAAACAGCACAAATAGAACATTATTCATACATTTTCTCTCAAGGATTATGAAATTAAATGAAAACACTATATCGTTGGAGAAAGTAATAGTTTAAAACAATTGAAAGCCATTTAAAGCAGTTTAAAGCATTTTGAAGCAATTCTTAACATTAGAAAAAAAAGTACCAATAGAACTTTATTCATACGATTTCCCCTCAGGGATGATGAAATTTAATGAAAACACTATATCGTTGAAGAAAGTGATAGTTTAAAACAGTTGAAAGCCATTTAAAGCAGTTTAAAGCATTTTGAAGCAATATTAAACAGTAAAAAACTGCTAAAAAAAGTACCAATACAACTTTATTCATACATTTTCTCTCAGGGATGATGAAATTAAATGAAAACACTATATCGTTGAAGAAAGTGATAGTTTAAAACAGTTGAAAGCCATTTAAAGCAGTTTAAAGCATTTTGAAGCAATTCTTAACAGTAGAAAACTGCTAAAAACAGCACAAATAGAACTTTATTCATACATTTTCTCTCAAGGATGATGAAATTAAATGAAAACACTATTTCGTTAAAAAAAGAAATAGTTTAAAACAGTTGAAAGCCATTTAAAGCAGTTTAAAGCATTTTGAAGCAATTCTAAACAGTAGATAACTGTTAAAAACAGCACAAATAGAACATTATTCATACATTTTCTCTCAGGGATGATGAAATTAAATGAAAACACTATATCGTTGAAGAAAGTAATAGTTTAAAACAATTGAAAGCCATTTAAAGCAGTTTAAAGCATTTTGAAGCAATTCTAAACAGTAGATAACTGTTAAAAACAGCACAAATAGAACATTATTCATACATTTTCTCTCAAGGATTATGAAATTAAATGAAAACACTATTTCGTTAAAAAAAGAAATAGTTTAAAACAGTTGAAAGCCATTTAAAGCAGTTTAAAGCATTTTGAAGCAATTCTAAACAGTAGATAACTGTTAAAAACAGCACAAATAGAACATTATTCATACATTTTCTCTCAGTTATGACGAAATTAAATGAAAACACTATTTGGTTAAAGAAAGTAATAGTTTAAAACAGTTGAAAGCCATTTAAAGCATTTTGAAGCAATTCTAAACAGTAGATAACTGTTAAAAACAGCACAAATAGAACATTATTCATACATTTTCTCTCAGGGATGATGAAATTAAATGAAAACACTATATCGTTGAAGAAAGTAATAGTTTAAAACAATTGAAAGCCATTTAAAGCAGTTTAAAGCATTTTGAAGCAATTCTAAACAGTAGATAACTGTTAAAAACAGCACAAATAGAACATTATTCATACATTTTCTCTCAAGGATTATGAAATTAAATGAAAACACTATTTCATTAAAAAAAGAAATAGTTTAAAACAGTTGAAAGCCATTTAAAGCAGTTTAAAGCATTTTGAAGCAATTCTAAACAGTAGATAACTGTTAAAAACAGCATAAATAGAACATTATTCATACATTTTCTCTCAGTTATGACGAAATTAAATGAAAACACTATTTGGTTAAAGAAAGTAATAGTTTAAAACAGTTGAAAGCCATTTAAAGCAGTTTAAAGCAGTTTAAAGCATTTTGAAGCAATTCTTAACCTTAGAAAAAAAAAGTACCAATAGAACTTTATTCATACGATTTCCTCTCAGGGATGATGAAATTTAATGAAAACACTATATCGTTGAAGAAAGTGATAGTTTAAAACAGTTGAAAGCCATTTAAAGCAGTTTAAAGCATTTTGAAGCAATATTAAACAGTAAAAAACTGCTAAAAAAAGTACCAATACAACTTTATTCATACATTTTCTCTCAAGGATGATGAAATTAAATGAAAGCACTATATCGTTGAAGAAAGTGATAGTTTAAAACAGTTGAAAGCCATTTAAAGCAGTTTAAAATCATTTTGAAGCAATTCTAAACAGTAGAAAACTGCTAAAAACAGCACAAATAGAACTTTATTCATACATTTTCTCTCAAGGATGATGAAATTAAATGAAAACACTATTTCGTTAAAAAAAGTAATAGTTTAAAACAGTTGAATGCCATTTAAAGCAGTTTAAAGCATTTTAAGGCAATTCTAAACAGTAGATAACTGTTAAAAACAGCACCAATAGAACATTATTCATACATTTTCTCTCAAGGATTATGAAATTAAATGAAAACACTATTTCGTTAAAAAAAGAAATAGTTTAAAACAGTTGAAAGCCATTTAAAGCAGTTTAAAGCATTTTGAAGCAATTCTAAACAGTAGATAACTGTTAAAAACAGCATAAATAGAACATTATTCATACATTTTCTCTCAGTTATGACGAAATTAAATGAAAACACTATATCGTTGAAGAAAGTGATAGTTTAAAACAGTTGAAAGCCATTTAAAGCAGTTTAAAGCATTTTGAAGCAATATTAAACAGTAAAAAACTGCTAAAAAAAGTACCAATACAACTTTATTCATACATTTTTTCTCAGGGATGATGAAATTAAATGAAAACACTATATCGTTGAAGAAAGTGATAGTTTAAAACAGTTGAAAGCCATTTAAAGCAGTTTAAAATCATTTTGAAGCAATTCTAAACAGTAGAAAACTGCTAAAAACAGCACAAATAGAACTTTATTCATACATTTTCTCTCAAGGATAATGAAATTAAATGAAAACACTATTTCGTTAAAAAAAGTAATAGTTTAAAACAGTTGAATGCCATTTAAAGCAGTTTAAAGCATTTTGAAGCAATTCTAAAAAGTAGAAAACTGCTAAAAAAAAGTACCAATAGACTTTATTCATACATTTTGTCTCAGTTATGACGAAATTAAATGAAAACACTATATCGTTGAAGAAAGTAATAGTTTAAAACAATTGAAAGCCATTTAAAGCAGTTTAAAGCATTTTGAAGCAATTCTAAAAAGTAGAAAACTGCTAAAAAAAGAACCAATAGAAATTTATTTATACATTTTCTCTCAGGGATGATGAAATTTAATGAACACACTATATCGTTGAAGAAAGTAATAGTTTAAAACAATTGAAAGCCATTTAAAGCAGTTTAAAGCATTTTGAAGCAATTCGAAAGAGTAGAAAACTGGTAAAAAAAAGTACCAATAGATTTTATTCATACATTTTCTCTCAGTTATAACGAAATTAAATGAAAACACTATTTCGTTAAAAAAAGAAATAGTTTAAAACAGTTGAAAGCCATTTAAAGCAGTTTAAAGCATTTTGAAGCAATTCTAAACAGTAGATAACTGTTAAAAACAGCACAAATAGAACATTATTCATACATTTTCTCTCAGGGATGATGAAATTAAATGAAAACACTATTTCGTTAAAAAAAGAAATAGTTTAAAACAGTTGAAGGCCATTTAAAGCAGTTTAAAGCATTTTGAAGCAATTCTAAAAAGTAGAAAACTGCTAAAAAAAGTACCAATAGACTTTATTCATACATTTTGTCTCAGTTATGACGAAATTAAATGAAAACACTATATCGTTGAAGAAAGTAATAGTTTAAAACAATTGAAAGCCATTTTAAGCAGTTTAAAGCATTTTGAAGCAATTCTAAACAGTAGAAAACTGGTAAAAAAAGTACCAATAGACTTTATTCATACATTTTCTCTCAGTTATGACGAAATTAAATGAAAACACTATTTGGTTAAATAAAGTGATAGTTTAAAACAGTTGAAAGCCATTTAAAGCAGTTTAAAGCATTTTAAAGCAATATTAAACAGTAGAAAACTGCTAAAAAAAGTACCAATACAACTTTATTCATACATTTTCTCTCAGGGATGATGAAATTAAATGAAAACACTATTTCGTTGAAGAAAGTAATAGTTTAAAACAATTGAATGCCATTTAAAGCAGTTTAAAGCATTTTGAAGCAATTCTAAACAGTAGATAACTGTTAAAAACAACACAAATAGAACATTATTCATACATTTTGTCTCAGTTATGACGAAATTAAATGAAAACACTATATCGTTGAAGAAAGTAATAGTTTAAAACAATTGAAAGCCATTTAAAGCAGTTTAAAGCATTTTAAGGCAATTCTAAACAGTAGATAACTGTTAAAAACAGCACAAATAGAACATTATTCATACATTTTCTCTCAAGGATTATGAAATTAAATGAAAACACTATTTCGTTAAAAAAAGAAATAGTTTAAAACAGTTGAAAGCCATTTAAAGCAGTTTAAAGCATTTTGAAGCAATTCTAAACAGTAGATAACTGTTAAAAACAGCACAAATAGAACATTATTCATACATTTTCTCTCAGGGATGATGAAATTAAATGAAAACACTATATCGTTGAAGAAAGTAATAGTTTAAAACAATTGAAAGCCATTTAAAGCAGTTTAAAGCATTTTGAAGCAATTCTAAACAGTAGATAACTGTTAAAAACAGCACAAATAGAACATTATTCATACATTTTCTCTCAAGGATTATGAAATTAAATGAAAACACTATTTCGTTAAAAAAAGAAATAGTTTAAAACAGTTGAAAGCCATTTAAAGCAGTTTAAAGCATTTTGAAGCAATTCTAAACAGTAGATAACTGTTAAAAACAGCACAAATAGAACATTATTCATACATTTTCTCTCAGTTATGACGAAATTAAATGAAAACACTATTTGGTTAAAGAAAGTAATAGTTTAAAACAGTTGAAAGCCATTTAAAGCAGTTTAAAGCATTTTGAAGCAATTCTAAACAGTAGAAAACTGTTAAAAACAGCACAAATAGAACATTATTCATACATTTTCTCTCAAGGATTATGAAATTAAATGAAAACACTATATCGTTGGAGAAAGTAATAGTTTAAAACAATTGAAAGCCATTTAAAGCAGTTTAAAGCATTTTGAAGCAATTCTTAACATTAGAAAAAAAAGTACCAATAGAACTTTATTCATACGATTTCCCCTCAGGGATGATGAAATTTAATGAAAACACTATATCGTTGAAGAAAGTGATAGTTTAAAACAGTTGAAAGCCATTTAAAGCAGTTTAAAGCATTTTGAAGCAATATTAAACAGTAAAAAACTGCTAAAAAAAGTACCAATACAACTTTATTCATACATTTTCTCTCAGGGATGATGAAATTAAATGAAAACACTATATCGTTGAAGAAAGTGATAGTTTAAAACAGTTGAAAGCCATTTAAAGCAGTTTAAAGCATTTTGAAGCAATTCTTAACAGTAGAAAACTGCTAAAAACAGCACAAATAGAACTTTATTCATACATTTTCTCTCAAGGATGATGAAATTAAATGAAAACACTATTTCGTTAAAAAAAGAAATAGTTTAAAACAGTTGAAAGCCATTTAAAGCAGTTTAAAGCATTTTGAAGCAATTCTAAACAGTAGATAACTGTTAAAAACAGCACAAATAGAACATTATTCATACATTTTCTCTCAGGGATGATGAAATTAAATGAAAACACTATATCGTTGAAGAAAGTAATAGTTTAAAACAAATGAAAGCCATTTAAAGCAGTTTAAAGCATTTTGAAGCAATTCTAAACAGTAGATAACTGTTAAAAACAGCACAAATAGAACATTATTCATACATTTTCTCTCAAGGATTATGAAATTAAATGAAAACACTATTTCGTTAAAAAAAGAAATAGTTTAAAACAGTTGAAAGCCATTTAAAGCAGTTTAAAGCATTTTGAAGCAATTCTAAACAGTAGATAACTGTTAAAAACAGCACAAATAGAACATTATTCATACATTTTCTCTCAGTTATGACGAAATTAAATGAAAACACTATTTGGTTAAAGAAAGTAATAGTTTAAAACAGTTGAAAGCCATTTAAAGCATTTTGAAGCAATTCTAAACAGTAGATAACTGTTAAAAACAGCACAAATAGAACATTATTCATACATTTTCTCTCAGGGATGATGAAATTAAATGAAAACACTATATCGTTGAAGAAAGTAATAGTTTAAAACAATTGAAAGCCATTTAAAGCAGTTTAAAGCATTTTGAAGCAATTCTAAACAGTAGATAACTGTTAAAAACAGCACAAATAGAACATTATTCATACATTTTCTCTCAAGGATTATGAAATTAAATGAAAACACTATTTCATTAAAAAAAGAAATAGCTTAAAACAGTTGAAAGCCATTTAAAGCAGTTTAAAGCATTTTGAAGCAATTCTAAACAGTAGATAACTGTTAAAAACAGCATAAATAGAACATTATTCATACATTTTCTCTCAGTTATGACGAAATTAAATGAAAACACTATTTGGTTAAAGAAAGTAATAGTTTAAAACAGTTGAAAGCCATTTAAAGCAGTTTAAAGCAGTTTAAAGCATTTTGAAGCAATTCTAAAAAGTAGAAAACTGCTAAAAAAAGTACCAATAGACTTTATTCATACATTTTGTCTCAGTTATGACGAAATTAAATGAAAACACTATATCGTTGAAGAAAGTAATAGTTTAAAACAATTGAAAGCCATTTTAAGCAGTTTAAAGCATTTTGAAGCAATTCTAAACAGTAGAAAACTGGTAAAAAAAGTACCAATAGACTTTATTCATACATTTTCTCTCAGTTATGACGAAATTAAATGAAAACACTATTTGGTTAAATAAAGTGATAGTTTAAAACAGTTGAAAGCCATTTAAAGCAGTTTAAAGCATTTTAAAGCAATATTAAACAGTAGAAAACTGCTAAAAAAAGTACCAATACAACTTTATTCATACATTTTCTCTCAGGGATGATGAAATTAAATGAAAACACTATTTCGTTGAAGAAAGTAATAGTTTAAAACAATTGAATGCCATTTAAAGCAGTTTAAAGCATTTTGAAGCAATTCTAAACAGTAGATAACTGTTAAAAACAACACAAATAGAACATTATTCATACATTTTCTCTCAGGGATGATGAAATTAAATGAAAACACTATATCGTTGAAGAAAGTGATAGTTTAAAACAGTTGAAAGCCATTTAAAGCAGTTTAAAATCATTTTGAAGCAATTCTAAACAGTAGAAAACTGCTAAAAACAGCACAAATAGAACTTTATTCATACATTTTCTCTCAAGGATGATGAAATTAAATGAAAACACTATTTCGTTAAAAGAAGTAATAGTTTTAAACAGTTGAATACCATTTAAAGCAGTTTAAAGCATTTTGAAGCAATTCTAAAAAGTAGAAAACTGCTAAAAAAAGTACCAATAGACTTTATTCATACATTTTCTCTCAGGGATGATGAAATTAAATGAAAACACTATTTCGTTGAAGAAAGTATTAGTTTAAAACAATTGAATGCCATTTAAAGCAGTTTAAAGCATTTTGAAGCAATTCTAAAAAGTAGAAAACTGCTAAAAAAAGTACCAATAGACTTTATTCATACATTTTGTCTAAGTTATGACGAAATTAAATGAAAACACTATATCGTTGAAGAAAGTAATAGTTTAAAACAATTGAAAGCCATTTAAAGCAGTTTAAAGCATTTTAAGGCAATTCTTAACAGTATATAACTGTTAAAAACAGCACAAATAGAACATTATTCATACATTTTGTCTCAGTTATGACGAAATTAAATGAAAACACTATATCGTTGAAGAAAGTAATAGTTTAAAACAATTGAAAGCCATTTTAAGCAATTTAAAGCATTTTAAGGCAATTCTAAACAGTAGATAACTGTTAAAAACAGCACAAATAGAACATTATTCATACATTTTCTCTCAAGGATTATGAAATTAAATGAAAACACTATTTCGTTAAAAAAAGAAATAGTTTAAAACAGTTGAAAGCCATTTAAAGCAGTTTAAAGCATTTTGAAGCAATTCTAAACAGTAGATAACTGTTAAAAACAGCACAAATAGAACATTATTCATACATTTTCTCTCAGGGATGATGAAATTAAATGAAAACACTATATCGTTGAAGAAAGTAATAGTTTAAAACAATTAAAAGCCATTTAAAGCAGTTTAAAGCATTTTGAAGCAATTCTAAACAGTAGATAACTGTTAAAAACAGCACAAATAGAACATTATTCATACATTTTCTCTCAAGGATTATGAAATTAAATGAAAACACTATTTCGTTAAAAAAAGAAATAGTTTAAAACAGTTGAAAGCCATTTAAAGCAGTTTAAAGCATTTTGAAGCAATTCTAAACAGTAGATAACTGTTAAAAACAGCACAAATAGAACATTATTCATACATTTTCTCTCAGTTATGACGAAATTAAATGAAAACACTATTTGGTTAAAGAAAGTAATAGTTTAAAACAGTTGAAAGCCATTTAAAGCAGTTTAAAGCATTTTGAAGCAATTCTAAACAGTAGAAAACTGTTAAAAACAGCACAAATAGAACATTATTCATACATTTTCTCTCAAGGATTATGAAATTAAATGAAAACACTATATCGTTGGAGAAAGTAATAGTTTAAAACAATTGAAAGCCATTTAAAGCAGTTTAAAGCATTTTGAAGCAATTCTTAACATTAGAAAAAAAAGTACCAATAGAACTTTATTCATACGATTTCCCCTCAGGGATGATGAAATTTAATGAAAACACTATATCGTTGAAGAAAGTGATAGTTTAAAACAGTTGAAAGCCATTTAAAGCAGTTTAAAGCATTTTGAAGCAATATTAAACAGTAAAAAACTGCTAAAAAAAGTACCAATACAACTTTATTCATACATTTTCTCTCAGGGATGATGAAATTAAATGAAAACACTATATCGTTGAAGAAAGTGATAGTTTAAAACAGTTGAAAGCCATTTAAAGCAGTTTAAAGCATTTTGAAGCAATTCTTAACAGTAGAAAACTGCTAAAAACAGCACAAATAGAACTTTATTCATACATTTTCTCTCAAGGATGATGAAATTAAATGAAAACACTATTTCGTTAAAAAAAGAAATAGTTTAAAACAGTTGAAAGCCATTTAAAGCAGTTTAAAGCATTTTGAAGCAATTCTAAACAGTAGATAACTGTTAAAAACAGCACAAATAGAACATTATTCATACATTTTCTCTCAGGGATGATGAAATTAAATGAAAACACTATATCGTTGAAGAAAGTAATAGTTTAAAACAATTGAAAGCCATTTAAAGCAGTTTAAAGCATTTTGAAGCAATTCTAAACAGTAGATAACTGTTAAAAACAGCACAAATAGAACATTATTCATACATTTTCTCTCAAGGATTATGAAATTAAATGAAAACACTATTTCGTTAAAAAAAGAAATAGTTTAAAACAGTTGAAAGCCATTTAAAGCAGTTTAAAGCATTTTGAAGCAATTCTAAACAGTAGATAACTGTTAAAAACAGCACAAATAGAACATTATTCATACATTTTCTCTCAGTTATGACGAAATTAAATGAAAACACTATTTGGTTAAAGAAAGTAATAGTTTAAAACAGTTGAAAGCCATTTAAAGCATTTTGAAGCAATTCTAAACAGTAGATAACTGTTAAAAACAGCACAAATAGAACATTATTCATACATTTTCTCTCAGGGATGATGAAATTAAATGAAAACACTATATCGTTGAAGAAAGTAATAGTTTAAAACAATTGAAAGCCATTTAAAACAGTTTAAAGCATTTTGAAGCAATTCTAAACAGTAGATAACTGTTAAAAACAGCACAAATAGAACATTATTCATACATTTTCTCTCAAGGATTATGAAATTAAATGAAAACACTATTTCATTAAAAAAAGAAATAGTTTAAAACAGTTGAAAGCCATTTAAAGCAGTTTAAAGCATTTTGAAGCAATTCTAAACAGTAGATAACTGTTAAAAACAGCATAAATAGAACATTATTCATACATTTTCTCTCAGTTATGACGAAATTAAATGAAAACACTATTTGGTTAAAGAAAGTAATAGTTTAAAACAGTTGAAAGCCATTTAAAGCAGTTTAAAGCAGTTTAAAGCATTTTGAAGCAATTCTTAACATTAGAAAAAAAAAGTACCAATAGAACTTTATTCATACGATTTCCTCTCAGGGATGATGAAATTTAATGAAAACACTATATCGTTGAAGAAAGTGATAGTTTAAAACAGTTGAAAGCCATTTAAAGCAGTTTAAAGCATTTTGAAGCAATATTAAACAGTAAAAAACTGCTAAAAAAAGTACCAATACAACTTTATTCATACATTTTCTCTCAGGGATGATGAAATTAAATGAAAACACTATATCGTTGAAGAAAGTGATAGTTTAAAACAGTTGAAAGCCATTTAAAGCAGTTTAAAATCATTTTGAAGCAATTCTAAACAGTAGAAAACTGCTAAAAACAGCACAAATAGAACTTTATTCATACATTTTCTCTCAAGGATGATGAAATTAAATGAAAACACTATTTCGTTAAAAAAAGTAATAGTTTAAAACAGTTGAATGCCATTTAAAGCAGTTTAAAGCATTTTGAAGCAATTCTAAAAAGTAGAAAACTGCTAAAAAAAGTACCAATAGACTTTATTCATACATTTTGTCTCAGTTATGACGAAATTAAATGAAAACACTATATCGTTGAAGAAAGTAATAGTTTAAAACAATTGAAAGCCATTTAAAGCAGTTTAAAGCATTTTAAGGCAATTCTAAACAGTAGATAACTGTTAAAAACAGCACCAATAGAACATTATTCATACATTTTCTCTCAAGGATTATGAAATTAAATGAAAACACTATTTCGTTAAAAAAAGAAATAGTTTAAAACAGTTGAAAGCCATTTAAAGCATTTTAAAGCATTTTGAAGCAATTCTATACAGTAGAAAAAAAAGAACCAATAGAAATTTATTTATACATTTTCTCTCAGGGATGATGAAATTTAATGAAAACACTATATCGTTGAAGAAAGTAATAGTTTAAAACAATTGAAAGCCATTTAAAGCAGTTTAAAGCATTTTGAAGCAATTCGAAACAGTAGAAAACTGGTAAAAAAAAGTACCAATAGATTTTATTCATACATTTTCTCTCAGTTATAACGAAATTAAATGAAAACACTATTTCGTTAAAAAAAGAAATAGTTTAAAACAGTTGAAAGCCATTTAAAGCAGTTTAAAGCATTTTGAAGCAATTCTAAACAGTAGATAACTGTTAAAAACAGCACAAATAGAACATTATTCATACATTTTCTCTCAGGGATGATGAAATTAAATGAAAACACTATTTCGTTAAAAAAAGAAATAGTTTTAAACAGTTGAATGCCATTTAAAGCAGTTTAAAGCATTTTGAAGCAATTCTAAAAAGTAGAAAACTGGTAATAAAGTACCAATAGACTTTATTCATACATTTTGTCTCAGTTATGACGAAATTAAATGAAAACACTATATCGCTGAAGAAAGTAATAGTTTAAAACAATTGAAAGCCATTTAAAGCAGTTTAAAGCATTTTGAAGCAATTCTAAACAGTAGAAAACTGGTAAAAAAAAGTACCAATAGACTTTATTCATACATTTTCTCTCAGTTATGACGAAATTAAATGAAAACACTATTTGGTTAAAGAAAGTGATAGTTTAAAACAGTTGAAAGCCATTTAAAGCAGTTTAAAGCATTTTAAAGCAATATTAAACAGTAGAAAACTGCTAAAAAAAGTACCAATACAACTTTATTCATACATTTTCTCTCAGGGATGATGAAATTAAATGAAAACACTATTTCGTTGAAGAAAGTATTAGTTTAAAACAATTGAATGCCATTTAAAGCAGTTTAAAGCATTTTGAAGCAATTCTAAAAAGTAGAAAACTGCTAAAAAAAGTACCAATAGACTTTATTCATACATTTTGTCTCAGTTATGACGAAATTAAATGAAAACACTATATCGTTGAAGAAAGTAATAGTTTAAAACAATTGAAAGCCATTTAAAGCAGTTTAAAGCATTTTAAGGCAATTCTTAACAGTATATAACTGTTAAAAACAGCACAAATAGAACATTATTCATACATTTTCTCTCAGGGATGATGAAATTAAATGAAAACACTATATCGTTGAAGAAAGTAATAGTTTAAAACAGTTGAATGCCATTTAAAGCAGTTTAAAGCATTTTGAAGCAATTCTAAAAAGTAGAAAACTGCTAAAAAAAGTACCAATAGACTTTATTCATACATTTTCTCTCAGGGATGATGAAATTAAATGAAAACACTATTTCGTTGAAGAAAGTGATAGTTTAAAACAGTTGAAAGCCATTTAAAGCAGTTTAAAGCATTTTGAAGCAATTTTAAAAAGTAGAAAACTGGTTATAAAGTACCAATAGACTTTATTCATACATTTTGTCTCAGTTATGACGAAATTAAATGAAAACACTATATCGTTACAGAAAGTAATAGTTTAAAACAATTAAAAGCCATTTAAAGCAGTTTAAAGCATTTTGAAGCAATTCTAAACAGTATATAACTGTTAAAAACAGCACAAATAGAACATTATTCATACATTTTCTCTCAGGGATGATGAAATTAAATGAAAACACTATATCGTTGAAGAAAGTGATAGTTTAAAACAGTTGAAAGCCATTTAAAGCAGTTTAAAATCATTTTGAAGCAATTCTAAACAGTAGAAAACTGCTAAAAACAGCACAAATAGAACTTTATTCATACATTTTCTCTCAAGGATGATGAAATTAAATGAAAACACTATTTCGTTAAAAGAAGTAATAGTTTTAAACAGTTGAATGCCATTTAAAGCAGTTTAAAGCATTTTGAAGCAATTCTAAACAGTAGAAAACTGCTAAAAAAAGTACCAATAGACTTTATTCATACATTTTCTCTCAGGGATGATGAAATTAAATGAAAACACTATTTCGTTGAAGAAAGTATTAGTTTAAAACAATTGAATGCCATTTAAAGCAGTTTAAAGCATTTTGAAGCAATTCTAAAAAGTAGAAAACTGCTAAAAAAAGTACCAATAGACTTTATTCATACATTTTGTCTCAGTTATGACGAAATTAAATGAAAACACTATATCGTTGAAGAAAGTAATAGTTTAAAACAATTGAAAGCCATTTAAAGCAGTTTAAAGCATTTTAAGGCAATTCTTAACAGTATATAACTGTTAAAAACAGCACAAATAGAACATTATTCATACATTTTCTCTCAGGGATGATGAAATTAAATGAAAACACTATATCGTTGAAGAAAGTAATAGTTTATAACAATTGAATGCCATTTAAAGCAGTTTAAAGCATTTTGAAGCAATTATAAAAAGTAGAAAACTGCTAAAAAAAGTACCAATACAACTTTATTCATACATTTTCTCTCAGGGATGATGAAATTAAATGAAAACACTATTTCGTTAAAAAAAGAAATAGTTTAAAACAGTTGAAAGCCATTTAAAGCAGTTTAAAGCATTTTGAAGCAATTCTAAACAGTAGATAACTGTTAAAAACAGCACAAATAGAACATTATTCATACATTTTCTCTCAGGGATGATGAAATTAAATGAAAACACTATATCGTTGAAGAAAGTGATAGTTTAAAACAGTTGAAAGCCATTTAAAGCAGTTTAAAATCATTTTGAAGCAATTCTAAACAGTAGAAAACTGCTAAAAACAGCACAAATAGAACTTTATTCATACATTTTGTCTCAGTTATGACGAAATTAAATGAAAACACTATTTCGTTAAAAGAAGTAATAGTTTTAAACAGTTGAATGCCATTTAAAGCAGTTTAAAGCATTTTGAAGCAATTCTAAAAAGTAGAAAACTGCTAAAAAAAGTACCAATAGACTTTATTCATACATTTTGTCTCAGTTATGACGAAATTAAATGAAAACACTATATCGTTGAAGAAAGTAATAGTTTAAAACAATTGTAAGCCATTTAAAGCAGTTTAAAGCATTTTGAAGCAATTCTAAACAGTAGAAAACTGGTAAAAAAAAGTACCAATAGACTTTATTCATACATTTTCTCTCAGTTATGACGAAATTAAATGAAAACACTATATCGTTGAAGAAAGTAATAGTTTAAAACAATTGTAAGCCATTTAAAGCAGTTTAAAGCATTTTGAAGCAATTCTAAACAGTAGAAAACTGGTAAAAAAAAGTACCAATAGACTTTATTCATACATTTTCTCTCAGTTATGACGAAATTAAATGAAAACACTATTTGGTTAAAGAAAGTGATAGTTTAAAACAGTTGAAAGCCATTTAAAGCAGTTTAAAGCATTTTAAAGCAATATTAAACAGTAGAAAACTGCTAAAAAAAGTACCAATACAACTTTATTCATACATTTTCTCTCAGGGATGATGAAATTAAATGAAAACACTATTTCGTTGAAGAAAGTATTAGTTTAAAACAATTGAATGCCATTTAAAGCAGTTTAAAGCATTTTGAAGCAATTCTAAAAAGTAGAAAACTGCTAAAAAAAGTACCAATAGACTTTATTCATACATTTTGTCTCAGTTATGACGAAATTAAATGAAAACACTATATCGTTGAAGAAAGTAATAGTTTAAAACAATTGAAAGCCATTTAAAGCAGTTTAAAGCATTTTAAGGCAATTCTTAACAGTAGATAACTGTTAAAAACAGCACAAATAGAACATTATTCATACATTTTCTCTCAGGGATGATGAAATTAAATGAAAACACTATATCGTTGAAGAAAGTGATAGTTTAAAACAGTTGAAAGCCATTTAAAGCAGTTTAAAATCATTTTGAAGCAATTCTAAACAGTAGAAAACTGCTAAAAAAAGTACCAATACAACTTTATTCATACATTTTCTCTCAGGGATGATGAAATTAAATGAAAACACTATTTCGTTAAAAAAAGAAATAGTTTAAAACAGTTGAAAGCCATTTAAAGCAGTTTAAAGCATTTTGAAGCAATTCTAAACAGTAGATAACTGTTAAAAACAGCACAAATAGAACATTATTCATACATTTTCTCTCAGGGATGATGAAATTAAATGAAAACACTATATCGTTGAAGAAAGTGATAGTTTAAAACAGTTGAAAGCCATTTAAAGCAGTTTAAAGCATTTTGAAGCAATTCTAAACAGTATATAACTGTTAAAAACAGCACAAATAGAACATTATTCATACATTTTCTCTCAGGGATGATGAAATTAAATGAAAACACTATATCGTTGAAGAAAGTGATAGTTTAAAACAGTTGAAAGCCATTTAAAGCAGTTTAAAATCATTTTGAAGCAATTCTAAACAGTAGAAAACTGCTAAAAACAGCACAAATAGAACTTTATTCATACATTTTCTCTCAAGGATGATGAAATTAAATGAAAACACTATTTCGTTAAAAGAAGTAATAGTTTTAAACAGTTGAATGCCATTTAAAGCAGTTTAAAGCATTTTGAAGCAATTCTAAACAGTAGAAAACTGCTAAAAAAAGTACCAATAGACTTTATTCATACATTTTCTCTCAGGGATGATGAAATTAAATGAAAACACTATTTCGTTGAAGAAAGTATTAGTTTAAAACAATTGAATGCCATTTAAAGCAGTTTAAAGCATTTTGAAGCAATTCTAAAAAGTAGAAAACTGCTAAAAAAAGTACCAATAGACTTTATTCATACATTTTGTCTCAGTTATGACGAAATTAAATGAAAACACTATATCGTTGAAGAAAGTAATAGTTTAAAACAATTGAAAGCCATTTAAAGCAGTTTAAAGCATTTTAAGGCAATTCTTAACAGTATATAACTGTTAAAAACAGCACAAATAGAACATTATTCATACATTTTCTCTCAGGGATGATGAAATTAAATGAAAACACTATATCGTTGAAGAAAGTAATAGTTTATAACAATTGAATGCCATTTAAAGCAGTTTAAAGCATTTTGAAGCAATTATAAAAAGTAGAAAACTGCTAAAAAAAGTACCAATACAACTTTATTCATACATTTTCTCTCAGGGATGATGAAATTAAATGAAAACACTATTTCGTTAAAAAAAGAAATAGTTTAAAACAGTTGAAAGCCATTTAAAGCAGTTTAAAGCATTTTGAAGCAATTCTAAACAGTAGATAACTGTTAAAAACAGCACAAATAGAACATTATTCATACATTTTCTCTCAGGGATGATGAAATTAAATGAAAACACTATATCGTTGAAGAAAGTGATAGTTTAAAACAGTTGAAAGCCATTTAAAGCAGTTTAAAATCATTTTGAAGCAATTCTAAACAGTAGAAAACTGCTAAAAACAGCACAAATAGAACTTTATTCATACATTTTGTCTCAGTTATGACGAAATTAAATGAAAACACTATTTCGTTAAAAGAAGTAATAGTTTTAAACAGTTGAATGCCATTTAAAGCAGTTTAAAGCATTTTGAAGCAATTCTAAAAAGTAGAAAACTGCTAAAAAAAGTACCAATAGACTTTATTCATACATTTTGTCTCAGTTATGACGAAATTAAATGAAAACACTATATCGTTGAAGAAAGTAATAGTTTAAAACAATTGTAAGCCATTTAAAGCAGTTTAAAGCATTTTGAAGCAATTCTAAACAGTAGAAAACTGGTAAAAAAAAGTACCAATAGACTTTATTCATACATTTTCTCTCAGTTATGACGAAATTAAATGAAAACACTATATCGTTGAAGAAAGTAATAGTTTAAAACAATTGTAAGCCATTTAAAGCAGTTTAAAGCATTTTGAAGCAATTCTAAACAGTAGAAAACTGGTAAAAAAAAGTACCAATAGACTTTATTCATACATTTTCTCTCAGTTATGACGAAATTAAATGAAAACACTATTTGGTTAAAGAAAGTGATAGTTTAAAACAGTTGAAAGCCATTTAAAGCAGTTTAAAGCATTTTAAAGCAATATTAAACAGTAGAAAACTGCTAAAAAAAGTACCAATACAACTTTATTCATACATTTTCTCTCAGGGATGATGAAATTAAATGAAAACACTATTTCGTTGAAGAAAGTATTAGTTTAAAACAATTGAATGCCATTTAAAGCAGTTTAAAGCATTTTGAAGCAATTCTAAAAAGTAGAAAACTGCTAAAAAAAGTACCAATAGACTTTATTCATACATTTTGTCTCAGTTATGACGAAATTAAATGAAAACACTATATCGTTGAAGAAAGTAATAGTTTAAAACAATTGAAAGCCATTTAAAGCAGTTTAAAGCATTTTAAGGCAATTCTTAACAGTAGATAACTGTTAAAAACAGCACAAATAGAACATTATTCATACATTTTCTCTCAGGGATGATGAAATTAAATGAAAACACTATATCGTTGAAGAAAGTAATAGTTTAAAACAGTTGAAAGCCATTTAAAGCAGTTTAAAGCATTTTGAAGCAATTCTAAAAAGTAGAAAACTGCTAAAAAAAGTACCAATAGACTTTATTCATACATTTTCTCTCAGGGATGATGAAATTAAATGAAAACACTATTTCGTTGAAGAAAGTGATAGTTTAAAACAGTTGAAAGCCATTTAAAGCAGTTTAAAGCATTTTGAAGCAATTTTAAAAAGTAGAAAACTGGTAATAAAGTACCAATAGACTTTATTCATACATTTTGTCTCAGTTATGACGAAATTAAATGAAAACACTATATCGTTACAGAAAGTAATAGTTTAAAACAATTAAAAGCCATTTAAAGCATTTTGAAGCAATTCTAAACAGTATATAACTGCTAAAAAAAGTACCAATAGACTTTATTCATACATTTTGTCTCAGTTATGACGAAATTAAATGAAAACACTATATCGTTGAAGAAAGTAATAGTTTAAAACAATTGAAAGCCATTTAAAGCAGTTTAAAGCATTTTAAGGCAATTCTAAACAGTAGATAACTGTTAAAAAAAGTACAAATAGAACATTATTCATACATTTCCTCTCAAGGATTATGAAATTAAATGAAAACACTATTTCGTTAAAAAAAGAAATAGTTTAAAACAGTTGAAAGCCATTTAAAGCAGTTTAAAGCATTTTGAAGCAATTCTAAACAGTAGATAACTGTTAAAAACAGCACAAATAGAACATTATTCATACATTTTCTCTCAGGGATGATGAAATTAAATGAAAACACTATTTCGTTGAAGAAAGTGATAGTTTAAAACAGTTGAAAGCCATTTAAAGTAGTTTAAAGCATTTTGAAGCAATTTTAAAAAGTAAAAAACTGGTAATAAAGTACCAATAGACTTTATTCATACATTTTCTCTCAGTTATGACGAAATTAAATGAAAACACTATATCGTTGAAGAAAGTAATAGTTTAAAACAATTGAAAGCCATTTAAAGCAGTTTAAAGCATTATGAAGCAATTCTAAACAGTAGATAACTGTTAAAAACAGCACAAATAGAACATTATTCATACATTTTCTCTCAGGGATGATGAAATTAAATGAAAACACAATTTCGTTGAAGAAAGTAATAGTTTAAAACAATTGAATGCCATTTAAAGCAGTTTAAAGCATTTTAAAGCAATTCTAAAAAGTAGAAAACTGCTAAAAAAAGTACCAATACAACTTTATTCATACATTTTCTCTCAGGGATGATGAAATTAAATGAAAACACTATTTCGTTAAAAAAAAAAATAGTTTAAAACAGTTGAAAGCCATTTAAAGCAGTTTAAAGCATTTTGAAGCAATTCTAAACAGTAGATAACTGTTAAAAACAGCACAAATAGAACATTATTCATACATTTTCTCTCAGGGATGATGAAATTAAATGAAAACACTATATCGTTGAAGAAAGTGATAGTTTAAAACAGTTGAAAGCCATTTAAAGCAGTTTAAAGCATTTTGAAGCAATTTTAAAAAGTAGAAAACTGGTAATAAAGTACCAATAGACTTTATTCATACATTTTGTCTCAGTTATGACGAAATTAAATGAAAACACTATATCGTTACAGAAAGTAATAGCTTAAAACAATTGAAAGCCATTTAAAGCAGTTTAAAGCATTTTGAAGCAATTCTAAACAGTAGATAACTGTTAAAAACAGCACAAATAGAACATTATTCATACATTTTCTCTCAGAGATGATGAAATTAAATGAAAACACTATATCGTTGAAGAAAGTGATAGTTTAAAACAGTTGAAAGCCATTAAAAGCAGTTTAAAATCATTTTGAAGCAATTCTAAACAGTAGAAAACTGCTAAAAACAGCACAAATAGAACTTTATTCATACATTTTCTCTCAAGGATGATGAAATTGAATGAAAACACTATTTCGTTAAAAGAAGTAATAGTTTTAAACAGTTGAATGCCATTTAAAGCAGTTTAAAGCATTTTGAAGCAATTCTAAAAAGTAGAAAACTGCTAAAAAAAGTACCAATAGACTTTATTCATACATTTTGTCTCAGTTATGACGAAATTAAATGAAAACACTATATCGTTGAAGAAAGTAATAGTTTAAAACAATTGAAAGCCATTTAAAGCAGTTTAAAGCATTTTGAAGCAATTCTAAACAGTAGATAACTGTTAAAAACAGCACAAATAGAACATTATTCATACATTTTCTCTCAAGGATTATGAAATTAAATGAAAACACTATTTCGTTAAAAAAAGAAATAGTTTAAGACAGTTGAAAGCCATTTAAAGCAGTTTAAAGCATTTTGAAGCAATTCTATACAGTAGAAAAAAAAGAACCAATAGAAATTTATTTATACATTTTCTCTCAGGGATGATGAAATTTAATGAAAACACTATATCGCTGAAGAAAGTAATAGTTTAAAACAATTGAAAGCCATTTTAAGCAGTTTAAAGCATTTTGAAGCAATTCTAAACAGTAGAAAACTGGTAAAAAAAAGTACCAATAGACTTTATTCATACATTTTCTCTCAGTTATGACGAAATTAAATGAAAACACTATTTGGTTAAAGAAAGTGATAGTTTAAAACAGTTGAAAGCCATTTAAAGCAGTTTAAAGCATTTTAAAGCAATATTAAACAGTAGAAAACTGCTAAAAAAAGTACCAATACAACTTTATTCATACATTTTCTCTCAGGGATGATGAAATTAAATGAAAACACTATTTCGTTGAAGAAAGTAATAGTTTAAAACAATTGAATGCCATTTAAAGCAGTTTAAAGCATTTTGAAGCAATTCTAAAAAGTAGAAAACTGCTAAAAAAAGTACCAATAGACTTTATTCATACATTTTGTCTCAGTTATGACGAAATTAAATGAAAACACTATATCGTTGAAGAAAGTAATAGTTTAAAACAATTGAAAGCCATTTAAAGCAGTTTAAAGCATTTTAAGGCAATTCTAAACAGTAGATAACTGTTAAAAACAGTACAAATAGAACATTATTCATACATTTTCTCTCAGGGATGATGAAATTAAATGAAAACACTATATCGTTGAAGAAAGTGATAGTTTAAAACAGTTGAAAGCTATTTAAAGCAGTTTAAAATCATTTTGAAGCAATTCTAAACAGTAGAAAACTGCTAAAAACAGCACAAATAGAACTTTATTCATACATTTTCTCTCAAGGATGATGAAATTAAATGAAAACACTATTTCGTTAAAAGAAGTAATAGTTTTAAACAGTTGAAAGCCATTTAAAGCAGTTTAAAGCATTTTGAAGCAATTCTAAACAGTAGATAACTGTTAAAAACAGCACAAATAGAACATTATTCATACATTTTCTCTCAGGGATGATGAAATTAAATGAAAACACTATTTCGTTGAAGAAAGTAATAGTTTAAAACAATTGAATGCCATTTAAAGCAGTTTAAAGCATTTTAAAGCAATTCTAAAAAGAAGAAAACTGCTAAAAAAAAGTACCAATACAACTTTATTCATACATTTTCTCTCAGGGATGATAAATTAAATGAAAACACTATTTCGTTAAAAAAAGAAATAGTTTAAAACAGTTGAAAGCCATTTAAAGCAGTTTAAAGCATTTTGAAGCAATTTTAAAAAGTAGAAAACTGCTAAAAAAAGTACCAATAGACTTTATTCATACATTTTGTCTCAGTTATGACGAAATTAAATGAAAACACTATATCGTTGAAGAAAGTAATAGTTTAAAACAATTGAAAGCCATTTAAAGCAGTTTAAAGCATTATGAAGCAATTCTAAACAGTAGATAACTGTTAAAAACAGCACAAATAGAACATTATTCATACATTTTCTCTCAAGGATTATGAAATTAAATGAAAACACTATTTCGTTAAAAAAAGAAATAGTTTAAGACAGTTGAAAGCCATTTAAAGCAGTTTAAAGCATTTTGAAGCAATTCTATACAGTAGAAAAAAAAGAACCAATAGAAATTTATTTATACATTTTCTCTCAGGGATGATGAAATTTAATGAAAACACTATATCGCTGAAGAAAGTAATAGTTTAAAACAATTGAAAGCCATTTTAAGCAGTTTAAAGCATTTTGAAGCAATTCTAAACAGTAGAAAACTGGTAAAAAAAAGTACCAATAGACTTTATTCATACATTTTGTCTCAGTTATGACGAAATTAAATGAAAACACTATTTGGTTAAAGAAAGTGATAGTTTAAAACAGTTGAAAGCCATTTAAAGCAGTTTAAAGCATTTTAAAGCAATATTAAACAGTAGAAAACTGCTAAAAAAAGTACCAATACAACTTTATTCATACATTTTCTCTCAGGGATGATGAAATTAAATGAAAACACTATTTCGTTGAAGAAAGTAATAGTTTAAAACAATTGAATGCCATTTAAAGCAGTTTAAAGCATTTTGAAGCAATTCTAAAAAGTAGAAAACTGCTAAAAAAAGTACCAATAGACTTTATTCATACATTTTGTCTCAGTTATGACGAAATTAAATGAAAACACTATATCGTTGAAGAAAGTAATAGTTTAAAACAATTGAAAGCCATTTAAAGCAGTTTAAAGCATTTTAAGGCAATTCTAAACAGTAGATAACTGTTAAAAACAGTACAAATAGAACATTATTCATACATTTTCTCTCAGGGATGATGAAATTAAATGAAAACACTATATCGTTGAAGAAAGTGATAGTTTAAAACAGTTGAAAGCCATTTAAAGCAGTTTAAAGCATTTTGAAGCAATTTTAAAAAGTAGAATACTGGTAATAAAGTACCAATAGACTTTATTCATACATTTTGTCTCAGTTATGACGAAATTAAATGAAAACACTATATCGTTACAGAAAGTAATAGTTTAAAACAATTGAAAGCCATTTAAAGCAGTTTAAAGCATTTTGAAGCAATTCTAAACAGTAGATAACTGTTAAAAACAGCACAAATAGAACATTATTCATACATTTTCTCTCAGGGATGATGAAATTAAATGAAAACACTATATCGTTGAAGAAAGTGATAGTTTAAAACAGTTTAAAGCCATTTAAAGCAGTTTAAAATCATTTTGAAGCAATTCTAAACAGTAGAAAACTGCTAAAAACAGCACAAATAGAACTTTATTCATACATTTTCTCTCAAGGATGATGAAATTAAATGAAAACACTATTTCGTTAAAAGAAGTAATAGTTTTAAACAGTTGAATGCCATTTAAAGCAGTTTAAAGCATTTTGATGCAATTCTAAAAAGTAGAAAACTGCTAAAAAAAGTACCAATAGACTTTATTCATACATTTTGTCTCAGTTATGACGAAATTAAATGAAAACACTATATCGTTGAAGAAAGTAATAGTTTAAAACAATTGAAAGCCATTTAAAGCAGTTTAAAGCATTATGAAGCAATTCTAAACAGTAGATAACTGTTAAAAACAGCACAAATAGAACATTATTCATACATTTTCTCTCAAGGATTATGAAATTAAATGAAAACACTATTTCGTTAAAAAAAGAAATAGTTTAAGACAGTTGAAAGCCATTTAAAGCAGTTTAAAGCATTTTGAAGCAATTCTATACAGTAGAAAAAAAAGAACCAATAGAAATTTATTTATACATTTTCTCTCAGGGATGATGAAATTTAATGAAAACACTATATCGTTGAAGAAAGTAATAGTTTAAAACAATTGAAAGCCATTTTAAGCAGTTTAAAGCATTTTGAAGCAATTCTAAAAAGTAGAAAACTGTTAAAAACAGCACAAATAGAACATTATTCATACATTTTCTCTCAGGGATGATGAAATTAAATGAAAACACTATTTCGTTGAAGAAAGTAATAGTTTAAAACAATTGAATGCCATTTAAAGCAGTTTAAAGCATTTTAAAGCAATTCTAAAAAGTAGAAAACTGCTAAAAAAAGTACCAATACAACTTTATTCATACATTTTCTCTCAGGGATGATGAAATTAAATGAAAACACTATTTCGTTAAAAAAAGAAATAGTTTAAAACAGTTGAAAGCCATTTAAAGCAGTTTAAAGCATTTTGAAGCAATTCTAAACAGTAGATAACTGTTAAAAACAGCACAAATAGAACATTATTCATACATTTTCTCTCAGGGATGATGAAATTAAATGAAAACACTATATCGTTGAAGAAAGTGATAGTTTAAAACAGTTGAAAGCCATTTAAAGCAGTTTAAAGCATTTTGAAGCAATTTTAAAAAGTAGAAAACTGGTAATAAAGTACCAATAGACTTTATTCATACATTTTGTCTCAGTTATGACGAAATTAAATGAAAACACTATATCGTTACAGAAAGTAATAGTTTAAAACAATTGAAAGCCATTTAAAGCAGTTTAAAGCATTTTGAAGCAATTCTAAACAGTAGATAACTGTTAAAAACAGCACAAATAGAACATTATTCATACATTTTCTCTCAGGGATGATGAAATTAAATGAAAACACTATATCGTTGAAGAAAGTGATAGTTTAAAACAGTTGAAAGCCATTTAAAGCAGTTTAAAAGCATTTTGAAGCAATTCTAAACAGTAGAAAACTGCTAAAAACAGCACAAATAGAACTTTATTCATACATTTTCTCTCAAGGATGATGAAATTAAATGAAAACACTATTTCGTTAAAAGAAGTAATAGTTTTAAACAGTTGAATGCCATTTAAAGCATTTTAAAGCATTTTGAAGCAATTCTAAAAAGTAGAAAACTGCTAAAAAAAGTACCAATAGACTTTATTCATACATTTTGTCTCAGTTATGACGAAATTAAATGAAAACACTATATCGTTGAAGAAAGTAATAGTTTAAAACAATTGAAAGCCATTTAAAGCAGTTTAAAGCATTATGAAGCAATTCTAAACAGTAGATAACTGTTAAAAACAGCACAAATAGAACATTATTCATACATTTTCTCTCAAGGATTATGAAATTAAATGAAAACACTATTTCGTTAAAAAAAGAAATAGTTTAAGACAGTTGAAAGCCATTTAAAGCAGTTTAAAGCATTTTGAAGCAATTCTATACAGTAGAAAAAAAAGAACCAATAGAAATTTATTTATACATTTTCTCTCAGGGATGATGAAATTTAATGAAAACACTATATCGCTGAAGAAAGTAATAGTTTAAAACAATTGAAAGCCATTTTAAGCAGTTTAAAGCATTTTGAAGCAATTCTAAACAGTAGAAAACTGGTAAAAAAAAGTACCAATAGACTTTATTCATACATTTTCTCTCAGTTATGACGAAATTAAATGAAAACACTATTTGGTTAAAGAAAGTGATAGTTTAAAACAGTTGAAAGCCATTTAAAGCAGTTTAAAGCATTTTAAAGCAATATTAAACAGTAGAAAACTGCTAAAAAAGTACCAATACAACTTTATTCATACATTTTCTCTCAGGGATGATGAAAATAAATGAAAACACTATTTCGTTGAAGAAAGTAATAGTTTAAAACAATTGAATGCCATTTAAAGCAGTTTAAAGCATTTTGAAGCAATTCTAAAAAGTAGAAAACTGCTAAAAAAAGTACCAATAGACTTTATTCATACATTTTGTCTCAGTTATGACGAAATTAAATGAAAACACTATATCGTTGAAGAAAGTAATAGTTTAAAACAATTGAAAGCCATTTAAAGCAGTTTAAAGCATTTTAAGGCAATTCTAAACAGTAGATAACTGTTAAAAACAGTACAAATAGAACATTATTCATACATTTTCTCTCAGGGATGATGAAATTAAATGAAAACACTATATCGTTGAAGAAAGTGATAGTTTAAAACAGTTGAAATCTATTTAAAGCAGTTTAAAATCATTTTGAAGCAATTCTAAACAGTAGAAAACTGCTAAAAACAGCACAAATAGAACTTTATTCATACATTTTCTCTCAAGGATGATGAAATTAAATGAAAACACTATTTCGTTAAAAGAAGTAATAGTTTAAAACAATTGAAAGCCATTTAAAGCAGTTTAAAGCAATTTAAGGCAATTCTAAACAGTAGATAACTGTTAAAAACAGTACAAATAGAACATTATTCATACATTTTCTCTCAGGGATGATGAAATTAAATGAAAACACTATATCGTTGAAGAAAGTGATAGTTTAAAACAGTTGAAAGCCATTTAAAGCAGTTTAAAGCATTTTGAAGCAATTTTAAAAAGTAGAAAACTGGTAATAAAGTACCAATAGACTTTATTCATACATTTTGTCTCAGTTATGACGAAATTAAATGAAAACACTATATCGTTACAGAAAGTAATAGTTTAAAACAATTGAAAGCCATTTAAAGCAGTTTAAAGCATTTTGAAGCAATTCTAAACAGTAGATAACTGTTAAAAACAGCACAAATAGAACATTATTCATACATTTTCTCTCAGGGATGATGAAATTAAATGAAAACACTATATCGTTGAAGAAAGTGATAGTTTAAAACAGTTGAAAGCCATTTAAAGCAGTTTAAAATCATTTTGAAGCAATTCTAAACAGTAGAAAACTGCTAAAAACAGCACAAATAGAACTTTATTCATACATTTTCTCTCAAGGATGATGAAATTAAATGAAAACACTATTTCGTTAAAAGAAGTAATAGTTTTAAACAGTTGAATGCCATTTAAAGCAGTTTAAAGCATTTTGATGCAATTCTAAAAAGTAGAAAACTGCTAAAAAAAAGTACCAATAGACTTTATTCATACATTTTGTCTCAGTTATGACGAAATTAAATGAAAACACTATATCGTTGAAGAAAGTAATAGTTTAAAACAATTGAAAGCCATTTAAAGCAGTTTAAAGCATTATGAAGCAATTCTAAACAGTAGATAACTGTTAAAAACAGCACAAATAGAACATTATTCATACATTTTCTCTCAAGGATTATGAAATTAAATGAAAACACTATTTCGTTAAAAAAAGAAATAGTTTAAGACAGTTGAAAGCCATTTAAAGCAGTTTAAAGCATTTTGAAGCAATTCTATACAGTAGAAAAAAAAGAACCAATAGAAATTTATTTATACATTTTCTCTCAGGGATGATGAAATTTAATGAAAACACTATATCGCTGAAGAAAGTAATAGTTTAAAACAATTGAAAGCCATTTTAAGCAGTTTAAAGCATTTTGAAGCAATTCTAAACAGTAGAAAACTGTTAAAAACAGCACAAATAGAACATTATTCATACATTTTCTCTCAGGGATGATGAAATTAAATGAAAACACTATTTCGTTGAAGAAAGTAATAGTTTAAAACAATTGAATGCCATTTAAAGCAGTTTAAAGCATTTTGAAGCAATTCTAAACAGTAGAAAACTGCTAAAAAAAGTACCAATACAACTTTATTCATACATTTTCTCTCAGGGATGATGAAATTAAATGAAAACACTATTTCGTTAAAAAAAGAAATAGTTTAAAACAGTTGAAAGCCATTTAAAGCAGTTTAAAGCATTTTGAAGCAATTTTAAAAAGTAGAAAACTGGTAATAAAGTACCAATAGACTTTATTCATACATTTTGTCTCAGTTATGACGAAATTAAATGAAAACACTATATCGTTACAGAAAGTAATAGTTTAAAACAATTGAAAGCCATTTAAAGCAGTTTAAAGCATTTTGAAGCAATTCTAAACAGTAGATAACTGTTAAAAACAGCACAAATAGAACATTATTCATACATTTTCTCTCAGGGATGATGAAATTAAATGAAAACACTATATCGTTGAAGAAAGTGATAGTTTAAAACAGTTGAAAGCCATTTAAAGCAGTTTAAAATCATTTTGAAGCAATTCTAAACAGTAGAAAACTGCTAAAAACAGCACAAATAGAACTTTATTCATACATTTTCTCTCAAGGATGATGAAATTAAATGAAAACACTATTTCGTTAAAAGAAGTAATAGTTTTAAACAGTTGAATGCCATTTAAAGCATTTTAAAGCATTTTGAAGCAATTCTAAAAAGTAGAAAACTGCTAAAAAAAGTACCAATAGACTTTATTCATACATTTTGTCTCAGTTATGACGAAATTAAATGAAAACACTATATCGTTGAAGAAAGTAATAGTTTAAAACAATTGAAAGCCATTTAAAGCAGTTTAAAGCATTATGAAGCAATTCTAAACAGTAGATAACTGTTAAAAACAGCACAAATAGAACATTATTCATACATTTTCTCTCAAGGATTATGAAATTAAATGAAAACACTATTTCGTTAAAAAAAGAAATAGTTTAAGACAGTTGAAAGCCATTTAAAGCAGTTTAAAGCATTTTGAAGCAATTCTATACAGTAGAAAAAAAAGAACCAATAGAAATTTATTTATACATTTTCTCTCAGGGATGATGAAATTTAATGAAAACACTATATCGCTGAAGAAAGTAATAGTTTAAAACAATTGAAAGCCATTTTAAGCAGTTTAAAGCATTTTGAAGCAATTCTAAACAGTAGAAAACTGGTAAAAAAAAGTACCAATAGACTTTATTCATACATTTTCTCTCAGTTATGACGAAATTAAATGAAAACACTATTTGGTTAAAGAAAGTGATAGTTTAAAACAGTTGAAAGCCATTTAAAGCAGTTTAAAGCATTTTAAAGCAATATTAAACAGTAGAAAACTGCTAAAAAAGTACCAATACAACTTTATTCATACATTTTCTCTCAGGGATGATGAAATTAAATGAAAACACTATTTCGTTGAAGAAAGTAATAGTTTAAAACAATTGAATGCCATTTAAAGTAGTTTAAAGCATTTTGAAGCAATTCTAAAAAGTAGAAAACTGCTAAAAAAAGTACCAATAGACTTTATTCATACATTTTGTCTCAGTTATGACGAAATTAAATGAAAACACTATATCGTTGAAGAAAGTAATAGTTTAAAACAATTGAAAGCCATTTAAAGCAGTTTAAAGCATTTTAAGGCAATTCTAAACAGTAGAAAACTGTTAAAAACAGTACAAATAGAACATTATTCATACATTTTCTCTCAGGGATGATGAAATTAAATGAAAACACTATATCGTTGAAGAAAGTGATAGTTTAAAACAGTTGAAAGCTATTTAAAGCAGTTTAAAATCATTTTGAAGCAATTCTAAACAGTAGAAAACTGCTAAAAACAGCACAAATAGAACTTTATTCATACATTTTCTCTCAAGGATGATGAAATTAAATGAAAACACTATTTCGTTAAAAGAAGTAATAGTTTAAAACAATTGAAAGCCATTTAAAGCAGTTTTAAGCATTTTGAAGCAATTCTAAACAGTAGATAACTGTTAAAAACAGCACAAATAGAACATTATTCATACATTTTCTCTCAGGGATGATGAAATTAAATGAAAACACTATATCGTTGAAGAAAGTGATAGTTTAAAACAGTTGAAAGCCATTTAAAGCAGTTTAAAATCATTTTGAAGCAATTCTAAACAGTAGAAAACTGCTAAAAACAGCACAAATAGAACTTTATTCATACATTTTCTCTCAAGGATGATGAAATTAAATGAAAACACTATTTCGTTAAAAGAAGTAATAGTTTTAAACAGTTGAATGCCATTTAAAGCATTTTAAAGCATTTTGAAGCAATTCGAAAAAGTAGAAAACTGCTAAAAAAAGTACCAATAGACTTTATTCATACATTTTGTCTCAGTTATGACGAAATTAAATGAAAACACTATATCGTTGAAGAAAGTAATAGTTTAAAACAATTGAAAGCCATTTAAAGCAGTTTAAAGCATTATGAAGCAATTCTAAACAGTAGATAACTGTTAAAAACAGCACAAATAGAACATTATTCATACATTTTCTCTCAAGGATTATGAAATTAAATGAAAACACTATTTCGTTAAAAAAAGAAATAGTTTAAGACAGTTGAAAGCCATTTAAAGCAGTTTAAAGCATTTTGAAGCAATTCTATACAGTAGAAAAAAAAGAACCAATAGAAATTTATTTATACATTTTCTCTCAGGGATGATGAAATTTAATGAAAACACTATATCGCTGAAGAAAGTAATAGTTTAAAACAATTGAAAGCCATTTTAAGCAGTTTAAAGCATTTTGAAGCAATTCTAAACAGTAGAAAACTGGTAAAAAAAAGTACCAATAGACTTTATTCATACATTTTCTCTCAGTTATGACGAAATTAAATGAAAACACTATTTGGTTAAAGAAAGTGATAGTTTAAAACAGTTGAAAGCCATTTAAAGCAGTTTAAAGCATTTTAAAGCAATATTAAACAGTAGAAAACTGCTAAAAAAGTACCAATACAACTTTATTCATACATTTTCTCTCAGGGATGATGAAATTAAATGAAAACACTATTTCGTTGAAGAAAGTAATAGTTTAAAACAATTGAATGCCATTTAAAGCAGTTTAAAGCATTTTGAAGCAATTCTAAAAAGTAGAAAACTGCTAAAAAAAGTACCAATAGACTTTATTCATACATTTTGTCTCAGTTATGACGAAATTAAATGAAAACACTATATCGTTGAAGAAAGTAATAGTTTAAAACAATTGAAAGCCATTTAAAGCAGTTTAAAGCATTTTAAGGCAATTCTAAACAGTAGATAACTGTTAAAAACAGTACAAATAGAACATTATTCATACATTTTCTCTCAGGGATGATGAAATTAAATGAAAACACTATATCGTTGAAGAAAGTGATAGTTTAAAACAGTTGAAAGCTATTTAAAGCAGTTTAAAATCATTTTGAAGCAATTCTAAACAGTAGAAAACTGCTAAAAACAGCACAAATAGAACTTTATTCATACATTTTCTCTCAGGGATGATGAAATTAAATGAAAACACTATTTCGTTAAAAGAAGTAATAGTTTTAAACAGTTGAAAGCCATTTAAAGCAGTTTAAAGCATTTTGAAGCAATTCTAAACAGTAGATAACTGTTAAAAACAGCACAAATAGAACATTATTCATACATTTTCTCTCAGGGATGATGAAATTAAATGAAAACACTATTTCGTTGAAGAAAGTAATAGTTTAAAACAATTGAATGCCATTTAAAGCAGTTTAAAGCATTTTAAAGCAATTCTAAAAAGTAGAAAACTGCTAAAAAAAGTACCAATACAACTTTATTCATACATTTTCTCTCAGGGATGATGAAATTAAATGAAAACACTAATTCGTTAAAAAAAGAAATAGTTTAAAACAGTTGAAAGCCATTTAAAGCAGTTTAAAGCATTTTGAAGCAATTCTAAACAGTAGATAACTGTTAAAAACAGCACAAATAGAACATTATTCATACATTTTCTCTCAGGGATGATGAAATTAAATGAAAACACTATATCGTTGAAGAAAGTGATAGTTTAAAACAGTTGAAAGCCATTTAAAGCAGTTTAAAGCATTTTGAAGCAATTTTAAAAAGTAGAAAACTGGTAATAAAGTACCAATAGACTTTATTCATACATTTTGTCTCAGTTATGACGAAATTAAATGAAAACACTATATCGTTACAGAAAGTAATAGTTTAAAACAATTGAAAGCCATTTAAAGCAGTTTAAAGCATTTTGAAGCAATTCTAAACAGTAGATAACTGTTAAAAACAGCACAAATAGAACATTATTCATACATTTTCTCTCAGGGATGATGAAATTAAATGAAAACACTATATCGTTGAAGAAAGTGATAGTTTAAAACAGTTGAAAGCCATTTAAAGCAGTTTAAAATCATTTTGAAGCAATTCTAAACAGTAGAAAACTGCTAAAAACAGCACAAATAGAACTTTATTCATACATTTTCTCTCAAGGATGATGAAATTAAATGAAAACACTATTTCGTTAAAAGAAGTAATAGTTTTAAACAGTTGAATGCCATTTAAAGCATTTTAAAGCATTTTGAAGCAATTCTAAAAAGTAGAAAACTGCTAAAAAAAGTACCAATAGACTTTATTCATACATTTTGTCTCAGTTATGACGAAATTAAATGAAAACACTATATCGTTGAAGAAAGTAATAGTTTAAAACAATTGAAAGCCATTTAAAGCAGTTTAAAGCATTATGAAGCAATTCTAAACAGTAGATAACTGTTAAAAACAGCACAAATAGAACATTATTCATACATTTTCTCTCAAGGATTATGAAATTAAATGAAAACACTATTTCGTTAAAAAAAGAAATAGTTTAAGACAGTTGAAAGCCATTTAAAGCAGTTTAAAGCATTTTGAAGCAATTCTATACAGTAGAAAAAAAAGAACCAATAGAAATTTATTCATACATTTTCTCTCAGGGATGATGAAATTTAATGAAAACACTATATCGCTGAAGAAAGTAATAGTTTAAAACAATTGAAAGCCATTTTAAGCAGTTTAAAGCATTTTGAAGCAATTCTAAACAGTAGAAAACTGGTAAAAAAAAGTACCAATAGACTTTATTCATACATTTTCTCTCAGTTATGACGAAATTAAATGAAAACACTATTTGGTTAAAGAAAGTGATAGTTTAAAACAGTTGAAAGCCATTTAAAGCAGTTTAAAGCATTTTAAAGCAATATTAAACAGTAGAAAACTGCTAAAAAAAGTACCAATACAACTTTATTCATACATTTTCTCTCAGGGATGATGAAATTAAATGAAAACACTATTTCGTTGAAGAAAGTAATAGTTTAAAACAATTGAATGCCATTTAAAGCATTTTAAAGCAATTCTAAAAAGTAGAAAACTGCTAAAAAAAGTACCAATAGACTTTATTCATACATTTTGTCTCAGTTATGACGAAATTAAATGAAAACACTATATCGTTGAAGAAAGTAATAGTTTAAAACAATTGAAAGCCATTTAAAGCAGTTTAAAGCATTTTAAGGCAATTCTAAACAGTAGATAACTGTTAAAAACAGTACCAATAGAACATTATTCATACATTTTCTCTCAAGGATTATGAAATTAAATGAAAACACTATTTCGTTAAAAAAAGAAATAGTTTAAAACAGTTGAAAGCCATTTAAAGCAGTTTAAAGCATTTTGAAGCAATTCTAAACAGTAGATAACTGTTAAAAACAGCACAAATAGAACTTTATTCATACATTTTCTCTCAGGGATGATGAAATTAAATGAAAACACTATATCGTTGAAGAAAGTAATAGTTTAAAACAGTTGAATGCCATTTAAAGCAGTTTAAAGCATTTTGAAGCAATTCTAAAAAGTAGAAAACTGCTAAAAAAAGTACCAATAGACTTTATTCATACATTTTCTCTCAGGGATGATGAAATTAAATGAAAACACTATTTCGTTGAAGAAAGTGATAGTTTAAAACAGTTGAAAGCCATTTAAAGCAGTTTAAAGCATTTTGAAGCAATTTTAAAAAGTAAAAAACTGGTAATAAAGTACCAATAGACTTTATTCATACATTTTGTCTCAGTTATGACGAAATTAAATGAAAACACTATATCGTTGAAGAAAGTAATAGTTTAAAACAATTGAAAGCCATTTAAAGCAGTTTAAAGCATTTTGAAGCAATTCTAAACAGTAGATAACTGTTAAAAACAGTACAAATAGAACATTATTCATACATTTTCTCTCAGGGATGATAAAATTAAATGAAAACACTATTTCGTTAAAAGAAGTAATAGTTTTAAACAGTTGAATGCCATTTAAAGCAGTTTAAAGCATTTTGAAGCAATTCTAAAAAGTAGAAAACTGCTAAAAAAAAGTACCAATAGACTTTATTCATACATTTTGTCTCAGTTATGACGAAATTAAATGAAAACACTATATCGTTGAAGAAAGTAATAGTTTAAAACAATTGAAAGCCATTTAAAGCAGTTTAAAGCATTATGAAGCAATTCTAAACAGTAGATAACTGTTAAAAACAGCACAAATAGAACATTATTCATGCATTTTCTCTCAAGGATTATGAAATTAAATGAAAACACTATTTCGTTAAAAAAAAAAATAGTTTAAGACAGTTGAAAGCCATTTAAAGCAGTTTAAAGCATTTTGAAGCAATTCTATACAGTAGAAAAAAAAGAACCAATAGAAATTTATTTATACATTTTCTCTCAGGGATGATGAAATTTAATGAAAACACTATATCGCTGAAGAAAGTAATAGTTTAAAACAATTGAAAGCCATTTTAAGCAGTTTAAAGCATTTTGAAGCAATTCTAAACAGTAGAAAACTGGTAAAAAAAAGTACCAATAGACTTTATTCATACATTTTGTCTCAGTTATGACGAAATTAAATGAAAACACTATATCGTTGAAGAAAGTAATAGTTTAAAACAATTGAATGCCATTTAAAGCAGTTTAAAGCATTTTGAAGCAATTCTAAACAGTAGATAACTGTTAAAAACAGCACAAATAAAACATTATTCATACATTTTCTCTCAGGGATGATGAAATTAAATGAAAACACTATTTGGTTAAAAAAAGTGACAGTTTAAAACAGTTGAAAGCCATTTAAAGCAGTTTAAAGCATTTTGAAGCAATTCTTAACATTAGAAAAAAAAGTACCAATAGAACTTTATTCATACATTTTCTCTCAGGGATGATGAAATTAAATGAAAACACTATATCGTTGAAGAAAGTGATAGTTTAAAACAGTTGAAAGCCATTTAAAGCAGTTTAAAATCATTTCGAAGCAATTCTAAACAGTAGAAAACTGCTAAAAACAGCACAAATAGAACTTTATTCATACATTTTCTCTCAGGGATGATGAAATTAAATGAAAACACTATTTCGTTGAAGAAAGTAATAGTTTAAAACAATTGTATGCCATTTAAAGCAGTTTAAAGCATTTTGAAGCAATTCTAAAAAGTAGAAAACTGCTAAAAAAAGTACCAATAGACTTTATTCATACATTTTGTCTCAGTTATGACGAAATTAAATGAAAACACTATATCGTTGAAGAAAGTAATAGTTTAAAACAATTGAAAGCCATTTAAAGCAGTTTAAAGCATTATGAAGCAATTCTAAACAGTAGATAACTGTTAAAAACAGCACAAATAGAACATTATTCATACATTTTCTCTCAGGGATGATGAAATTAAATGAAAACACTATTTGGTTAAAAAAAGTGACAGTTTAAAACAGTTGAAAGCCATTTAAAGCAGTTTAAAGCATTTTGAAGCAATTCTAAACAGTAGATAACTGTTAAAAACAGCACAAATAAAACATTATTCATACATTTTCTCTCAGGGATGATGAAATTAAATGAAAACACTATTTGGTTAAAAAAAGTGACAGTTTAAAACAGTTGAAAGCCATTTAAAGCAGTTTAAAGCATTTTGAAGCAATTCTTAACATTAGAAAAAAAAGTACCAATAGAACTTTATTCATACATTTTCTCTCAGGGATGACGAAATTAAATGAAAACACTATTTGGTTAAAGAAAGTGATAGTTTAAAACAGTTGAAAGCCATTTAAAGCAGTTTAAAGCATTTTAAAGCAATATTAAACAGTAGAAAACTGCTAAAAAAAGTACCAATACAACTTTATTCATACATTTTCTCTCAGGGATGATGAAATTAAATGAAAACACTATTTCGTTGAAGAAAGTAATAGTTTAAAACAATTGATTGCCATTTAAAGCAGTTTAAAGCATTTTGAAGCAATTCTAAAAAGTAGAAAACTGCTAAAAAAAGTACCAATAGACTTTATTCATACATTTTGTCTCAGTTATGACGAAATTAAATGAAAACACTATATCGTTGAAGAAAGTAATAGTTTAAAACAATTGAAAGCCATTTAAAGCAGTTTAAAGCATTATGAAGCAATTCTAAACAGTAGATAACTGTTAAAAACAGCACAAATAGAACATTAGTCATACATTTTCTCTCAAGGATTATGAAATTAAATGAAAACACTATTTCGTTAAAAAAAGAAATAGTTTAAGACAGTTGAAAGCCATTTAAAGCAGTTTAAAGCATTTTGAAGCAATTCTATACAGTAGAAAAAAAAGAACCAATAGAAATTTATTTATACATTTTCTCTCAGGGATGATGAAATTTAATGAAAACACTATATCGCTGAAGAAAGTAATAGTTTAAAACAATTGAAAGCCATTTAAAGCAGTTTAAAGCATTTTAAGGCAATTCTAAACAGTAGATAACTGTTAAAAACAGTACAAATAGAACATTATTCATACATTTTCTCTCAGGGATGATGAAATTAAATGAAAACACTATTTCGTTGAAGAAAGTAATAGTTTAAAACAGTTGAAAGCCATTTAAAGTAGTTTAAAGCATTTTGAAGCAATTTTAAAAAGTAAAAAACTGGTAATAAAGTACCAATAGACTTTATTCATACATTTTGTCTCAGTTATGACGAAATTAAATGAAAACACTATATCGTTGAAGAAAGTAATAGTTTAAAACAATTGAAAGCCATTTAAAGCAGTTTAAAGCATTTTGAAGCAATTCTAAACAGTAGATAACTGTTAAAAACAGCACAAATAGAACATTATTCATACATTTTCTCTCAAGGATTATGAAATTAAATGAAAACACTATTTCGTTGAAGAAAGTAATAGTTTAAAACAATTGAATGCAATTTAAAGCAGTTTAAAGCATTTTAAAGCAATTCTAAAAAGTAGAAAACTGCTAAAAAAAGTACCAATACAACTTTATTCATACATTTTCTCTCAGGGATGATGAAATTAAATGAAAACACTATTTCGTTAAAAAAAGAAATAGTTTAAAACAGTAAAAAGCCATTTAAAGCAGTTTAAAGCATTTTGAAGCAATTCTAAACAGTAGATAACTGTTAAAAACAGCACAAATAGAACATTATTCATACATTTTCTCTCAGGGATGATGAAATTAAATGAAAACACTATATCGTTGAAGAAAGTGATAGTTTAAAACAGTTGAAAGCCATTTAAAGCAGTTTAAAGCATTTTGAAGCAATTTTAAAAAGTAGAAAACTGGTAATAAAGTACCAATAGACTTTATTCATACATTTTCTCTCAGTTATGACGAAATTAAATGAAAACACTATATCGTTACAGAAAGTAATAGTTTAAAACACTTGAAAGCCATTTAAAGCAGTTTAAAGCATTTTGAAGCAATTCTAAACAGTAGATAACTGTTAAAAACAGCACAAATAGAACATTATTCATACATTTTCTCTCAGGGATGATGAAATTAAATGAAAACACTATATCGTTGAAGAAAGTGATAGTTTAAAACAGTTGAAAGCCATTTAAGCAGTTTAAAATCATTTTGAAGCAATTCTAAACAGTAGAAAACTGCTAAAAACAGCACAAATAGAACTTTATTCATACATTTTCTCTCAAGGATGATGAAATTAAATGAAAACACTATTTCGTTAAAAAAAGAAATAGTTTAAAACAGTTGAAGGCCATTTAAAGCAGTTTAAAGCATTTTGAAGCAATTCTAAAAAGTAGAAAACTGCTAAAAAAAGTACCAATAGACTTTATTCATATATTTTGTCTCAGTTATGACGAAATTAAATGAAAACACTATATCGTTGAAGAAAGTAATAGTTTAAAACAATTGAAAGCCATTTAAAGCAGTTTAAAGCATTATGAAGCAATTCTAAACAGTAGATAACTGTTAAAAACAGCACAAATAGAACATTATTCATACATTTTCTCTCAAGGATTATGAAATTAAATGAAAACACTATTTCGTTAAAAAAAGAAATAGTTTAAGACAGTTGAAAGCCATTTAAAGCAGTTTAAAGCATTTTGAAGCAATTCTATACAGTAGAAAAAAAAGAACCAATAGAAATTTATTTATACATTTTCTCTCAGGGATGATAAAATTTAATGAAAACACTATATCGCTGAAGAAAGTAATAGTTTAAAACAATTGAAAGCCATTTTAAGCAGTTTAAAGCATTTTGAAGCAATTCTAAACAGTAGAAAACTGGTAAAAAAAAGTACCAATAGACTTTATTCATACATTTTCTCTCAGTTATGACGAAATTAAATGAAAACACTATATCGTTGAAGAAAGTAATAGTTTAAAACAATTGAAAGCCATTTAAAGCAGTTTAAAGCATTTTAAAGCAATATTAAACAGTAGAAAACTGCTAAAAAAAGTACCAATACAACTTTATTCATACATTTTCTCTCAGGGATGATGAAATTAAATGAAAACACTATTTCGTTGAAGAAAGTAATAGTTTAAAACAATTGAATGCCATTTAAAGCAGTTTAAAGCATTTTGAAGCAATTCTAAAAAGTAGAAAACTGCTAAAAAAAGTACCAATAGACTTTATTCATACATTTTGTCTCAGTTATGACGAAATTAAATGAAAACACTATATCGTTGAAGAAAGTAATAGTTTAAAACAATTGAAAGCCATTTAAAGCAGTTTAAAGCATTTTAAGGCAGTTCTAAACAGTAGATAACTGTTAAAAACAGTACAAATAGAACATTATTCATACATTTTCTCTCAAGGATTATGAAATTAAATGAAAACACTATTTCGTTAAAAAAAGAAATAGTTTAAAACAGTTGAAAGCCATTTAAAGCAGTTTAAAGCATTTTGAAGCAATTCTAAACAGTAGATAACTGTTAAAAACAGCACAAATAGAACATTATTCATACATTTTCTCTCAGGGATGATGAAATTAAATGAAAACACTATATCGTTGAAGAAAGTAATAGTTTAAAACAGTTGAATGCCATTTAAAGCAGTTTAAAGCATTTTGAAGCAATTCTAAAAAGTAGAAAACTGCTAAAAAAAGTACCAATAGACTTTATTCATACATTTTCTCTCAGGGATGATGAAATTAAATGAAAACACTATTTCGTTGAAGAAAGTGATAGTTTAAAACAGTTGAAAGCCATTTAAAGCAGTTTAAAGCATTTTGAAGCAATTTTAAAAAGTAAAAAACTGGTAATAAAGTACCAATAGACTTTATTCATACATTTTGTCTCAGTTATGACGAAATTAAATGAAAACACTATATCGTTGAAGAAAGTAATAGTTTAAAACAATTGAAAACCATTTAAAGCAGTTTAAAGCATTTTGAAGCAATTCTAAACAGTAGATAACTGTTAAAAACAGCACAAATAAAACATTATTCATACATTTTCTCTCAGGGATGATGAAATTAAATGAAAACACTATTTGGTTAAAAAAAGTGACAGTTTAAAACAGTTGAAAGCCATTTAAAGCAGTTTAAAGCATTTTGAAGCAATTCTAAACAGTAGATAACTGTTAAAAACAGCACAAATAAAACATTATTCATACATTTTCTCTCAGGGATGATGAAATTAAATGAAAACACTATTTGGTTAAAAAAAGTGACAGTTTAAAACAGTTGAAAGCCATTTAAAGCAGTTTAAAGCATTTTGAAGCAATTCTTAACATTAGAAAAAAAAGTACCAATAGAACTTTATTCATACATTTTCTCTCAGGGATGACGAAATTAAATGAAAACACTATTTGGTTAAAGAAAGTGATAGTTTAAAACAGTTGAAAGCCATTTAAAGCAGTTTAAAGCATTTTAAAGCAATATTAAACAGTAGAAAACTGCTAAAAAAAGTACCAATACAACTTTATTCATACATTTTCTCTCAGGGATGATGAAATTAAATGAAAACACTATTTCGTTGAAGAAAGTAATAGTTTAAAACAATTGATTGCCATTTAAAGCAGTTTAAAGCATTTTGAAGCAATTCTAAAAAGTAGAAAACTGCTAAAAAAAGTACCAATAGACTTTATTCATACATTTTGTCTCAGTTATGACGAAATTAAATGAAAACACTATATCGTTGAAGAAAGTAATAGTTTAAAACAATTGAAAGCCATTTAAAGCAGTTTAAAGCATTATGAAGCAATTCTAAACAGTAGATAACTGTTAAAAACAGCACAAATAGAACATTATTCATACATTTTCTCTCAAGGATTATGAAATTAAATGAAAACACTATTTCGTTAAAAAAAGAAATAGTTTAAGACAGTTGAAAGCCATTTAAAGCAGTTTAAAGCATTTTGAAGCAATTCTATACAGTAGAAAAAAAAGAACCAATAGAAATTTATTTATACATTTTCTCTCAGGGATGATGAAATTTAATGAAAACACTATATCGCTGAAGAAAGTAATAGTTTAAAACAATTGAAAGCCATTTAAAGCAGTTTAAAGCATTTTAAGGCAATTCTAAACAGTAGATAACTGTTAAAAACAGTACAAATAGAACATTATTCATACATTTTCTCTCAGGGATGATGAAATTAAATGAAAACACTATTTCGTTGAAGAAAGTAATAGTTTAAAACAGTTGAAAGCCATTTAAAGTAGTTTAAAGCATTTTGAAGCAATTTTAAAAAGTAAAAAACTGGTAATAAAGTACCAATAGACTTTATTCATACATTTTGTCTCAGTTATGACGAAATTAAATGAAAACACTATATCGTTGAAGAAAGTAATAGTTTAAAACAATTGAAAGCCATTTAAAGCAGTTTAAAGCATTTTGAAGCAATTCTAATCAGTAGATAACTGTTAAAAACAGCACAAATAGAACATTATTCATACATTTTCTCTCAAGGATTATGAAATTAAATGAAAACACTATTTCGTTGAAGAAAGTAATAGTTTAAAACAATTGAATGCAATTTAAAGCAGTTTAAAGCATTTTAAAGCAATTCTAAAAAGTAGAAAACTGCTAAAAAAAGTACCAATACAACTTTATTCATACATTTTCTCTCAGGGATGATGAAATTAAATGAAAACACTATTTCGTTAAAAAAAGAAATAGTTTAAAACAGTAAAAAGCCATTTAAAGCAGTTTAAAGCATTTTGAAGCAATTCTAAACAGTAGATAACTGTTAAAAACAGCACAAATAGAACATTATTCATACATTTTCTCTCAGGGATGATGAAATTAAATGAAAACACTATATCGTTGAAGAAAGTGATAGTTTAAAACAGTTGAAAGCCATTTAAAGCAGTTTAAAGCATTTTGAAGCAATTTTAAAAAGTAGAAAACTGGTAATAAAGTACCAATAGACTTTATTCATACATTTTCTCTCAGTTATGACGAAATTAAATGAAAACACTATATCGTTACAGAAAGTAATAGTTTAAAACACTTGAAAGCCATTTAAAGCAGTTTAAAGCATTTTGAAGCAATTCTAAACAGTAGATAACTGTTAAAAACAGCACAAATAGAACATTATTCATACATTTTCTCTCAGGGATGATGAAATTAAATGAAAACACTATATCGTTGAAGAAAGTGATAGTTTAAAACAGTTGAAAGCCATTTAAAGCAGTTTAAAATCATTTTGAAGCAATTCTAAACAGTAGAAAACTGCTAAAAACAGCACAAATAGAACTTTATTCATACATTTTCTCTCAAGGATGATGAAATTAAATGAAAACACTATTTCGTTAAAAAAAGAAATAGTTTAAAACAGTTGAAGGCCATTTAAAGCAGTTTAAAGCATTTTGAAGCAATTCTAAAAAGTAGAAAACTGCTAAAAAAAGTACCAATAGACTTTATTCATATATTTTGTCTCAGTTATGACGAAATTAAATGAAAACACTATATCGTTGAAGAAAGTAATAGTTTAAAACAATTGAAAGCCATTTAAAGCAGTTTAAAGCATTATGAAGCAATTCTAAACAGTAGATAACTGTTAAAAACAGCACAAATAGAACATTATGCATACATTTTCTCTCAAGGATTATGAAATTAAATGAAAACACTATTTCGTTAAAAAAAGAAATAGTTTAAAACAGTAAAAAGCCATTTAAAGCAGTTTAAAGCATTTTGAAGCAATTCTAAACAGTAGATAACTGTTAAAAACAGCACAAATAGAACATTATTCATACATTTTCTCTCAGGGATGATGAAATTAAATGAAAACACTATATCGTTGAAGAAAGTGATAGTTTAAAACAGTTGAAAGCCATTTAAAGCAGTTTAAAGCATTTTGAAGCAATTTTAAAAAGTAGAAAACTGGTAATAAAGTACCAATAGACTTTATTCATACATTTTCTCTCAGTTATGACGAAATTAAATGAAAACACTATATCGTTACAGAAAGTAATAGTTTAAAACACTTGAAAGCCATTTAAAGCAGTTTAAAGCATTTTGAAGCAATTCTAAACAGTAGATAACTGTTAAAAACAGCACAAATAGAACATTATTCATACATTTTCTCTCAGGGATGATGAAATTAAATGAAAACACTATATCGTTGAAGAAAGTGATAGTTTAAAACAGTTGAAAGCCATTTAAAGCAGTTTAAAATCATTTTGAAGCAATTCTAAACAGTAGAAAACTGCTAAAAACAGCACAAATAGAACTTTATTCATACATTTTCTCTCAAGGATGATGAAATTAAATGAAAACACTATTTCGTTAAAAAAAGAAATAGTTTAAAACAGTTGAAGGCCATTTAAAGCAGTTTAAAGCATTTTGAAGCAATTCTAAAAAGTAGAAAACTGCTAAAAAAAGTACCAATAGACTTTATTCATATATTTTGTCTCAGTTATGACGAAATTAAATGAAAACACTATATCGTTGAAGAAAGTAATAGTTTAAAACAATTGAAAGCCATTTAAAGCAGTTTAAAGCATTATGAAGCAATTCTAAACAGTAGATAACTGTTAAAAACAGCACAAATAGAACATTATGCATACATTTTCTCTCAAGGATTATGAAATTAAATGAAAACACTATTTCGTTAAAAAAAGAAATAGTTTAAGACAGTTGAAAGCCATTTAAAGCAGTTTAAAGCATTTTGAAGCAATTCTATACAGTAGAAAAAAAAGAACCAATAGAAATTTATTTATACATTTTCTCTCAGGGATGATAAAATTTAATGAAAACACTATATCGCTGAAGAAAGTAATAGTTTAAAACAATTGAAAGCCATTTTAAGCAGTTTAAAGCATTTTGAAGCAATTCTAAACAGTAGAAAACTGGTAAAAAAAAGTACCAATAGACTTTATTCATACATTTTCTCTCAGTTATGACGAAATTAAATGAAAACACTATATCGTTGAAGAAAGTAATAGTTTAAAACAATTGAAAGCCATTTAAAGCAGTTTAAAGCATTTTAAAGCAATATTAAACAGTAGAAAACTGCTAAAAAAAGTACCAATACAACTTTATTCATACATTTTCTCTCAGGGATGATGAAATTAAATGAAAACACTATTTCGTTGAAGAAAGTAATAGTTTAAAACAATTGAATGCCATTTAAAGCAGTTTAAAGCATTTTGAAGCAATTCTAAAAAGTAGAAAACTGCTAAAAAAAGTACCAATAGACTTTATTCATACATTTTGTCTCAGTTATGACGAAATTAAATGAAAACACTATATCGTTGAAGAAAGTAATAGTTTAAAACAATTGAAAGCCATTTAAAGCAGTTTAAAGCATTTTAAGGCAGTTCTAAACAGTAGATAACTGTTAAAAACAGTACAAATAGAACATTATTCATACATTTTCTCTCAAGGATTATGAAATTAAATGAAAACACTATTTCGTTAAAAAAAGAAATAGTTTAAAACAGTTGAAAGCCATTTAAAGCAGTTTAAAGCATTTTGAAGCAATTCTAAACAGTAGATAACTGTTAAAAACAGCACAAATAGAACATTATTCATACATTTTCTCTCAGGGATGATGAAATTAAATGAAAACACTATATCGTTGAAGAAAGTAATAGTTTAAAACAGTTGAATGCCATTTAAAGCAGTTTAAAGCATTTTGAAGCAATTCTAAAAAGTAGAAAACTGCTAAAAAAAGTACCAATAGACTTTATTCATACATTTTCTCTCAGGGATGATGAAATTAAATGAAAACACTATTTCGTTGAAGAAAGTGATAGTTTAAAACAGTTGAAAGCCATTTAAAGCAGTTTAAAGCATTTTGAAGCAATTTTAAAAAGTAAAAAACTGGTAATAAAGTACCAATAGACTTTATTCATACATTTTGTCTCAGTTATGACGAAATTAAATGAAAACACTATATCGTTGAAGAAAGTAATAGTTTAAAACAATTGAAAACCATTTAAAGCAGTTTAAAGCATTTTGAAGCAATTCTAAACAGTAGATAACTGTTAAAAACAGCACAAATAAAACATTATTCATACATTTTCTCTCAGGGATGATGAAATTAAATGAAAACACTATATCGTTGAAGAAAGTGATAGTTTAAAACAGTTGAAAGCCATTTAAAGCAGTTTAAAATCATTTTGAAGCAATTCTAAACAGTAGAAAACTGCTAAAAACAGCACAAATAGAACTTTATTCATACATTTTCTCTCAAGGATGATGAAATTAAATGAAAACACTATTTCGTTAAAAGAAGTAATAGTTTTAAACAGTTGAATGCCATTTAAAGCAGTTTAAAGCATTTTGAAGCAATTCTAAAAAGTAGAAAACTGCTAAAAAAAGTACCAATAGACTTTATTCATACATTTTGTCTCAGTTATGACGAAATTAAATGAAAACACTATATCGTTGAAGAAAGTAATAGTTTAAAACAATTGAAAGCCATTTAAAGCAGTTTTAAGCATTATGAAGCAATTCTAAACAGTAGATAACTGTTAAAAACAGCACAAATAGAACATTATTCATACATTTTCTCTCGAGGATTATGAAATTAAATGAAAACACTATTTCGTTAAAAAAAGAAATAGTTTAAAACAGTTGAAAGCCATTTAAAGCAGTTTAAAGCATTTTGAAGCAATTCTATACAGTAGAAAAAAAAGAACCAATAGAAATTTATTTATACATTTTCTCTCAGGGATGATGAAATTTAATGAAAACACTATATCGCTGAAGAAAGTAATAGTTTAAAACAATTGAAAGCCATTTTAAGCAGTTTAAAGCATTTTGAAGCAATTCTAAACAGTAGAAAACTGGTAAAAAAAAGTACCAATAGACTTTATGCATACATTTTCTCTCAGTTATAACGAAATTAAATGAAAACACTATTTCGTTAAAAAAAAGATATAGTTTAAAACAGTTGAAAGCCATTTAAAGCAGTTTAAAGCATTTTGAAGCAATTCTAAACAGTAGATAACTGTTAAAAACAGCACAAATAAAACATTATTCATACATTTTCTCTCAGGGATGATGAAATTAAATGAAAACACTATTTGGTTAAAAAAAGTGACAGTTTAAAACAGTTGAAAGCCATTTAAAGCAGTTTAAAGCATTTTGAAGCAATTCTTAACATTAGAAAAAAAAGTACCAATAGAACTTTATTCATACATTTTCTCTCAGGGATGATGAAATTAAATGAAAACACTATATCGTTGAAGAAAGTGATAGTTTAAAACAGTTGAAAGCCATTTAAAGCAGTTTAAAGCATTTTGAAGCAATTCTAAACAGTAGAAAACTGCTAAAAACAGCACAAATAGAACTTTATTCATACATTTTCTCTCAAGGATGATGAAATTAAATGAAAACACCATTTCGTTAAAAAAAGAAATAGTTTTACACAGTTGAATGCCATTTAAAGCAGTTTAAAGCATTTTGAAGCAATTCTAAAAAGTAGAAAACTGCTAAAAAAAGTACCAATAGACTTTATTCATACATTTTGTCTCAGTTATGACGAAATTAAATGAAAACACTATATCGCTTCTTGCAAAACTGGAAGCGTATGGGTTAGGCGAACAAACCGTTAAATGGCTTGAAAACTACCTGGGCAATCGACGTTTTCGTGTCGTTGTAGACGGTACTTCTTCAAATGAATTTCGGACAAATTCAGGAGTACCTCAGGGCTCGGTTCTCTCCCCCACCCTTTTTACATTATACATAAATGATCTTTTAAAATCAACAACGAATCCGATTCATAGTTTTGCTGATGATAGCACTCTGCATACTTCACACTGTTACTCGTCCTTAAACTTCAAAGAAAGGGAAGAGGAAAGAAACGCAGTGTTGAAGTCGTTGAATGAGGATTTGAATAGAATCATTAAATGGGGTGATTGTAATTCCGTAACATTTAACGCGGCAAAAACGCAACTTTGCAACATAACGCGACTTAAGAACTTCAATTCAGAAACGGAAATTATGTTCAACCAAACAAAACTCGAAAAAAAACCGTCGGTCCGCCTTCTCGGAGTAAATATAGCGTCAAATTTGTTATGGCATGAACATATATTAAGTATAGCTAAACAGGCATCTAAAAAATTAGGTTTCTTGTACCGGTGCAAGACATTTTTCAACCCATACCAACTCGGGCTTATTTATAAATCTTTCATACGCCCGTGTATAGAATACTGTTGTCATGTATGGGGAGCTGCGTCAAAAAGCTCATTAGATTTATTAGATAGGGTTCAGAAACGTGCCGTGCGGTTGATAAACGATACTGAAATTACAAACAAATTAGATTCGCTAAAACATCGACGAGACGTGGCTGATCTTACTATTTTTTATAAATATAGCTCAGTTCACTGCTCAAAGGAGGTTGCGGAAATCATGCCTAGTCGCGAAAAGCGGTTACGCGCTACAAGGGCTGGAACAGCTGCTCACAGCCGAACTGTGACTATTGATAAAATTAGAACCGCTAAATATCAAAACGACTTTTTTAATAGAACCGCGATAAAATGGAACGCCTTACCATCGGTCGTGTTTCCCTCCAAATTTAACATACAATCCTTTAAAACTAATGTCCACAAATACCTGAAAACCAATCCTTTAAATTCCAATGCTAATTGACATGGTAGCTTAGGCTATTCATAGGTCTACTTTAAGTTATAAAGCCTAAACATGTCAATTCAATAACATAAAAAAAAAAAAAAAAAAAAAAATCGCTGAAGAAAGTAATAGTTTAAAACAATTGAAAGCCATTTTAAGCAGTTTAAAGCATTTTGAAGCAATTCTAAACAGTAGATAACTGTTAAAAACAGCACAAATAGAACATTATTCATACATTTTCTCTCAGGGATGATGAAATTAAATGAAAACACTATATCGTTGAAGAAAGTAATAGTTTAAAACAATTGAAAGCCATTTAAAGCAGTTTAAAGCATTTTAAGGCAATTCTAAACAGTAGATAACTGTTAAAAACAGCACAAATAGAACATTATTCATACATTTTCTCTCAAGGATTATGAAATTAAATGAAAACACTATTTCGTTAAAAAAAGAAATAGTTTAAAACAGTTGAAAGCCATTTAAAGCAGTTTAAAGCATTTTGAAGCAATTCTAAACAGTAGATAACTGTTAAAAACAGCAGAAATAGAACATTATTCATACATTTTCTCTCAGGGATGATGAAATTAAATGAAAACACTATATCGTTGAAGAAAGTAATAGTTTAAAACAATTGAAAGCCATTTAAAGCAGTTTAAAGCATTTTAAGGCAATTCTAAACAGTAGATAACTGTTAAAAACAGCACAAATAGAACTTTATTCATACATTTTCTCTCAGGGATTATGAAGTTAAATGAAAACACTATTTCGTTAAAAAAAGAAATAGTTTAAAACAGTTGAAAGCCATTTAAAGCAGTTTAAAGCATTTTGAAGCAATTCTAAACAGTAGATAACTGTTAAAAACAGCACAAATAGAACATTATTCATACATTTTCTCTCAAGGATTATGAAATTAAATGAAAACACTATTTCGTTAAAAAAAGAAATAGTTTAAGACAGTTGAAAGCCATTTAAAGCAGTTTAAAGCATTTTGAAGCAATTCTATACAGTAGAAAAAAAAAGAACCAATAGAAATTTATTTATACATTTTCTCTCAGGGATGATGAAATTTAATGAAAACACTATATCGCTGAAGAAAGTAATAGTTTAAAACAATTGAAAGCCATTTTAAGCAGTTTAAAGCATTTTGAAGCAATTCTAAACAGTAGAAAATTGCTAAAAAAAAGTACCAATAGACTTTATTCATACATTTTCTCTCAGTTATAACGAAATTAAATGAAAACACTATTTCGTTAAAAAAAGAAATAGTTTAAAACAGTTGAAAGCCATTTAAAGCAGTTTAAAGCATTTTGAAGCAATTCTAAACAGTAGATAACTGTTCAAAACAGCACAAATAGAACATTATTCATACATTTTCTCTCAGGGATGATGAAATTAAATGAAAACACTATATCGTTGAAGAAAGTAATAGTTTAAAACAATTGAAAGCCATTTAAAGCAGTTTAAAGCATTTTAAGGCAATTCTAAACAGTAGATAACTGTTAAAAACAGCACAAATAGAACTTTATTCATACGATTTCCTTTTAGGGATTATGAAATTTAATGAAAACACTATATCGTTGAAGAAAGTGATAGTTTAAAACAGTTGAAAGCCATTTAAAGCAGTTTAAAGCATTTTGAAGCAATTCTAAACTGTAGAAAACTGGTAAAAAAAAGTACCAATAGACTTTATTCATACATTTTCTCTCAGTTATAACGAAATTAAATGAAAACACTATTTCGTTAAAAAAAGAAATAGTTTAAAACAGTTGAAAGCCATTTAAAGCAGTTTAAAGCTTTTTGAAGCAATTCTAAACAGTAGATAACTGTTAAAAACAGCACAAATAAAACATTATTCATACATTTTCTCTCAGGGATGATGAAATTGAATGAAAACACTATTTGGTTAAAAAAAGTGACAGTTTAAAACAGTTGAAAGCCATTTAAAGCAGTTTAAAGCATTTTGAAGCAATTCTTAACATTAGAAAAAAAAGTACCAATAAAACTTTATTCATGCATTTCCTCTCAGGGATGATGAAATTAAATGAAAACACTATATCGTTGAAGAAAGTGATAGTTTAAAACAGTTGAATGCCATTTAAAGCAGTTTAAAGCATTTTGAAGCAATTCTTAAAAGTAGAAAACTGCTAAAAAAAGTACCAATAGACTTTATTCATACATTTTGTCTCAGTTATGACGAAATTAAATGAAAACACTATATCGCTGAAGAAAGTAATAGTTTAAAACAATTGAAAGCCATTTTAAGCAGTTTAAAGCATTTTGAAGCAATTCTAAACAGTAGAAAACTGGTAAAAAAAGTACCAATAGACTTTATTCATACATTTTCTCTCAGTTATGACAAAATTAAATGAAAACACTATTTGGTTAAAGAAAGTGATAGTTTAAAACAGTTGAATGCCTATTAAAGCAGTTTAAAGCATTTTGAAGCAATATTAAACAGTAGAAAACTACTAAAAAAAGTACCAATACAACTTTATTCATACATTTTCTCTCAGGGATGATGAAATTAAATGAAAACACTATTTCGTTGAAGAAAGTAATAGTTTAAAACAATTGAATGCCATTTTAAGCAGTTTAAAACATTTTGAAGCAATTTAAAAAAAGTAGAAAACTGGTAATAAAGTACCAATAGACTTTATTCATACATTTTGTCTCAGTTATGACGAAATTAAATGAAAACACTATATCGTTGAAGAAAGTAATAGTTTAAAACAATTGAAAGCCATTTAAAGCAGTTTAAAGCATTTTGAAGCAATTCTAAACAGTAGATAACTGTTAAAATCAGCACAAATAGAACATTATTCATACATTTTCTCTCAAGGATTATGTAATTAAATGAAAACACTATTTCGTTAAAAAAAGAAATAGTTTAAAACAGTTGAAAGCCATTTAAAGCAGTTTAAAGCATTTTGAAGCAATTCTAAACAGTAGATAACTGTTAAAAACAGCACAAATAGAACATTATTCATACATTTTCTCTCAGGGATGATGAAATTAAAAGAAAACACTATTTGGTTAAAGAAAGTGACAGTTTAAAACAGTTGAAAGCCATTTAAAGCAGTTTAAAGCATTTTAAAGCATTTTGAAGCAATTCTTAACATTAGAAAAAAAAGTACCAATAGAACTTTATTCATACGATTTCCTCTCAGGGATGATGAAATTAAATGAAAACACTATTTCGTTGAAGAAAGTAATAGTTTAAAACAATTGAATGTCATTTTAAGCAGTTTAAAGCATTTTGAAGCAATTTATAAAAAGTAGAAAACTGGTAATAAAGTACCAATAGACTTTATTCATACATTTTGTCTCAGTTATGACGAAATTAAATGAAAACACTATATCGCTGAAGAAAGTAATAGTTTAAAACAATTGAAAGCCATTTTAAGCAGTTTAAAGCATTTTGAAGCAATTCTAAACAGTAGAAAACTGGTAAAAAAAGTACCAATAGACTTTATTCATACATTTTCTCTCAGTTATGACAAAATTAAATGAAAACACTATTTGGTTAAAGAAAGTGATAGTTTAAAACAGTTGAATGCCTATTAAAGCAGTTTAAAGCATTTTGAAGCAATATTAAACAGTAGAAAACTACTAAAAAAAGTACCAATACAACTTTATTCATACATTTTCTCTCAGGGATGATGAAATTAAATGAAAACACTATTTCGTTGAAGAAAGTAATAGTTTAAAACAATTGAATGCCATTTTAAGCAGTTTAAAACATTTTGAAGCAATTTAAAAAAAGTAGAAAACTGGTAATAAAGTACCAATAGACTTTATTCATACATTTTGTCTCAGTTATGACGAAATTAAATGAAAACACTATATCGTTGAAGAAAGTAATAGTTTAAAACAATTGAAAGCCATTTAAAGCAGTTTAAAGCATTTTGAAGCAATTCTAAACAGTAGATAACTGTTAAAATCAGCACAAATAGAACATTATTCATACATTTTCTCTCAAGGATTATGTAATTAAATGAAAACACTATTTCGTTAAAAAAAGAAATAGTTTAAAACAGTTGAAAGCCATTTAAAGCAGTTTAAAGCATTTTGAAGCAATTCTAAACAGTAGATAACTGTTAAAAACAGCACAAATAGAACATTATTCATACATTTTCTCTCAGGGATGATGAAATTAAAAGAAAACACTATTTGGTTAAAGAAAGTGACAGTTTAAAACAGTTGAAAGCCATTTAAAGCAGTTTAAAGCATTTTAAAGCATTTTGAAGCAATTCTTAACATTAGAAAAAAAAGTACCAATAGAACTTTATTCATACGATTTCCTCTCAGGGATGATGAAATTAAATGAAAACACTATTTCGTTGAAGAAAGTAATAGTTTAAAACAATTGAATGTCATTTTAAGCAGTTTAAAGCATTTTGAAGCAATTTATAAAAAGTAGAAAACTGGTAATAAAGTACCAATAGACTTTATTCATACATTTTGTCTCAGTTATGACGAAATTAAATGAAAACACTATATCGTTGAAGAAAGTAATAGTTTAAAACAATTGAAAGCCATTTAAAGCAGTTTAAAGCATTTTGAAGCAATTCTAAACAGTAGATAACTGTTAAAAACAGCACAAATAGAACATTATTCATACATTTTCTCTCAGGGATGATGAAATTAAATGAAAACACTATTTGGTTAAAGAAAGTGACAGTTTAAAACAGTTGAAAGCCATTTAAAGCAGTTTAAAGCATTTTAAAGCATTTTGAAGCAATTCTTAACATTAGAAAAAAAAGTACCAATAGAACTTTATACATACGATTTCTCTCAGGGATGATGAAATTTAATGAAAACACTATATCGTTGAAGAAAGTGATAGTTTAAAACAGTTGAAAGCCATTTAAAGCAGTTTAAAATCATTTTGAAGCAATTCTAAACAGTAGAAAACTGCTAAAAACAGCACAAATAGAACTTTATTCATACATTTTCTCTCAAGGATGATGAAAGTAAATGAAAACACTATTTCGTTAAAAAAAGTAATAGTTTTAAACAGTTGAATGCCATTTAAAGCAGTTTAAAGCATTTTGAAGCAATACTAAACAGTAAAAAACTGCTAAAAAAAGTACCAATACAACTTTATTCATACATTTTCTCTCAGGGATGATGAAATTAAATGAAAACACTATATCGTTGAAGAAAGTGATAGTTTAAAACAGTTGAAAGCCATTTAAAGCAGTTTAAAGCACTTTGAAGCAATTCTAAACAGTAGAAAACTGCTAAAAACAGCACAAATAGAACTTTATTCATACATTTTCTCTCAAGGATTATGAAATTAAATGAAAACACTATTTCGTTAAAAAAAGAAATAGTTTAAAACAGTTGAAAGCCATTTAAAGCAGTTTAAAGCATTTTGAAGCAATTCTAAACAGTAGATAACTGTTAAAAACAGCACAAATAGAACTTTATTCATACATTTTCTCTCAGGGATGATGAAATTAAATGAAAACACTATATTGTTGAAGAAAGTGATAGTTTAAAACAGTTGAAAGCCATTTAAAGCAGTTTAAAATCATTTTGAAGCAATTCTAAACAGTAGAAAACTGCTAAAAACAGCACAAATAGAAGTTTATTCATACATTTTCTCTCAAGGATGATGAAATTAAATGAAAACACTATTTCGTTAAAAAAAGTAATAGTTTTAAACAGTTGAATGCCATTTAAAGCAGTTTAAAGCATTTTGAAGCAATTCTAAAAAGTAGAAAACTGCTAAAAAAAAGTACCAATAGACTTTATTCATACATTTTGTCTCAGTTATGACGAAATTAAATGAAAACACTATATCGTTGAAGAAAGTAATAGTTTAAAACAATTGAAAGCCATTTAAAGCAGTTTAAAGCATTATGAAGCAATTCTAAACAGTAGATAACTGTTAAAAACAGCACAAATAGAACATTATTCATACATTTTCTCTCAAGCATTATGAAATTAAATGAAAACACTATTTCGTTAAAAAAAGAAATAGTTTAAGACAGTTGAAAGCCATTTAAAGCAGTTTAAAGCATTTTGAAGCAATTCTATACAGTAGAAAAAAAAGAACCAATAGAAATTTATTTATACATTTTCTCTCAGGGATGATAAAATTTAATGAAAACACTATATCGCTGAAGAAAGTAATAGTTTAAAACAATTGAAAGCCATTTTAAGCAGTTTAAAGCATTTTGAAGCAATTCTAAACAGTAGAAAACTGGTAAAAAAAAGTACCAATAGACTTTATTCATACATTTTCTCTCAGTTATGACGAAATTAAATGAAAACACTATTTGGTTAAAGAAAGTGATAGTTTTAAACAGTTGAAAGCCATTTAAAGCAGTTTAAAGCATTTTAAAGCAATATTAAACAGTAGAAAACTGCTAAAAAAAGTACCAATACAACTTTATTCATACATTATCTCTCAGGGATGATGAAATTAAATGAAAACACTATTTCGTTGAAGAAAGTAATAGTTTAAAACAATTGAATGCCATTTAAAGCAGTTTAAAGCATTTTGAAGCAATTCTAAAAAGTAGAAAACTGCTAAAAAAAGTACCAATAGACTTTATTCATACATTTTGTCTCAGTTATGACGAAATTAAATGAAAACACTATATCGTTGAAGAAAGTAATAGTTTAAAACAATTGAAAGCCATTTAAAGCAGTTTAAAGCATTTTAAGGCAATTCTAAACAGTAGATAACTGTTAAAAACAGTACAAATAGAACATTATTCATACATTTTCTCTCAAGGATTATGAAATTAAATGAAAACACTATTTCGTTAAAAAAAGAAATAGTTTAAAACAGTTGAAAGCCATTTAAAGCAGTTTAAAGCATTTTGAAGCAATTCTAAACAGTAGATAACTGTTAAAAACAGCACAAATAGAACATTATTCATACATTTTCTCTCAGGGATGATGAAATTAAATGAAAACACTATTTCGTTAAAAAAAGAAATAGTTTAAAACAGTTGAAAGCCATTTAAAGCAGTTTAAAGCATTTTGAAGCAATTCTAAACAGTAGATAACTGTTAAAAACAGCACAAATAGAACATTATTCATACATTTTCTCTCAGGGATGATGAAATTAAATGAAAACACTATATCGTTGAAGAAAGTAATAGTTTAAAACAATTGAAAGCCATTTAAAGCAGTTTTAAGCATTATGAAGCAATTCTATACAGTAGAAAAAAAAGAACCAATAGAAATTTATTTATACATTTTCTATCAGGGATGATGAAATTTAATGAAAACACTATATCGCTGAAGAAAGTAATAGTTTAAAACAATTGAAAGCCATTTTAAGCAGTTTAAAGCATTTTGAAGCAATTCTAAACAGTAGAAAACTGGTAAAAAAAAGTACCAATAGACTTTATGCATACATTTTCTCTCAGTTATAACGAAATTAAATGAAAACACTATTTCGTTAAAAAAAGATATAGTTTAAAACAGTTGAAAGCCATTTAAAGCAGTTTAAAGCATTTTGAAGCAATTCTAAACAGTAGATAACTGTTAAAAACAGCACAAATAAAACATTATTCATACATTTTCTCTCAGGGATGATGAAATTAAATGAAAACACTATTTGGTTAAAAAAAGTGACAGTTTAAAACAGTTGAAAGCCATTTAAAGCAGTTTAAAGCATTTTGAAGCAATTCTTAACATTAGAAAAAAAAGTACCAATAGAACTTTATTCATACATTTTCTCTCAGGGATGATGAAATTAAATGAAAACACTATATCGTTGAAGAAAGTGATAGTTAAAAACAGTTGAAAGCCATTTAAAGCAGTTTAAAGCATTTTGAAGCAATTCTAAACAGTAGAAAACTGCTAAAAACAGCACAAATAGAACTTTATTCATACATTTTCTCTCAAGGATGATGAAATTAAATGAAAACACCATTTCGTTAAAAAAAGAAATAGTTTTACACAGTTGAATGCCATTTAAAGCAGTTTAAAGCATTTTGAAGCAATTCTAAAAAGTAGAAAACTGCTAAAAAAAGTACCAATAGACTTTATTCATACATTTTGTCTCAGTTATGACGAAATTAAATGAAAACACTATATCGCTTCTTGCAAAACTGGAAGCGTATGGGTTAGGCGAACAAACCGTTAAATGGCTTGAAAACTACCTGGGCAATCGACGTTTTCGTGTCGTTGTAGACGGTACTTCTTCAAATGAATTTCGGACAAATTCAGGAGTACCTCAGGGCTCGGTTCTCTCCCCCACCCTTTTTACATTATACATAAATGATCTTTTAAAATCAACAACGAATCCGATTCATAGTTTTGCTGATGATAGCACTCTGCATACTTCACACTGTTACTCGTCCTTAAACTTCAAAGAAAGGGAAGAGGAAAGAAACGCAGTGTTGAAGTCGTTGAATGAGGATTTGAATAGAATCATTAAATGGGGTGATTGTAATTCCGTAACATTTAACGCGGCAAAAACGCAACTTTGCAACATAACGCGACTTAAGAACTTCAATTCAGAAACGGAAATTATGTTCAACCAAACAAAACTCGAAAAAAAACCGTCGGTCCGCCTTCTCGGAGTAAATATAGCGTCAAATTTGTTATGGCATGAACATATATTAAGTATAGCTAAACAGGCATCTAAAAAATTAGGTTTCTTGTACCGGTGCAAGACATTTTTCAACCCATACCAACTCGGGCTTATTTATAAATCTTTCATACGCCCGTGTATGGAATACTGTTGTCATGTATGGGGAGCTGCGTCAAAAAGCTCATTAGATTTATTAGATAGGGTTCAGAAACGTGCCGTGCGGTTGATAAACGATACTGAAATTACAAACAAATTAGATTCGCTAAAACATCGACGAGACGTGGCTGATCTTACTATTTTTTATAAATATAGCTCAGTTCACTGCTCAAAGGAGGTTGCGGAAATCATGCCTAGTCGCGAAAAGCGGTTACGCGCTACAAGGGCTGGAACAGCTGCTCACAGCCGAACTGTGACTATTGATAAAATTAGAACCGCTAAATATCAAAACGACTTTTTTAATAGAACCGCGATAAAATGGAACGCCTTACCATCGGTCGTGTTTCCCTCCAAATTTAACATACAATCCTTTAAAACTAATGTCCACAAATACCTGAAAACCAATCCTTTAAATTCCAATGCTAATTGACATGGTAGCTTAGGATATTCATAGGTCTACTTTAAGTTATAAAGCCTAAACATGTCAATTCAATAACATAAAAAAAAAAAAAAAAAAAAAATCGCTGAAGAAAGTAATAGTTTAAAACAATTGAAAGCCATTTTAAGCAGTTTAAAGCATTTTGAAGCAATTCTAAACAGTAGATAACTGTTAAAAACAGCACAAATAGAACATTATTCATACATTTTCTCTCAGGGATGATGAAATTAAATGAAAACACTATATCGTTGAAGAAAGTAATAGTTTAAAACAATTGAAAGCCATTTAAAGCAGTTTAAAGCATTTTAAGGCAATTCTAAACAGTAGATAACTGTTAAAAACAGCACAAATAGAACATTATTCATACATTTTCTCTCAAGGATTATGAAATTAAATGAAAACACTATTTCGTTAAAAAAAGAAATAGTTTAAAACAGTTGAAAGCCATTTAAAGCAGTTTAAAGCATTTTGAAGCAATTCTAAACAGTAGATAACTGTTAAAAACAGCACAAATAGAACATTATTCATACATTTTCTCTCAGGGATGATGAAATTAAATGAAAACACTATATCGTTGAAGAAAGTAATAGTTTAAAACAATTGAAAGCCATTTAAAGCAGTTTAAAGCATTTTAAGGCAATTCTAAACAGTAGATAACTGTTAAAAACAGCACAAATAGAACATTATTCATACATTTTCTCTCAAGGATTATGAAATTAAATGAAAACACTATTTCGTTAAAAAAAGAAATAGTTTAAAACAGTTGAAAGCCATTTAAAGCAGTTTAAAGCATTTTGAAGCAATTCTAAACAGTAGATAACTGTTAAAAACAGCACAAATAGAACATTATTCATACATTTTCTCTCAGGGATGATGAAATTAAATGAAAACACTATATCGTTGAAGAAAGTAATAGTTTAAAACAATTGAAAGCCATTTAAAGCAGTTTAAAGCATTTTAAGGCAATTCTAAACAGTAGATAACTGTTAAAAACAGCACAAATAGAACATTATTCATACATTTTCTCTCAAGGATTATGAAATTAAATGAAAACACTATTTCGTTAAAAAAAGAAATAGTTTAAAACAGTTGAAAGCCATTTAAAGCAGTTTAAAGCATTTTGAAGCAATTCTAAACAGTAGATAACTGTTAAAAACAGCACAAATAGAACATTATTCATACATTTTCTCTCAAGGATTCTGAAATTAAATGAAAACACTATTTCGTTAAAAAAAGAAATAGTTTAAGACAGTTGAAAGCCATTTAAAGCAGTTTAAAGCATTTTGAAGCAATTCTATACAGTAGAAAAAAAAGAACCAATAGAAATTTATTTATACATTTTCTCTCAGGGATGATGAAATTTAATGAAAACACTATATCGCTGAAGAAAGTAATAGTTTAAAACAATTGAAAGCCATTTTAAGCAGTTTAAAGCATTTTGAAGCAATTCTAAACAGTAGAAAACTGCTAAAAACAGCACAAATAGAACTTTATTCATACATTTTCTCTCAGGGATGATGAAATTTAATGAAAACACTATATCGTTGAAGAAAGTGATAGTTTAAAACAGTTGAAAGCCATTTAAAGCAGTTTAAAGCATTTTGAAGCAATTCTAAACTGTAGAAAACTGGTAAAAAAAAGTACCAATAGACTTTATTCATACATTTTCTCTCAGTTATAACGAAATTAAATGAAAACACTATTTCGTTAAAAAAAGAAATAGTTTAAAACAGTTGAAAGCCATTTAAAGCAGTTTAAAGCTTTTTGAAGCAATTCTAAACAGTAGATAACTGTTAAAAACAGCACAAATAAAACATTATTCATACATTTTCTCTCAGGGATGATGAAATTGAATGAAAACACTATTTGGTTAAAAAAAGAAATAGTTTAAAACAGTTGAAAGCCATTTAAAGCAGTTTAAAGCATTTTGAAGCAATTCTTAACATTAGAAAAAAAAGTACCAATAAAACTTTATTCATGCATTTCCTCTCAGGGATGATGAAATTAAATGAAAACACTATATCGTTGAATAAAGTGATAGTTTAAAACAGTTGAATGCCATTTAAAGCAGTTTAAAGCATTTTGAAGCAATTCTTAAAAGTATAAAACTGCTAAAAAAAGTACCAATAGACTTTATTCATACATTTTGTCTCAGTTATGACGAAATTAAATGAAAACACTATATCGCTGAAGAAAGTAATAGTTTAAAACAATTGAAAGCCATTTAAAGCAGTTTAAAGCATTTTGAAGCAATTCTAAACAGTAGATAACTGTTAAAAACAGCACAAATAGAACTTTATTCATACATTTTCTCTCAGGGATGATGAAATTAAATGAAAACACTATATTGTTGAAGAAAGTGATAGTTTAAAACAGTTGAAAGCCATTTAAAGCAGTTTAAAATCATTTTGAAGCAATTCTAAACAGTAGAAAACTGCTAAAAACAGCACAAATAGAAGTTTATTCATACATTTTCTCTCAAGGATGATGAAATTAAATGAAAACACTATTTCGTTAAAAAAAGTAATAGTTTTAAACAGTTGAATGCCATTTAAAGCAGTTTAAAGCATTTTGAAGCAATTCTAAAAAGTAGAAAACTGCTAAAAAAAAGTACCAATAGACTTTATTCATACATTTTGTCTCAGTTATGACGAAATTAAATGAAAACACTATATCGTTGAAGAAAGTAATAGTTTAAAACAATTGAAAGCCATTTAAAGCAGTTTAAAGCATTATGAAGCAATTCTAAACAGTAGATAACTGTTAAAAACAGCACAAATAGAACATTATTCATACATTTTCTCTCAAGCATTATGAAATTAAATGAAAACACTATTTCGTTAAAAAAAGAAATAGTTTAAGACAGTTGAAAGCCATTTAAAGCAGTTTAAAGCATTTTGAAGCAATTCTATACAGTAGAAAAAATAGAACTAATAGAAATTTATTTATACATTTTCTCTCAGGGATGATGAAATTTAATGAAAACACTATATCGCTGAAGAAAGTAATAGTTTAAAACAATTGAAAGCCATTTTAAGCAGTTTAAAGCATTTTGAAGCAATTCTAAACAGTAGATAACTGTTAAAAACAGCACAAATAGAACATTATTCATACATTTTCTCTCAAAGATTATGAAATTAAATGAAAACACTATTTCGTTAAAAAAAGAAATAGTTTAAAACAGTTGAAAGCCATTTAAAGCAGTTTAGAACATTTTGAAGCAATTCTATACAGTAGATAACAAAAGTACCAATAGAACTTTATTCATACATTTTCTCTCAAGGATGATGAAATTAAATGAAAACACTATTTGGTTAAAGAAAGTGATAGTTTAAAACAGTTGAAAGCCATTTAAAGCAGTTTAAAGCATTTTGAAGCAATATTAAACAGTAGAAAACTACTAAAAAAAGTACCAATACAACTTTATTCATACATTTTCTCTCAGGGATGATGAAATTAAATGAAAACACTATTTCGTTGAAGAAAGTAATAGTTTAAAACAATTGAATGCCATTTTAAGCAGTTTAAAGCATTTTGAAGCAATTTAAAAAAAGTAGAAAACTGGTAATAAAGTACCAATAGACTTTATTCATACATTTTGTCTCAGTTATGACGAAATTAAATGAAAACACTATATCGTTGAAGAAAGTAATAGTTTAAAACAATTGAAAGCCATTTAAAGCAGTTTAAAGCATTTTGAAGCAATTCTAAACAGTAGATAACTGTTAAAAACAGCACAAATAGAACATTATTCATACATTTTCTCTCAAGGATTATGAAATTAAATGAAAACACTATATCGTTAAAAAAAGAAATAGTTTAAAACAGTTGAAAGCCATTTAAAGCAGTTTAGAACATTTTGAAGCAATTCTATACAGTAGAAAAAAAAGTACCAATAGAACTTTATTCATACATTTTCTCTCAAGGATGATGAAATTAAATGAAAACACTATTTCGTTAAAAAAAGAAATAGTTTTACACAGTTGAATGCCATTTAAAGCAGTTTAAAGCATTTTGAAGCAATTCTTAAAAGTAGAAAACTGCTAAAAAAAAGTACCAATAGACTTTATTCATACATTTTGTCTCAGTTATGACGAAATTAAATGAAAACACTATATCGCTGAAGAAAGTAATAGTTTAAAACAATTGAAAGCCATTTTAAGCAGTTTAAAGCATTTTGAAGCAATTCTAAACAGTAGAAAACTGGTAAAAAAAGTACCAATAGACTTTATTCATACATTTTCTCTCAGTTATGACGAAATTAAATGAAAACACTATTTGGTTAAAGAAAGTGATAGTTTAAAACAGTTGAAAGCCATTTAAAGCAGTTTAAAGCATTTTGAAGCAATATTAAACAGTAGAAAACTACTAAAAAAAGTACCAATACAACTTTATTCATACATTTTCTCTCAGGGATGATGAAATTAAATGAAAACACTATTTCGTTGAAGAAAGTAATAGTTTAAAACAATTGAATGCCATTTTAAGCAGTTTAAAGCATTTTGAAGCAATTTAAAAAAAGTAGAAAACTGGTAATAAAGTACCAATAGACTTTATTCATACATTTTGTCTCAGTTATGACGAAATTAAATGAAAACACTATATCGTTGAAGAAAGTAATAGTTTAAAACAATTGAAAGCCATTTAAAGCAGTTTAAAGCATTTTGAAGCAATTCTAAACAGTAGATAACTGTTAAAAACAGCACAAATAGAACATTATTCATACATTTTCTCTCAAGGTTTATGAAATTAAATGAAAACATTATATCGTTAAAAAAAGAAATAGTTTAAAACAGTTGAAAGCCATTTAAAGCAGTTTAGAACATTTTGAAGCAATTCTATACAGTAGAAAAAAAAGTACCAATAGAACTTTATTCATACATTTTCTCTCAAGGATGATGAAATTAAATGAAAACACTATTTCGTTAAAAAAAGAAATAGTTTTAAACAGTTGAATGCCATTTAAAGCAGTTTAGAGCATTTTGAAGCAATTCTTAAAAGCAGAAAACTGCTAAAAAAAGTACCAATAGACTTTATTCATACATTTTGTCTCAGTTATGACGAAATTAAATGAAAACACTATATCGCTGAAGAAAGTAATAGTTTAAAACAATTGAAAGCCATTTTAAGCAGTTTAAAGCATTTTGAAGCAATTCTAAAAAGTAGAAAACTGCTAAAAAAAAGTACCAATAGACTTTATTCATACATTTTGTCTCAGTTATGACGAAATTAAATGAAAACACTATATCGTTGAAGAAAGTAATAGTTTAAAACAATTGAAAGCCATTTAAAGCAGTTTAAAGCATTATGAAGCAATTCTAAACAGTAGATAACTGTTAAAAACAGCACAAATAGAACATTATTCATACATTTTCTCTCAAGCATTATGAAATTAAATGAAAACACTATTTCGTTAAAAAAAGAAATAGTTTAAGACAGTTGAAAGCCATTTAAAGCAGTTTAAAGCATTTTGAAGCAATTCTATACAGTAGAAAAAATAGAACTAATAGAAATTTATTTATACATTTTCTCTCAGGGATGATGAAATTTAATGAAAACACTATATCGCTGAAGAAAGTAATAGTTTAAAACAATTGAAAGCCATTTTAAGCAGTTTAAAGCATTTTGAAGCAATTCTAAACAGTAGATAACTGTTAAAAACAGCACAAATAGAACATTATTCATACATTTTCTCTCAAAGATTATGAAATTAAATGAAAACACTATTTCGTTAAAAAAAGAAATAGTTTAAAACAGTTGAAAGCCATTTAAAGCAGTTTAAAGCATTTTGAAGCAATTTTAACAGTAGATAACTGTTACAAACAGCACAAATAGAACATTATTTATACATTTTCTCTCAGGGATGATGAAATTAAATGAAAACACTATTTGGTTAAAGAAAGTGACAGTTTAAAACAGTTGAAAGCCATTTAAAGCAGTTTAAAGCATTTTAAAGCATTTTGAAGCAATTCTTAACATTAGAAAAAAAAGTTCCAATACAACTTTATTCATACATTTTCTCTCAGGGATGATGAAATTAAATGAAAACACTATATCGTTGAAGAAAGTGATAGTTTAAAACAGTTGAAAGCCATTTAAAGCAGTTTAAAATCATTTTGAAGCAATTCTAAACAGTAGAAAACTGCTAAACACAGCACAAATAGAACTTTATTCATACATTTTCTCTCAAGGATGATGAAATTAAATGAAAACACTATTTCGTTAAAAAAAGTAATAGTTTTAAACAGTTGAATGCCATTTAAAGCAGTTTAAAGCATTTTGAAGCAATATTAAACAGTAAAAAACTGCTAAAAAAAGTACCAATACAACTTTATTCATACATTTTCTCTCAGGGATGATGAAATTAAATGAAAACACTATATCGTTGAAGAAAGTGATAGTTTAAAACAGTTGAAAGCCATTTAAAGCAGTTTAAAATCATTTTGAAGCAATTCTAAACAGTAGAAAACTGCTAAAAACAGCACAAATAGAACTTTATTCATACATTTTCTCTCAAGGATGATGAAATTAAATGAAAACACTATTTCGTTAAAAAAAGTAATTGTTTTAAACAGTTGAATGCCATTTAAAGCAGTTTAAAGCATTTTGAAGCAATTCTAAACAGTAGAAAACTGCTAAAAAAAGTACCAATAGACTTTATTCATACATTTTCTCTCAGTTATGACGAAATTTAATGAAAACACTATATCGTTGAAGAAAGTAATAGTTTAAAACAATTGAAAGCCATTTAAAGCAGTTTAAAGCATTTTAAAGCAATTCTAAACAGTAGATAACTGTTAAAAACCACACAAATAGAACATTATTCATACATTTTCTCTCAAGGATTATGAAATTAAATGAAAACACTATTTCGTTAAAAAAAGAAATAGTTTAAAACAGTTGAAAGCCATTTAAAGCAGTTTAAAGCATTTTGAAGCAATTCTATACAGTAGAAAAAAAAGAACCAATAGAAATTTATTTCTACATTTTCTCTCAGGGATGATGAAATTAAATGAAAACACTATATCGTTGAAGAAAGTAATAGTTTAAAACAATTGAAAGCCATTTAAAGCAGTTTAAAGCATTTTGAAGCAATTCTAAACAGTAGCTAACTGCTAAAAACAGCACAAATAGAACATTACTCATACATTTTCTCTCAGTTATGACGAAATTAAATGAAAACACTATTTGGTTAAAGAAAGTGATAGTTTAAAACAGTTGAAAGCCATTTAAAGGAGTTTAAAGCATTTTGAAGCAATTCTTAACAGTCGAAAACTGGTAAAAAAAAGTACCAATAGAACTTTATTCATACGGTTTCCTCTCATGGATGATGAAATTTAATGAAAACACTATATCGTTGAAGAAAGTGATAGTTTGAAACAGTTGAAAGCCATTTAAAGCAGTTTAAAGCATTTTGAATCAATTCTAAACAGTAGAAAACTGCTAAAAACAGCACAAATAGAACTTTATTCATACATTTCCTCTCAAGGATGATGAAATTAAATGAAAACACTATTTGGTTAAAAAAAGAAATAGTTTAAAACAGTTGAAAGCCATTTAAAGCAGTTTAAAGCATTTTGAAGCAATTCTAAACAGTAGATAACTGTTAAAAACAGCACAAATAGAACATTATTCATACATTTTCTCTCAGGGATTATGAAATTAAATGAAAACACTATTTCGTTAAAAAAAGAAATAGTTTAAAACAGTTGAAAGCCATTTAAAGCAGTTTAAAGCATTTTGAAGCAATTCTAAACAGTAGATAACTGTTAAAAACAGCACAAATAGAACATTATTCATACATTTTCTCTCAGGGATGATGAAATTAAATGAAAACACTATATCGTTGAAGAAAGTAATAGTTTAAAACAATTGAAAGCAATTTAAAGCAGTTTAAAGCATTTTAAGGCAATTCTAAACAGTAGATAACTGTTAAAAACAGCACAAATAGAACATTATTCATACATTTTCTCTCAAGGATTATGAAATTAAATGAAAACACTATTTCGTTAAAAAAAGAAATAGTTTAAAACAATTGAAAGCCATTTAAAGCAGTTTAAAGCATTTTGAAGCAATTCTAAACAGTAGATAACTGTTAAAAACAGCACAAATAGAACGATATTTATACATTTTCTCTCAGGGATGATGACATTAAATGAAAACACTATTTGGTTAAAGAAAGTGACAGTTTAAAACAGTTGAAAGCCATTTAAAGCAGTTTAAAACAGTTGAAAGCATTTTGAAGCAATTCTTAACATTAGAAAAAAAAGGACCAATAGAACTTTATTCATACGATTTCCTCTCAGGGATGATGAAATTTAATGAAAACACTATATCGTTGAAGAAAGTGATAGTTTAAAACAGTTGAAAGCCATTTAAAGCAGTTTAAAGCATTTTGAAGCAATATTAAACAGTAAAAAACTGCTAAAAAAAGTTCCAATACAACTTTATTCATACATTTTCTCTCAGGGATGATGAAATTAAATGAAAACACTATATCGTTGAAGAAAGTGATAGTTTAAAACAGTTGAAAGCCATTTAAAGCAGTTTAAAATCATTTTGAAGCAATTCTAAACAGTAGAAAACTGCTAAAAACAGCACAAATAGAACTTTATTCATACATTTTCTCTCAAGGATGATGAAATTAAATGAAAACACTATTTCGTTAAAAAAAGAAATAGTTTTACACAGTTGAATGCCATTTAAAGCAGTTTAAAGCATTTTGAAGCAATTCTTAAAAGTAGAAAACTGCTAAAAAAAAGTACCAATAGACTTTATTCATACATTTTGTCTCAGTTATGACGAAATTAAATGAAAACACTATATCGCTGAAGAAAGTAATAGTTTAAAACAATTGAAAGCCATTTTAAGCAGTTTAAAGCATTTTGAAGCAATTCTAAACAGTAGAAAACTGGTAAAAAAAGTACCAATAGACTTTATTTATACATTTTCTCTCAGTTATGACGAAATTAAATGAAAACACTATTTGGTTAAAGAAAGTGATAGTTTAAAACAGTTGAAAGCCATTTAAAGCAGTTTAAAGCATTTTGAAGCAATATTAAACAGTAGAAAACTACTAAAAAAAGTACCAATACAACTTTATTCATACATTTTCTCTCAGGGATGATGAAATTAAATGAAAACACTATTTCGTTGAAGAAAGTAATAGTTTAAAACAATTGAATGCCATTTTAAGCAGTTTAAAGCATTTTGAAGCAATTTAAAAAAAGTAGAAAACTGGTAATAAAGTACCAATAGACTTTATTCATACATTTTGTCTCAGTTATGACGAAATTAAATGAAAACACTATATCGTTGAAGAAAGTAATAGTTTAAAACAATTGAAAGCCATTTAAAGCAGTTTAAAGCATTTTGAAGCAATTCTAAACAGTAGATAACTGTTAAAAACAGCACAAATAGAACATTATTCATACATTTTCTCTCAAGGTTTATGAAATTAAATGAAAACATTATATCGTTAAAAAAAGAAATAGTTTAAAACAGTTGAAAGCCATTTAAAGCAGTTTAGAACATTTTGAAGCAATTCTATACAGTAGAAAAAAAAGTACCAATAGAACTTTATTCATACATTTTCTCTCAAGGATGATGAAATTAAATGAAAACACTATTTCGTTAAAAAAAGAAATAGTTTTAAACAGTTGAATGCCATTTAAAGCAGTTTAGAGCATTTTGAAGCAATTCTTAAAAGTAGAAAACTGCTAAAAAAAGTACCAATAGACTTTATTCATACATTTTCTCTCAGTTATGACGAAATTAAATGAAAACACTATTTGGTTAAAGAAAGTGATAGTTTAAAACAGTTGAAAGCCATTTAAAGCAGTTTAAAGCATTTTGAAGCAATTCTAAACAGTAGAAAACTACTAAAAAAAGTACCAATACAACTTTATTCATACATTTTCTCTCAGGGATGATGAAATTAAATGAAAACACTATTTCGTTGAAGAAAGTAATAGTTTAAAACAATTGAATGCCATTTTAAGCAGTTTAAAGCATTTTGAAGCAATTTTAAAAAGTAGAAAACTGGTAATAAAGTACCAATAGACTTTATTCATACATTTTGTCTCAGTTATGACGAAATTAAATGAAAACACTATATCGTTGAAGAAAGTAATAGTTTAAAACAATTGAAAGCCATTTAAAGCAGTTTAAAGCATTTTGAAGCAATTCTAAACAGTAGATAACTGTTAAAAACAGCACAAATAGAACATTATTCATACATTTTCTCTCAAAGATTATGAAATTAAATGAAAACACTATTTCGTTAAAAAAAGAAATAGTTTAAAACAGTTGAAAGCCATTTAAAGCAGTTTAAAGCATTTTGAAGCAATTTTAACAGTAGATAACTGTTACAAACAGCACAAATAGAACATTATTTATACATTTTCTCTCAGGGATGATGAAATTAAATGAAAACACTATTTGGTTAAAGAAAGTGACAGTTTAAAACAGTTGAAAGCCATTTAAAGCAGTTTAAAGCATTTTAAAGCATTTTGAAGCAATTCTTAACATTAGAAAAAAAAGTACCAATAGAACTTTATTCATACGATTTCCTCTCAGGGATGATGAAATTTAATGAAAACACTATATCGTTAAAGAAAGTGATAGTTTTAAACAGTTGAATGCCATTTAAAGCAGTTTAAAGCATTTTGAAGCAATATTAAACAGTAAAAAACTGCTAAAAAAAGTTCCAATACAACTTTATTCATACATTTTCTCTCAGGGATGATGAAATTAAATGAAAACACTATATCGTTGAAGAAAGTGATAGTTTAAAACAGTTGAAAGCCATTTAAAGCAGTTTAAAATCATTTTGAAGCAATTCTAAACAGTAGAAAACTGCTAAACACAGCACAAATAGAACTTTATTCATACATTTTCTCTCAAGGATGATGAAATTAAATGAAAACACTATTTCGTTAAAAAAAGTAATAGTTTTAAACAGTTGAATGCCATTTAAAGCAGTTTAAAGCATTTTGAAGCAATATTAAACAGTAAAAAACTGCTAAAAAAAGTACCAATACAACTTTATTCATACATTTTCTCTCAGGGATGATGAAATTAAATGAAAACACTATATCGTTGAAGAAAGTGATAGTTTAAAACAGTTGAAAGCCATTTAAAGCAGTTTAAAATCATTTTGAAGCAATTCTAAACAGTAGAAAACTGCTAAAAACAGCACAAATAGAAATTTATTTCTACATTTTCTCTCAGGGATGATGAAATTAAATGAAAACACTATATCGTTGAAGAAAGTAATAGTTTAAAACAATTGAAAGCCATTTAAAGCAGTTTAAAGCATTTTGAAGCAATTCTAAACAGTAGCTAACTGCTAAAAACAGCACAAATAGAACATTACTCATACATTTTCTCTCAGTTATGACGAAATTAAATGAAAACACTATTTGGTTAAAGAAAGTGATAGTTTAAAACAGTTGAAAGCCATTTAAAGGAGTTTAAAGCATTTTGAAGCAATTCTTAACAGTCGAAAACTGGTAAAAAAAAAGTACCAATAGAACTTTATTCATACGGTTTCCTCTCAGGGATGATGAAATTTAATGAAAACACTATATCGTTGAAGAAAGTGATAGTTTGAAACAGTTGAAAGCCATTTAAAGCAGTTTAAAGCATTTTGAATCAATTCTAAACAGTAGAAAACTGCTAAAAACAGCACAAATAGAACTTTATTCATACATTTCCTCTCAAGGATGATGAAATTAAATGAAAACACTATTTGGTTAAAAAAAGAAATAGTTTAAAACAGATGAAAGCCATTTAAAGCAGTTTAAAGCATTTTGAAGCAATTCTAAACAGTAGATAACTGTTAAAAACAGCACAAATAGAACATTATTCATACATTTTCTCTCAGGGATTATGAAATTAAATGAAAACACTATTTCGTTAAAAAAAGAAATAGTTTAAAACAGTTGAAAGCCATTTAAAGCAGTTTAAAGCATTTTGAAGCAATTCTAAACAGTAGATAACTGTTAAAAACAGCACAAATAGAACATTATTCATACATTTTCTCTCAGGGATGATGAAATTAAATGAAAACACTATATCGTTGAAGAAAGTAATAGTTTAAAACAATTGAAAGCAATTTAAAGCAGTTTAAAGCATTTTAAGGCAATTCTAAACAGTAGATAACTGTTAAAAACAGCACAAATAGAACATTATTCATACATTTTCTCTCAAGGATTATGAAATTAAATGAAAACACTATTTCGTTAAAAAAAGAAATAGTTTAAAACAATTGAAAGCCATTTAAAGCAGTTTAAAGCATTTTAAGGCAATTCTAAACAGTAGATAACTGTTAAAAACAGTACAAATAGAACATTATTCATACATTTTCTCTCAGGGATGATGACATTAAATGAAAACACTATTTGGTTAAAGAAAGTGACAGTTTAAAACAGTTGAAAGCCATTTAAAGCAGTTTAAAACAGTTGAAAGCATTTTGAAGCAATTCTTAACATTAGAAAAAAAAGTACCAATAGAACTTTATTCATACGATTTCCTCTCAGGGATGATGAAATTTAATGAAAACACTATATCGTTGAAGAAAGTGATAGTTTAAAACAGTTGAAAGCCATTTAAAGCAGTTTAAAGCATTTTGAAGCAATATTAAACAGTAAAAAACTGCTAAAAAAAGTTCCAATACAACTTTATTCATACATTTTCTCTCAGGGATGATGAAATTAAATGAAAACACTATATCGTTGAAAAAAGTGATAGTTTAAAACAGTTGAAAGCCATTTAAAGCAGTTTAAAATCATTTTGAAGCAATTCTAAACAGTAGAAAACTGCTAAAAACAGCACAAATAGAACTTTATTCATACATTTTCTCTCAAGGATGATGAAATTAAATGAAAACACTATTTCGTTAAAAAAAGAAATAGTTTTACACAGTTGAATGCCATTTAAAGCAGTTTAAAGCATTTTGAAGCAATTCTTAAAAGTAGAAAACTGCTAAAAAAAAGTACCAATAGACTTTATTCATACATTTTGTCTCAGTTATGACGAAATTAAATGAAAACACTATATCGCTGAAGAAAGTGATAGTTTAAAACAATTGAAAGCCATTTTAAGCAGTTTAAAGCATTTTAAGGCAATTCTAAACAGTAGAAAACTGGTAAAAAAAGTACCAATAGACTTTATTCATACATTTTCTCTCAGTTATGACGAAATTAAATGAAAACACTATTTGGTTAAAGAAAGTGATAGTTTAAAACAGTTGAAAGCCATTTAAAGCAGTTTAAAGCATTTTGAAGCAATATTAAACAGTAGAAAACTACTAAAAAAAAGTACCAATACAACTTTATTCATACATTTTCTCTCAGGGATGATGAAATTAAATAAAAACACTATTTCGTTGAAGAAAGTAATAGTTTAAAACAATTGAATGCCATTTTAAGCAGTTTAAAGCATTTTGAAGCAATTTAAAAAAAGTAGAAAACTGGTAATAAAGTACCAATAGACTTTATTCATACATTTTGTCTCAGTTATGACGAAATTAAATGAAAACACTATATCGTTGAAGAAAGTAATAGTTTAAAACAATTGAAAGCCATTTAAAGCAGTTTAAAGCATTTTGAAGCAATTCTAAACAGTAGATAACTGTTAAAAACAGCACAAATAGAACATTATTCATACATTTTCTCTCAAGGTTTATGAAATTAAATGAAAACATTATATCGTTAAAAAAAGAAATAGTTTAAAACAGTTGAAAGCCATTTAAAGCAGTTTAGAACATTTTGAAGCAATTCTATACAGTAGAAAAAAAAGTACCAATAGAACTTTATTCATACATTTTCTCTCAAGGATGATGAAATTAAATGAAAACACTATTTCGTTAAAAAAAGAAATAGTTTTAAACAGTTGAATGCCATTTAAAGCAGTTTAAAGCATTTTGAAGCAATTCTTAAAAGTAGAAAACTGCTAAAAAAAGTACCAATAGACTTTATTCATACATTTTGTCTCAGTTATGACGAAATTAAATGAAAACACTATATCGCTGAAGAAAGTAATAGTTTAAAACAATTGAAAGCCATTTTAAGCAGTTTAAAGCATTTTGAAGCAATTCTAAACAGTAGAAAACTGGTAAAAAAAGTACCAATAGACTTTATTCATACATTTTCTCTCAGTTATGACGAAATTAAATGAAAACACTATTTGGTTAAAGAAAGTGATAGTTTAAAACAGTTGAAAGCCATTTAAAGCAGTTTAAAGCATTTTGAAGCAATATTAAACAGTAGAAAACTACTAAAAAAAGTACCAATACAACTTTATTCATACATTTTCTCTCAGGGATGATGAAATTAAATGAAAACACTATTTCGTTGAAGAAAGTAATAGTTTAAAACAATTGAATGCCATTTTAAGCAGTTTAAAGCATTTTGAAGCAATTTTAAAAAGTAGAAAACTGGTAATAAAGTACCAATAGACTTTATTCATACATTTTGTCTCAGTTATGACGAAATTAAATGAAAACACTATATCGTTGAAGAAAGTAATAGTTTAAAACAATTGAAAGCCATTTAAAGCAGTTTAAAGCATTTTGAAGCAATTCTAAACAGTAGATAACTGTTAAAAACAGCACAAATAGAACATTATTCATACATTTTCTCTCAAAGATTATGAAATTAAATGAAAACACTATTTCGTTAAAAAAAGAAATAGTTTAAAACAGTTGAAAGCCATTTAAAGCAGTTTAAAGCATTTTGAAGCAATTTTAACAGTAGATAACTGTTACAAACAGCACAAATAGAACATTATTTATACATTTTCTCTCAGGGATGATGAAATTAAATGAAAACACTATTTGGTTAAAGAAAGTGACAGTTTAAAACAGTTGAAAGCCATTTAAAGCAGTTTAAAGCATTTTAAAGCATTTTGAAGCAATTCTTAACATTAGAAAAAAAAGTACCAATAGAACTTTATTCATACGATTTCCTCTCAGGGATGATGAAATTTAATGAAAACACTATATCGTTAAAGAAAGTGATAGTTTAAAACAGTTGAATGCCATTTAAAGCAGTTTAAAGCATTTTGAAGCAATATTAAACAGTAAAAAACTGCTATAAAAAGTTCCAATACAATTTTATTCATACATTTTCTCTCAGGGATGATGAAATTAAATGAAAACACTATATCGTTGAAGAAAGTGATAGTTTAAAACAGTTGAAAGCCATTTAAAGCAGTTTAAAATCATTTTGAAGCAATTCTAAACAGTAGAAAACTGCTAAACACAGCACAAATAGAACTTTATTCATACATTTTCTCTCAAGGATGATGAAATTAAATGAAAACACTATTTCGTTAAAAAAAGTAATAGTTTTAAACAGTTGAATGCCATTTAAAGCAGTTTAAAGCATTTTGAAGCAATATTAAACAGTAAAAAACTGCTAAAAAAAGTACCAATACAACTTTATTCATACATTTTCTCTCAGGGATGATGAAATTAAATGAAAACACTATATCGTTGAAGAAAGTGATAGTTTAAAACAGTTGAAAGCCATTTAAAGCAGTTTAAAATCATTTTGAAGCAATTCTAAACAGTAGAAAACTGCTAAAAACAGCACAAATAGAACTTTATTCATACATTTTCTCTCAAGGATGATGAAATTAAATGAAAACACTATTTCGTTAAAAAAAGTAATTGTTTTAAACAGTTGAATGCCATTTAAAGCAGTTTAAAGCATTTTAAGGCAATTCTAAACAGTAGATAACTGTTAAAAACCACACAAATAGAACATTATTCATACATTTTCTCTCAAGGATTATGAAATTAAATGAAAACACTATTTCGTTAAAAAAAGAAATAGTTTAAAACAGTTGAAAGCCATTTAAAGCAGTTTAAAGCATTTTGAAGCAATTCTATACAGTAGAAAAAAAAGAACCAATAGAAATTTATTTCTACATTTTCTCTCAGGGATGATGAAATTAAATGAAAACACTATATCGTTGAAGAAAGTAATAGTTTAAAACAATTGAAAGCCATTTAAAGCAGTTTAAAGCATTTTGAAGCAATTCTAAACAGTAGCTAACTGCTAAAAACAGCACAAATAGACTTTATTCATACATTTTGTCTCAGTTATGACGAAATTAAATGAAAACACTATTTGGTTAAAGAAAGTGATAGTTTAAAACAGTTGAAAGCCATTTAAAGGAGTTTAAAGCATTTTGAAGCAATTCTTAACAGTCGAAAACTGGTAAAAAAAAAGTACCAATAGAACTTTATTCATACGGTTTCCTCTCAGGGATGATGAAATTTAATGAAAACACTATATCGTTGAAGAAAGTGATAGTTTGAAACAGTTGAAAGCCATTTAAAGCAGTTTAAAGCATTTTGAATCAATTCTAAACAGTAGAAAACTGCTAAAAACAGCACAAATAGAACTTTATTCATACATTTCCTCTCAAGGATGATGAAATTAAATGAAAACACTATTTGGTTAAAAAAAGAAATAGTTTAAAACAGTTGAAAGCCATTTAAAGCAGTTTAAAGCATTTTGAAGCAATTCTAAACAGTAGATAACTGTTAAAAACAGCACAAATAGAACATTATTCATACATTTTCTCTCAGGGATTATGAAATTAAATGAAAACACTATTTCGTTAAAAAAAGTAATAGTTTAAAACAGTTGAAAGCCATTTAAAGCAGTTTAAAGCATTTTGAAGCAATTCTAAACAGTAGATAACTGTTAAAAACAGCACAAATAGAACATTATTCATACATTTTCTCTCAGGGATGATGAAATTAAATGAAAACACTATATCGTTGAAGAAAGTAATAGTTTAAAACAATTGAAAGCAATTTAAAGCAGTTTAAAGCATTTTAAGGCAATTCTAAACAATAGATAACTGTTAAAAACAGCACAAATAGAACATTATTCATACATTTTCTCTCAAGGATTATGAAATTAAATGAAAACACTATTTCGTTAAAAAAAGAAATAGTTTAAAACAATTGAAAGCCATTTAAAGCAGTTTAAAGCATTTTGAAGCAATTCTAAACAGTAGATAACTGTTAAAAACAGCACAAATAGAACAATATTTATACATTTTCTCTCAGGGATGATGACATTAAATGAAAACACTATTTGGTTAAAGAAAGTGACAGTTTAAAACAGTTGAAAGCCATTTAAAGCAGTTTAAAACAATTGAAAGCATTTTGAAGCAATTCTTAACATTAGAAAAATAAATACCAATAGAACTTTATTCATACGATTTCCTCTCAGGGATGATGAAATTTAATGAAAACACTATATCGTTGAAGAAAGTGATAGTTTAAAACAGTTGAAAGCCATTTAAAGCAGTTTAAAGCATTTTGAAGCAATATTAAACAGTAAAAAACTGCTAAAAAAAGTTCCAATACAACTTTATTCATACATTTTCTCTCAGGGATGATGAAATTAAATGAAAACACTATATCGTTGAAGAAAGTGATAGTTTAAAACAGTTGAAAGCCATTTAAAGCAGTTTAAAATCATTTTGAAGCAATTCTAAACAGTAGAAAACTGCTAAAAACAGCACAAATAGAACTTTATTCATACATTTTCTCTCAAGGATGATGAAATTAAATGAAAACACTATTTCGTTAAAAAAAGTAATAGTTTTAAACAGTTGAATGCCATTTAAAGCAGTTTAAAGCATTTTGAAGCAATATTAAACAGTAAAAAACTGCTAAAAAAAGTACCAATACAACTTTATTCATACATTTTCTCTCAGGGATGATGAAATTAAATGAAAACACTATATCGTTGAAGAAAGTGATAGTTTAAAACAGTTGAAAGCCATTTAAAGCAGTTAAAAGCACTTTGAAGCAATTCTAAACAGTAGAAAACTGCTAAAAACAGCACAAATAGAACTTTATTCATACATTTTCTCTCAAGGATGATGAAATTAAATGAAAACACTATTTCGTTAAAAAAAGTAATTGTTTTAAACAGTTGAATGCCATTTAAAGCAGTTTAAAGCATTTTGAAGCAATTCTATACAGTAGAAAAAAAAGAACCAATAGAAATTTATTTATACATTTTCTCTCAGGGATGATGAAATTAAATGAAAACACTATATCGTTGAAGAAAGTAATAGTTTCAAACAATTGAAAGCCATTTAAAGCAGTTTAAAGCATTTTGAAGCAATTCTAAACAGTAGATAACTGTTAAAAACCGCACAAATAGAACATTATTCATACATTTTCTCTCAAGGATTATGAAATTAAATGAAAACACTATTTCGTTAAAAAAAGAAATAGTTTAAAACAGTTGAAAGCCATTTAAAGCAGTTTAAAGCATTTTGAAGCAATTCTATACAGTAGAAAAAAAAGAACCAATAGAAATTTATTTATACATTTTCTCTCAGGGATGATGAAATTAAATGAAAACACTATATCGTTGAAGAAAGTAATAGTTTCAAACAATTGAAAGCCATTTAAAGCAGTTTAAAGCATTTTGAAGCAATTCTAAACAGTAGATAACTGCTAAAAACAGCACAAATAGAACATTACTCATACATTTTCTCTCAGTTATGACGAAATTAAATGAAAACACTATTTGGTTAAAGAAAGTGATAGTTTAAAACAGTTGAAAGCCATTTAAAGCAGTTTAAAGCATTTTGAAGCAATTCTAAACAGTAGAAAACTGGTAAAAAAAAAGTACCAATAGAACTTTATTCATACGGTTTCCTGAGAGGATGATGAAATTAAATGAAAACACTATTTGGTTAAAAAAAGAAATAGTTTAAAACAGTTGAAAGCCATTTAAAGCAGTTTAAAGCATTTTGAAGCAATTCTAAACAGTAGATTACTGTTAAAAACAGCACAAATAGAACATTATTCATACATTTTCTCTCAAGGATTATGAAATTAAATGAAAACACTATTTCGTTAAAAAAAGAAATAGTTTAAAACAGTTGAAAGCCATTTAAAGCAGTTTAAAGCATTTTGAAGCAATTCTATACAGTAGAAAAAAAAGAACCAATAGAAATTTATTTATACATTTTCTCTCAGGGATGATGAAATTAAATGAAAACACTATATCGTTGAAGAAAGTAATAGTTTCAAACAATTGAAAGCCATTTAAAGCAGTTTAAAGCATTTTGAAGCAATTCTAAACAGTAGATAACTGCTAAAAACAGCACAAATAGAACATTACTCATACATTTTCTCTCAGTTATGACGAAATTAAATGAAAACACTATTTGGTTAAAGAAAGTGATAGTTTAAAACAGTTGAAAGCCATTTAAAGCAGTTTAAAGCATTTTGAAGCAATTCTAAACAGTAGAAAACTGGTAAAAAAAAAGTACCAATAGAACTTTATTCATACGGTTTCCTGAGAGGATGATGAAATTAAATGAAAACACTATTTGGTTAAAAAAAGAAATAGTTTAAAACAGTTGAAAGCCATTTAAAGCAGTTTAAAGCATTTTGAAGCAATTCTAAACAATAGATTACTGTTAAAAACAGCACAAATAGAACATTATTCATACATTTTCTCTCAAGGATTATGAAATTAAATGAAAACACTATTTCGTTAAAAAAAGAAATAGTTTAAAACAGTTGAAAGCCATTTAAAGCAGTTTAAAGCATTTTGAAGCAATTCTTAACAGTAGAAAACTGCTAAAAACAGCACAAATAGAACTTTATTCATACATTTTCTCTCAAGGATGATGAAATTAAATGAAAACACTATTTCGTTAAAAAAAGTAATAGTTTTAAACAGTTGAATGCCATTTAAAGCAGTTTAAAGCATTTTGAAGCAATTCTAAAAAGTAGAAAACTGCTAAAAAAAGTACCAATAGACTTTATTCATACATTTTGTCTCAGTTATGACGAAATTAAATGAAAACACTATATCGTTGAAGAAAGTAATAGTTTAAAACAATTGAAAGCCATTTAAAGCAGTTTAAAGCATTATGAAGCAATTCTAAACAGTAGATAACTGTTAAAAACAGCACAAATAGAACATTATTCATACATTTTCTCTCAAGGATTATGAAATTAAATGAAAACACTATTTCGTTAAAAAAAGAAATAGTTTAAGACAGTTGAAAGCCATTTAAAGCAGTTTAAAGCATTTTGAAGCAATTCTATACAGTAGAAAAAAAAGAACCAATAGACTTTATTCATACATTTTGTCTCAGGGATGATGAAATTTAATGAAAACACTATAACGCTGAAGAAAGTAATAGTTTAAAACAATTGAAAGCCATTTTAAGCAGTTTAAAGCATTTTGAAGCAATTCTAAACAGTAGAAAACTGGTAAAAAAAAGTACCAATAGACTTTATTCATACATTTTCTCTCAGTTATAACGAAATTAAATGAAAACACTATTTCGTTAAAAAAAGAAATAGTTTAAAACAGTTGAAAGCCATTTAAAGCAGTTTAAAGCATTTTGAAGCAATTCTAAACAGTAGATAACTGTTAAAAACAGCACAAATAAAACATTATTCATACATTTTCTCTCAGGGATGATGAAATTAAATGAAAACACTATTTGGTTAAAAAAAGTGACAGTTTAAAACAGTTGAAAGCCATTTAAAGCAGTTTAAAGCATTTTGAAGCAATTCTTAACATTAGAAAAAAAAGTACCAATAGAACTTTATTCATACATTTTCTTTCAGGGATGATGAAATTAAATGAAAACACTATATCGTTGAAGAAAGTGATAGTTTAAAACAGTTGAAAGCCATTTAAAGCAGTTTAAAGCATTTTGAAGCAATTCTAAACAGTAGAAAACTGCTAAAAACAGCACAAATAGAACTTTATTCATACATTTTCTCTCAAGGATGATAAAATTAAATGAAAACACTATTTCGTTAAAAAAAGAAATAGTTTAAAACAATTGAATGCCATTTTAAGCAGTTTAAAGCATTTTGAAGCAATTTTAAAAAGTAGAAAACTGGTAATAAAGTACCAATAGACTTTATTCATACATTTTGTCTCAGTTATGACGAAATTAAATGAAAACACTATATCGTTAAAAAAAGTAATAGTTTAAAACAATTGAAAGCCATTTTAAGCAGTTTAAAGCATTTTGAAGCAATTCTAAACAGTAGAAAACTGGTAAAAAAAAGTACCAATAGACTTTATTCATACATTTTCTCTCAGTTATAACGAAATTAAATGAAAGCACTATTTCGTTAAAAAAAGAAATAGTTTAAAACAGTTGAAAGCCATTTAAAGCAGTTTAAAGCATTTTGAAGCAATTCTAAACAGTAGATAACTGTTAAAAACAGCACAAATAAAACATTATTCATACATTTTCTCTCAGGGATGATGAAATTAAATGATAACACTATTTGGTTAAAAAAAGTGACAGTTTAAAACAGTTGAAAGCCATTTAAAGCAGTTTAAAGCATTTTGAAGCAATTCTTAACATTAGAAAAAAAAGTACCAATAGAACTTTATTCATACATTTTCTTTCAGGGATGATGAAATTAAATGAAAACACTATATCGTTGAAGAAGGTGATAGTTTAAAACAGTTGAAAGCCATTTAAAGCAGTTTAAAGCATTTTGAAGCAATTCTAAACAGTAGAAAACTGCTAAAAACAGCACAAATAGAACTTTATTCATACATTTTCTCTCAAGGATGATAAAATTAAATGAAAACACTATTTCGTTAAAAAAGAAATAGTTTAAAACAATTGAATGCCATTTTAAGCAGTTTAAAGCATTTTGAAGCAATTTTAAAAAGTAGAAAACTGGTAATAAAGTACCAATAGACTTTATTCATACATTTTGTCTCAGTTATGACGAAATTAAATGAAAACACTATATCGTTAAAAAAAGTAATAGTTTAAAACAATTGAAAGCCATTTAAAGCAGTTTAAAGCATTTTGAAGCAATTCTAAACAGTAGATAACTGTTAAAAACAGCACAAATAGAACATTATTCATACATTTTCTCTCAAGGATTATGAAATTAAATGAAAACACTATTTCGTTAAAAAAAGAAATAGTTTAAAACAGTTGAAAGCCATTTAAAGCAGTTTAAAGCATTTTGAAGCAATTCTAAACAGTAGATAACTGTTCAAAACAGCACAAATAGAACATTATTCATACATTTTCTCTCAGGGATGATTAAATTAAATGAACACACTATTTGGTTAAAGAAAGTGACAGTTTAAAACAGTTGAAAGCCATTTAAAGCAGTTTAAAGCATTTTAAAGTATTTTGAAGCAATTCTTAACATTAGAAAAAAAAGTACCAATAGAACTTTATTCATACGATTTCCTCTCAGGGATAATGAAATTTAATGAAAACACTATTTCGTTAAAAAAAGTAATAGTTTTAAACAGTTGAATGCCATTTAAAGCAGTTTAAAGCATTTTGAAGCAATTCTAAACAGTAAAAAACTGCTAAAAAAAGTACCAATACAACTTTATTCATACATTTTCTCTCAGGGATGATGAAATTAAATGAAAACACTATATCGTTGAAGAAAGTGATAGTTTAAAACAGTTGAAAGCCATTTAAAGCAGTTTAAAGCATTTTGAAGCAATTCTAAACAGTAGAAAACTGCTAAAAACAGCACAAATAGAACTTTATTCATACATTTTCTCTCAAGGATGATGAAATTAAATGAAAACACTATTTCGTTAAAAAAAGTAATTGTTTTAAACAGTTGAATGCCATTTAAAGCAGTTTAAAGCATTTTGAAGCAATTCTAAACAGTAGAAAACTGCTAAAAAAAGTACCAATAGACTTTATTCATACATTTTCTCTCAGTTATGACGAAATTAAATGAAAACACTATATCGTTGAAGAAAGTAATAGTTTAAAACAATTGAAAGCCATTTAAAGCAGTTTAAAGCATTTTAAGGCAATTCTAAACAGTAGAAAACTGTTAAAAACCGCACAAATAGAACATTATTCATACATTTTCTCTCAGGGATGATGAAATTAAATGAAAACACTATTTCGTTAAAAAAAGAAATAGTTTAAAACAGTTGTAAGCCATTTAAAGCAGTTTAAAGCATTTTGAAGCAATTCTATACAGTAGAAAAAAAAGAACCAATAGAAATTTATTTCTACATTTTCTCTCAGGGATGATGAAATTAAATGAAAACACTATATCGTTGAAGAAAGTAATAGTTTAAAACAATTGAAAGCCATTTAAAGCAGTTTAAAGCATTTTGAAGCAATTCTAAACAGTAGATAACTGCTAAAAACAGCATAAATAGAACATTACTCATACATTTTCTCTCAGTTATGACGAAATTAAATGAAAACACTATTTGGTTAAAGAAAGTGATAGTTTAAAACAGTTGAAAGCCATTTAAAGCAGTTTAAAGCATTTTGAAGCAATTCTAAACAGTAGAAAACTGGTAAAAAAAAAGTACCAATAGAACTTTATTCATACGGTTTCCTCTCAGGGATGATGAAATTTAATGAAAACACTATATCGTTGAAGAAAGTGATAGTTTAAAACAGTTGAAAGCCATTTAAAGCAGTTTAAAGCATTTTGAATCAATTCTAAACAGTAGAAAACTGCTAAAAAAAGCACAAATAGAACTTTATTCATACATTTCCTCTCAAGGATGATGAAATTAAATGAAAACACTATTTCGGTAAAAAAAGTAATAGTTTAAAACAGTTGAACGCCATTTAAAGCAGTTTAAAGCATTTTGAAGCAATTCTAAAAAGTAGAAAACTGCTAAAAAAAGTACCAATAGACTTTATTCATACATTTTGTCTCAGTTATGACGAAATTAAATGAAAACACTATATCGTTGAAGAAAGTAATAGTTTAAAACAATTGAAAGCCATTTAAAGCAGTTTAAAGCATTTTAAGGTAATTCTAAACAGTAGATAACTGTTAAAAACAGCACAAATAGAACATTATTCATACATTTTCTCTCAAGGATTATGAAATTAAATGAAAACACTATTTCGTTAAAAAAAGAAATAGTTTAAAACAGTTGAATGCCATTTAAAGCAGTTTAAAGCATTTTGAAGCAATTCTATACAGTAGAAAAAAAAGAACCAATAGAAATTTATTTATACATTTTCTCTCAGGGATGATGAAATTAAATGAAAACACTATATCGCTGAAGAAAGTAATAGTTTAAAACAATTGAAATCCATTTTAAGCAGTTTAAAGCATTTTGAAGCAATTCTAAACAGTAGAAAACTGCTAAAAACAGCACAAATAGAACTTTATTCATACATTTTCTCTCAAGGATGATGAAATTAAATGAAAACACTATTTCGTTAAAAAAAGTAATTGTTTTAAACAGTTGAATGCCATTTAAAGCAGTTTAAAGCATTTTGAAGCAATTCTAAACAGTAGAAAACTGCTAAAAAAAGTACCAATAGACTTTATTCATACATTTTCTCTCAGTTATGACGAAATTAAATGAAAACACTATATCGTTGAAGAAAGTAATAGTTTAAAACAATTGAAAGCCATTTAAAGCAGTTTAAAGCATTTTAAGGCAATTCTAAACAGTAGATAACTGTTAAAAACAGCACAAATAGAACATTATTCATACATTTTCTCTCAGGGATGATGAAATTAAATGAAAACACTATTTGGTTAAAGAAAGTGACAGTTTAAAACAGTTGAAAGCCATTTAAAGCAGTTTAAAGCATTTTAAAGTATTTTGAAGCAATTCTTAACATTAGAAAAAAAAGTACCAATAGAACTTTATTCATACGATTTCCTCTCAGGGATAATGAAATTTAATGAAAACACTATTTCGTTAAAAAAAGTAATAGTTTTAAACAGTTGAATGCCATTTAAAGCAGTTTAAAGCATTTTGAAGCAATTCTAAACAGTAGATAACTGCTAAAAACAGCATAAATAGAACATTACTCATACATTTTCTCTCAGTTATGACGAAATTAAATGAAAACACTATTTGGTTAAAGAAAGTGATAGTTTAAAACAGTTGAAAGCCATTTAAAGCAGTTTAAAGCATTTTGAAGCAATTCTAAACAGTAGAAAACTGGTAAAAAAAAAGTACCAATAGAACTTTATTCATACGGTTTCCTCTCAGGGATGATGAAATTTAATGAAAACACTATATCGTTGAAGAAAGTGATAGTTTAAAACAGTTGAAAGCCATTTAAAGCAGTTTAAAGCATTTTGAATCAATTCTAAACAGTAGAAAACTGCTAAAAAAAGTACCAATACAACTTTATTCATACATTTTCTCTCAGGGATGATGAAATTAAATGAAAACACTATATCGTTGAAGAAAGTGATAGTTTAAAACAGTTGAAAGCCATTTAAAGCAGTTTAAAGCATTTTGAAGCAATTCTAAACAGTAGAAAACTGCTAAAAACAGCACAAATAGAACTTTATTCATACATTTTCTCTCAAGGATGATGAAATTAAATGAAAACACTATTTCGTTAAAAAAAGTAATTGTTTTAAACAGTTGAATGCCATTTAAAGCAGTTTAAAGCATTTTGAAGCAATTCTAAACAGTAGAAAACTGCTAAAAAAAGTACCAATAGACTTTATTCATACATTTTCTCTCAGTTATGACGAAATTAAATGAAAACACTATATCGTTGAAGAAAGTAATAGTTTAAAACAATTGAAAGCCATTTAAAGCAGTTTAAAGCATTTTAAGGCAATTCTAAACAGTAGAAAACTGTTAAAAACCGCACAAATAGAACATTATTCATACATTTTCTCTCAGGGATGATGAAATTAAATGAAAACACTATTTCGTTAAAAAAAGAAATAGTTTAAAACAGTTGTAAGCCATTTAAAGCAGTTTAAAGCATTTTGAAGCAATTCTATACAGTAGAAAAAAAAGAACCAATAGAAATTTATTTATACATTTTCTCTCAGGGATGATGAAATTAAATGAAAACACTATATCGTTGAAGAAAGTAATAGTTTAAAACAATTGAAAGCCATTTAAAGCAGTTTAAAGCATTTTGAAGCAATTCTAAACAGTAGATAACTGCTAAAAACAGCATAAATAGAACATTACTCATACATTTTCTCTCAGTTATGACGAAATTAAATGAAAACACTATTTGGTTAAAGAAAGTGATAGTTTAAAACAGTTGAAAGCCATTTAAAGCAGTTTAAAGCATTTTGAAGCAATTCTAAACAGTAGAAAACTGGTAAAAAAAAAGTACCAATAGAACTTTATTCATACGGTTTCCTCTCAGGGATGATGAAATTTAATGAAAACACTATATCGTTGAAGAAAGTGATAGTTTAAAACAGTTGAAAGCCATTTAAAGCAGTTTAAAGCATTTTGAATCAATTCTAAACAGTAGAAAACTGCTAAAAAAAGCACAAATAGAACTTTATTCATACATTTCCTCTCAAGGATGATGAAATTAAATGAAAACACTATTTCGGTAAAAAAAGTAATAGTTTAAAACAGTTGAAAGCCATTTAAAGCAGTTTAAAGCATTTTGAAGCAATTCTAAAAAGTAGAAAACTGCTAAAAAAAAGTATCAATAGACTTTATTCATACATTTTGTCTCAGTTATGACGAAATTAAATGAAAACACTATATCGTTGAAGAAAGTAATAGTTTAAAACAATTGAAAGCCATTTAAAGCAGTTTAAAGCATTTTAAGGTAATTCTAAACAGTAGATAACTGTTAAAAACAGCACAAATAGAACATTATTCATACATTTTCTCTCAAGGATTATGAAATTAAATGAAAACACTATTTCGTTAAAAAAAGAAATAGTTTAAAACACTTGAATGCCATTTAAAGCAGTTTAAAGCATTTTGAAGCAATTCTATACAGTAGAAAAAAAAGAACCAATAGAAATTTATTTATACATTTTCTCTCAGGGATGATGAAATTAAATGAAAACACTATATCGCTGAAGAAAGTAATAGTTTAAAACAATTGAAATCCATTTTAAGCAGTTTAAAGCATTTTGAAGCAATTCTAAACAGTAGAAAACTGGTAAAAAAAAGTACCAATTGACTTTATTCATACATTTTCTCTCAGTTATGACGAAATTAAATGAAAACACTATTTGGTTAAAGAAAGTGATAGTTTCAAACAGTTGAAAGCCATTTAAAGCAGTTTAAAGCATTTTGAAGCAATTCTAAAAAGTAGATAACTGCTAAAAACAGCACAAATAGAACATTACTCCGACATTTTCTCTCAGTTATGACGAAATTAAATGAAAACACTATTTGGTTAAAGAAAGTGATAGTTTAAAACAGTTGAAAGCCATTTAAAGCAGTTTAAAGCATTTTGAAGCAATTCTTAACATTAGAAAAAAAAGTACCAATAGAACTTTATTCATACGGTTTCCTCTCAAGGATGATGAAATTAAATGAAAACACTATATCGTTGAAGAAAGTGATAGTTTAAAACAGTTGAAAGCCATTTAAAGCAGTTTAAAGCATTTTGAAGCAATTCTAAACAGTTGAAAACTGCTAAAAACAGCACAAATAGAACTTTATTCATACATTTTCTCTCAAGGATGATAAAATTAAATGAAAACACTATTTCGTTAAAAAAAGTAATTGTTTTAAACAGTTGAATGCCATTTAAAGCAGTTTAAAGCATTTTGAAGCAATTTTTAAAAGTAGAAAATTGCTAAAAAAAGTACCAATAGACTTTATTCATACATTTTGTCTCAGTTATGACGAAATTAAATGAAAACACTATATCGCTGAAGAAAGTAATAGTTTAAAACAATTGAAAGCCATTTTAAGCAGTTTAAAGCATTTTGAAGCAATTCTAAAAAGTAGAAAACTGCTAAAAAAAGTACCAATACAACTTTATTCATACATTTTGTCTCAGTTATGACGAAATTAAATGAAAACACTATTTGGTTAAAGATAGTGATAGTTTAAAACAGTTGAAAGCCATTTAAAGCAGTTTAAAGCATTTTGAAGCAATTCTAAACAGTAGAAAACTGGTAAAAAAAGTACCAATACAACTTTATTCATACATTTTCTCTCAGGGATGATGAAATTAAATGGAAACACTATATCGTTGAAGAAAGTGATAGTTTAAAACAGTTGAATGCCATTTAAAGCAGTTTAAAGCATTTTGAAGCAATTCTAAACAGTAGAAAAAAAAAGAACCAATAGAAATTTATTCATACAATTTCTCTCAAGGATGATGAAATTAAATGAAAACACTATTTCGTTAAAAAAAAAGTAATAGTTTAAAACAGTTGACTGCCATTTAAAGCAGTTTAAAGCATTTTGAAGCAATTCTAAAAAGTAGAAAACTGCTAAAAAAAGTACCAATAGACTTTATTCATACATTTTCTCTCAGTTATGACGAAATTAAATGAAAACACTATTTGGTTAAAGAAAGTGATAGTTTCAAACAGTTGAAAGCCATTTAAAGCAGTTTAAAGCATTTTGAAGCAATATTAAACAGTAGAAAACTGCTAAAAAAAGTACCAATAGACTTTATTCATACATTTTCTCTCAGGGATGACGAAATTAAATGAAAACACTATTTCGTTGAAGAAAGTAATAGTTTAAAACAATTGAAAGCCATTTAAAGCAGTTTAAAGCATTTTGAAGCAATTCTAAAAAGTAGATAACTGCTAAAAACAGCACAAATAGAACATTACTCAGACATTTTCTCTCAGTTATGACGAAATTAAATGAAAACACTATTTGGTTAAAGAAAGTGATAGTTTAAAACAGTTGAAAGCCATTTAAAGCAGTTTAAAGCATTTTGAAGCAATTCTAAACAGTAGAAAAAAAAGTACCAATAGAACTTTATTCATACGGTTTCCTCTCAAGGATGATGAAATTTAATGAAAACACTATATCGTTGAAGAAAGTGATAGTTTAAAACAGTTGAAAGCCATTTAAAGCAGTTTAAAGCATTTTGAAGCAATTCTAAAAAGTAGAAAACTGCTAAAAAAAGTACCAATAGACTTTATTCATACATTTTGTCTCAGTTATGACGAAATTAAATGAAAACACTATATCGTTGAAGAAAGTAATAGTTTAAAACAATTGAAAGCCATTTAAAGCAGTTTAAAGCATTTTAAGGTAATTCTAAACAGTAGATAACTGTTAAAAACACCACAAATAGAACTTTATTCATACATTTTCTCTCAAGGATTATGAAATTAAATGAAAACACTATTTCGTTAAAAAAAGAAATAGTTTAAAACAGTTGAAAGCCATTTAAAGCAGATTAAAGCATTTTGAAGCAATTCTAAAAAGTAGAAAACTGCTAAAAAAAGAACCAATAGAAATTTATTTATACATTTTCTCTCAGGGATGATGAAATTAAATGAAAACACTATATCGCTGAAGAAAGTAATAGTTTAAAACAATTGAAAGCCATTTAAAGCAGTTTAACGCATTTTGAAGCAATTCTAAACAGTAGATAACTGCTAAAAATAGCACAAATAGAACATTATTCATACATATTCTCTCAGTTATGACGAAATTAAATGAAAACACTATTTTATTAAAGAAATAATAGTTTAAAACAGTTTAAAGCTATTTAAAGCAGTTTAAAGCATTTTGAAGCAATTCTAAACAGTAGAAAACTGCTAAAAAAAGTACCAATAGACTTTATGCATACATTTTGTCTCAGTTATGACGAAATTAAATGAAAACACTATATCGTTGAAGAAAGTGATAGTTTAAAACAGTTGAATGCCATTTAAAGCAGTTTAAAGCATAACTGCTAAAAACAGCACAAATAGAACTTTATTCATACATTTTCTCTCAAGGATGATGAAATTAAATGAAAACACTATTTCGTTAAAAAAAAGTAATAGTTTAAAACAGTTGACTGCCATTTAAAGCAGTTTAAAGCATTTTGAAGCAATTCTAAAAAGTAGAAAACTGCTAAAAAAAGTACCAATAGACTTTATTCATACATTTTCTCTCAGTTATGACGAAATTAAATGAAAACACTATATCGTTGAAGAAAGTAATAGTTTAAAACAGTTGAAAGCCATTTAAAGCAGTTTAAAGCATTTTGAAGCAATATTAAACAGTAGAAAACTGCTAAAAAAAGTACCAATACAACTTTATTCATACATTTTCTCTCAGGGATGACGAAATTAAATGAAAACACTATTTCGTTAAAAAAAGAAATAGTTTAAAACAATTGAAAGCCATTTAAAGCAGTTTAAAGCATTTTGAAGCAATTCTAAAAAGTAGATAACTGCTAAAAACAGCACAAATAGAACATTACTCAGACATTTTCTCTCAGTTATGACGAAATTAAATGAAAACACTATATCGTTGAAGAAAGTGATAGTTTAAAACAGTTGAATGCCATTTAAAGCAGTTTAAAGCATAACTGCTAAAAACAGCACAAATAGAACTTTATTCATACATTTTCTCTCAAGGATGATGAAATTAAATGAAAACACTATTTCGTTAAAAAAAAGTAATAGTTTAAAACAGTTGACTGCCATTTAAAGCAGTTTAAAGCATTTTGAAGCAATTCTTAACAGTAGAAAACTGTTAAAAACAGCACAAATAGAACATTATTCTTACATTTTCTCTCAAGGATTATGAAATTAAATGAAAACACTATTTGGTTAAAGAAAGTGATAGTTTCAAACAGTTGAAAGCCATTTAAAGCAGTTTAAAGCATTTTGAAGCAATATTAAACAGTAGAAAACTGCTAAAAAAAGTACCAATACAACTTTATTCATACATTTTCTCTCAGGGATGACGAAATTAAATGAAAACACTATTTCGTTAAAAAAAGAAATAGTTTAAAACAATTGAAAGCCATTTAAAGCAGTTTAAAGCATTTTGAAGCAATTCTAAAAAGTAGATAACTGCTAAAAACAGCACAAATAGAACATTACTCAGACATTTTCTCTCAGTTATGACGAAATTAAATGAAAACACTATTTGGTTAAAGAAAGTGATAGTTTAAAACAGTTGAAAGCCATTTAAAGCAGTTTAAAGCATTTTGAAGCAATTCTAAACAGTAGAAAAAAAAGTACCAATAGAACTTTATTCATACGGTTTCCTCTCAAGGATGATGAAATTTAATGAAAACACTATATCGTTGAAGAAAGTGATAGTTTAAAACAGTTGAAAGCCATTTAAAGCAGTTTAAAGCATTTTGAAGCAATTCTAAAAAGTAGAAAACTGCTAAAAAAAGTACCAATAGACTTTATTCATACATTTTGTCTCAGTTATGACGAAATTAAATGAAAACACTATATCGTTGAAGAAAGTAATAGTTTAAAACAATTGAAAGCCATTTAAAGCAGTTTAAAGCATTTTAAGGTAATTCTAAACAGTAGATAACTGTTAAAAACACCACAAATAGAACTTTATTCATACATTTTCTCTCAAGGATTATGAAATTAAATGAAAACACTATTTCGTTAAAAAAAGAAATAGTTTAAAACAGTTGAAAGCCATTTAAAGCAGATTAAAGCATTTTGAAGCAATATTAAACAGTAGAAAACTGCTAAAAAAAGAACCAATAGAAATTTATTTATACATTTTCTCTCAGGGATGACGAAATTAAATGAAAACACTATATCGTTGAAGAAAGTAATAGTTTAAAACAATTGAAAGCCATTTAAAGCAGTTTAAAATCATTTTGAAGCAATTCTAAACAGTAGAAAACTGTTAAAAACAGCACAAATAGAACATTATTCTTACATTTTCTCTCAAGGATTATGAAATTAAATGAAAACACTATTTGGTTAAAGAAAGTGATAGTTTCAAACAGTTGAAAGCCATTTAAAGCAGTTTAAAGCATTTTGAAGCAATATTAAACAGTAGAAAACTGCTAAAAAAAGTACCAATACAACTTTATTCATACATTTTCTCTCAGGGATGATGAAATTAAATGAAAACACTATTTCGTTAAAAAAAGAAATAGTTTAAAACAATTGAAAGCCATTTAAAGCAGTTTAAAGCATTTTGAAGCAATTCTAAAAAGTAGATAACTGCTAAAAACAGCACAAATAGAACATTACTCAGACATTTTCTCTCAGTTATGACGAAATTAAATGAAAATACTATTTGGTTAAAGAAAGTGATAGTTTGAAACAGTTGAAAGCCATTTAAAGCAGTTTAAAGCATTTTGAAGCAATTCTAAACAGTAGAAAAAAAAGTACCAATAGAACTTTATTCATACGGTTTCCTCTCAGGGATGATGAAATTTAATGAAAACACTATATCGTTGAAGAAAGTGTAATTTAAAACAGTTGAAAGCCATTTAAAGCAGTTTAAAGCATTTTGAAGCAATTCTAAAAAGTAGATAACTGCTAAAAAAAAGTACCAATAGACTTTATTCATACATTTTGTCTCAGTTATGACGAAATTAAATGAAAACACTATATCGTTGAAGAAAGTAATAGTTTAAAACAATTGAAAGCCATTTAAAGCAGTTTAAAGCATTTTAAGGTAATTCTAAACAGTAGATAACTGTTAAAAACACCACAAATAGAACATTATTCATACATTTTCTCTCAAGGATTATGAAATTAAATGAAAACACTATTTCGTTAAAAAAAGAAATAGTTTAAAACAGTTGAAAGCCATTTAAAGCAGATTAAAGCATTTTGAAGCAATATTAAACAGTAGAAAACTGCTAAAAAAAGAACCAATAGAAATTTATTTATACATTTTCTCTCAGGGATGATGAAATTAAATGAAAACACTATATCGTTGAAGAAAGTAATAGTTTAAAAAAATTGAAAGCCATTTAAAGCAGTTTAAAGCATTTTAAGGCAATTCTAAACAGTAGATAACTGTTAAAAACACCACAAATAGAACTTTATTCATACATTTTCTCTCAAGGATTATGAAATTAAATGAAAACACTATTTCGTTAAAAAAAGAAATAGTTTAAAACAGTTGAAAGCCATTTAAAGCAGATTAAAGCATTTTGAAGCAATATTAAACAGTAGAAAACTGCTAAAAAAAGAACCAATAGAAATTTATTTATACATTTTCTCTCAGGGATGATGAAATTAAATGAAAACACTATATCGTTGAAGAAAGTGATAGTTTAAAACAGTTGAATGCCATTTAAAGCAGTTTAAAGCATTTTGAAGCAATTCTAAACAGTAGAAAAAAAAGTACCAATAGAACTTTATTCATACGGTTTCCTCTCAAGGATGATGAAATTTAATGAAAACACTATTTGGTTAAAGAAAGTGATAGTTTAAAACAGTTGAATGCCATTTAAAGCAGTTTAAAGCATTTTGAAGCAATTCTAAATAGTAGAAAACTGCTTAAAACAGCACAAATAGAACATTATTCATACATTTTCTCTCAGGGATGATGAAATTTAATGAAAACACTATTTGGTTAAAGAAAGTGATAGTTTAAAACAGTTGAATGCCATTTAAAGCAGTTTAAAGCATTTTGAAGCAATTCTAAACAGTAGATAACTGTTAAAAACACCACAAATAGAACTTTATTCATACATTTTCTCTCAAGGATTATGAAATTAAATGAAAACACTATTTCGTTAAAAAAAGAAATAGTTTAAAACAGTTGAAAGCCATTTAAAGCAGATTAAAGCATTTTGAAGCAATATTAAACAGTAGAAAACTGCTAAAAAAAGAACCAATAGAAATTTATTTATACATTTTCTCTCAGGGATGATGAAATTAAATGAAAACACTATATCGTTGAAGAAAGTGATAGTTTAAAACAGTTGAATGCCATTTAAAGCAGTTTAAAGCATTTTGAAGCAATTCTAAACAGTAGAAAAAAAAGTACCAATAGAACTTTATTCATACGGTTTCCTCTCAAGGATGATGAAATTTAATGAAAACACTATATCGTTGAAGAAAGTGATAGTTTAAAACAGTTGAAAGCCATTTAAAGCAGTTTAAAGCATTTTGAAGCAATATTAAACAGTAAAAAACTGCTAAAAAAAGTACCAATACAACTTTATTCATACATTTTCTCTCAGGGATGATGAAATTTAATGAAAACACTATTTGGTTAAAGAAAGTGATAGTTTAAAACAGTTGAATGCCATTTAAAGCAGTTTAAAGCATTTTGAAGCAATTCTAAACAGTAGAAAACTGCTTAAAACAGCACAAATAGAACATTATTCATACATTTTCTCTCAAGGATTATGAAATTAAATGAAAACACTATTTCGTTAAAAAAAGAAATAGTTTTAAACAGTTCAAAGCCATTTAAAGCAGTTTAAAGCATTTTGAAGCAATTCTATACAGTAGAAAAAAAGAACCAATAGAAATTTATTTATACATTTTTTCTCAGGGATGATGAAATTAAATGAAAACATTATATCGCTGAAGAAAGTAATAGTTTAAAACAATTGAAAGCCATTTAAAGCAGTTTAAAGCATTTTGAAGCAATTCTAAACAGTAGAAAACTGGTAAAAAAAAGTACCAATAGACTTTATTCATACATTTTCTCTCAGTTATGACGAAATTAAATGAAAACACTATTTCGTTAAAAAAAGAAATAGTTTAAAACAATTGAAAGCCATTTAAAGCAGTTTAAAGCATTTTGAAGCAATTCTAAAAAGTAGATAACTGCTAAAAACAGCACAAATAGAACATTACTCAGACATTTTCTCTCAGTTATGACGAAATTAAATGAAAACACTATTTGGTTAAAGAAAGTGATAGTTTAAAACAGTTGAAAGCCATTTAAAGCAGTTTAAAGCATTTTGAAGCAATTCTAAACAGTAGAAAAAAAAGTACCAATAGAACTTTATTCATACGGTTTCCTCTCAAGGATGATGAAATTTAATGAAAACACTATATCGTTGAAGAAAGTGATAGTTTAAAACAGTTGAAAGCCATTTAAAGCAGTTTAAAGCATTTTGAAGCAATTCTAAAAAGTAGAAAACTGCTAAAAAAAGTACCAATAGACTTTATTCATACATTTTGTCTCAGTTATGACGAAATTAAATGAAAACACTATATCGTTGAAGAAAGTAATAGTTTAAAACAATTGAAAGCCATTTAAAGCAGTTTAAAGCATTTTAAGGTAATTCTAAACAGTAGATAACTGTTAAAAACACCACAAATAGAACTTTATTCATACATTTTCTCTCAAGGATTATGAAATTAAATGAAAACACTATTTCGTTAAAAAAAGAAATAGTTTAAAACAGTTGAAAGCCATTTAAAGCAGATTAAAGCATTTTGAAGCAATATTAAACAGTAGAAAACTGCTAAAAAAAGAACCAATAGAAATTTATTTATACATTTTCTCTCAGGGATGACGAAATTAAATGAAAACACTATATCGTTGAAGAAAGTAATAGTTTAAAACAATTGAAAGCCATTTAAAGCAGTTTAAAATCATTTTGAAGCAATTCTAAACAGTAGAAAACTGTTAAAAACAGCACAAATAGAACATTATTCTTACATTTTCTCTCAAGGATTATGAAATTAAATGAAAACACTATTTGGTTAAAGAAAGTGATAGTTTCAAACAGTTGAAAGCCATTTAAAGCAGTTTAAAGCATTTTGAAGCAATATTAAACAGTAGAAAACTGCTAAAAAAAGTACCAATACAACTTTATTCATACATTTTCTCTCAGGGATGATGAAATTAAATGAAAACACTATTTCGTTAAAAAAAGAAATAGTTTAAAACAATTGAAAGCCATTTAAAGCAGTTTAAAGCATTTTGAAGCAATTCTAAAAAGTAGATAACTGCTAAAAACAGCACAAATAGAACATTACTCAGACATTTTCTCTCAGTTATGACGAAATTAAATGAAAATACTATTTGGTTAAAGAAAGTGATAGTTTGAAACAGTTGAAAGCCATTTAAAGCAGTTTAAAGCATTTTGAAGCAATTCTAAACAGTAGAAAAAAAAGTACCAATAGAACTTTATTCATACGGTTTCCTCTCAGGGATGATGAAATTTAATGAAAACACTATATCGTTGAAGAAAGTGTAATTTAAAACAGTTGAAAGCCATTTAAAGCAGTTTAAAGCATTTTGAAGCAATTCTAAAAAGTAGATAACTGCTAAAAAAAAGTACCAATAGACTTTATTCATACATTTTGTCTCAGTTATGACGAAATTAAATGAAAACACTATATCGTTGAAGAAAGTAATAGTTTAAAACAATTGAAAGCCATTTAAAGCAGTTTAAAGCATTTTAAGGTAATTCTAAACAGTAGATAACTGTTAAAAACACCACAAATAGAACATTATTCATACATTTTCTCTCAAGGATTATGAAATTAAATGAAAACACTATTTCGTTAAAAAAAGAAATAGTTTAAAACAGTTGAAAGCCATTTAAAGCAGATTAAAGCATTTTGAAGCAATATTAAACAGTAGAAAACTGCTAAAAAAAGAACCAATAGAAATTTATTTATACATTTTCTCTCAGGGATGATGAAATTAAATGAAAACACTATATCGTTGAAGAAAGTAATAGTTTAAAAAAATTGAAAGCCATTTAAAGCAGTTTAAAGCATTTTAAGGCAATTCTAAACAGTAGATAACTGTTAAAAACACCACAAATAGAACTTTATTCATACATTTTCTCTCAAGGATTATGAAATTAAATGAAAACACTATTTCGTTAAAAAAAGAAATAGTTTAAAACAGTTGAAAGCCATTTAAAGCAGATTAAAGCATTTTGAAGCAATATTAAACAGTAGAAAACTGCTAAAAAAAGAACCAATAGAAATTTATTTATACATTTTCTCTCAGGGATGATGAAATTAAATGAAAACACTATATCGTTGAAGAAAGTGATAGTTTAAAACAGTTGAATGCCATTTAAAGCAGTTTAAAGCATTTTGAAGCAATTCTAAACAGTAGAAAAAAAAGTACCAATAGAACTTTATTCATACGGTTTCCTCTCAAGGATGATGAAATTTAATGAAAACACTATTTGGTTAAAGAAAGTGATAGTTTAAAACAGTTGAATGCCATTTAAAGCAGTTTAAAGCATTTTGAAGCAATTCTAAATAGTAGAAAACTGCTTAAAACAGCACAAATAGAACATTATTCATACATTTTCTCTCAGGGATGATGAAATTTAATGAAAACACTATTTGGTTAAAGAAAGTGATAGTTTAAAACAGTTGAATGCCATTTAAAGCAGTTTAAAGCATTTTGAAGCAATTCTAAACAGTAGATAACTGTTAAAAACACCACAAATAGAACTTTATTCATACATTTTCTCTCAAGGATTATGAAATTAAATGAAAACACTATTTCGTTAAAAAAAGAAATAGTTTAAAACAGTTGAAAGCCATTTAAAGCAGATTAAAGCATTTTGAAGCAATATTAAACAGTAGAAAACTGCTAAAAAAAGAACCAATAGAAATTTATTTATACATTTTCTCTCAGGGATGATGAAATTAAATGAAAACACTATATCGTTGAAGAAAGTGATAGTTTAAAACAGTTGAATGCCATTTAAAGCAGTTTAAAGCATTTTGAAGCAATTCTAAACAGTAGAAAAAAAAGTACCAATAGAACTTTATTCATACGGTTTCCTCTCAAGGATGATGAAATTTAATGAAAACACTATATCGTTGAAGAAAGTGATAGTTTAAAACAGTTGAAAGCCATTTAAAGCAGTTTAAAGCATTTTGAAGCAATATTAAACAGTAAAAAACTGCTAAAAAAAGTACCAATACAACTTTATTCATACATTTTCTCTCAGGGATGATGAAATTTAATGAAAACACTATTTGGTTAAAGAAAGTGATAGTTTAAAACAGTTGAATGCCATTTAAAGCAGTTTAAAGCATTTTGAAGCAATTCTAAACAGTAGAAAACTGCTTAAAACAGCACAAATAGAACATTATTCATACATTTTCTCTCAAGGATTATGAAATTAAATGAAAACACTATTTCGTTAAAAAAAGAAATAGTTTTAAACAGTTCAAAGCCATTTAAAGCAGTTTAAAGCATTTTGAAGCAATTCTATACAGTAGAAAAAAAGAACCAATAGAAATTTATTTATACATTTTTTCTCAGGGATGATGAAATTAAATGAAAACATTATATCGCTGAAGAAAGTAATAGTTTAAAACAATTGAAAGCCATTTAAAGCAGTTTAAAGCATTTTGAAGCAATTCTAAACAGTAGAAAACTGGTAAAAAAAAGTACCAATAGACTTTATTCATACATTTTCTCTCAGTTATGACGAAATTAAATGAAAACACTATATCGTTGAAGAAAGTAATAGTTTAAAACAATTGAAAGCCATTTAAAGCAGTTTAAAGCATTTTAAGGCAATTCTAAACAGTAGATAACTGTTAAAAACACCACAAATAGAACTTTATTCATACATTTTCTCTCAAGGATTATGAAATTAAATGAAAACACTATTTCGTTAAAAAAAGAAATAGTTTAAAACAGTTGAAAGCCATTTAAAGCAGATTAAAGCATTTTGAAGCAATATTAAACAGTAGAAAACTGCTAAAAAAAGAACCAATAGAAATTTATTTATACATTTTCTCTCAGGGATGATGAAATTAAATGAAAACACTATATCGTTGAAGAAAGTGATAGTTTAAAACAGTTGAATGCCATTTAAAGCAGTTTAAAGCATTTTGAAGCAATTCTAAACAGTAGAAAAAAAAGTACCAATAGAACTTTATTCATACGGTTTCCTCTCAAGGATGATGAAATTTAATGAAAACACTATTTGGTTAAAGAAAGTGATAGTTTAAAACAGTTGAATGCCATTTAAAGCAGTTTAAAGCATTTTGAAGCAATTCTAAACAGTAGAAAACTGCTTAAAACAGCACAAATAGAACATTATTCATACATTTTCTCTCAGGGATGATGAAATTTAATGAAAACACTATTTGGTTAAAGAAAGTGATAGTTTAAAACAGTTGAATGCCATTTAAAGCAGTTTAAAGCATTTTGAAGCAATTCTAAACAGTAGATAACTGTTAAAAACACCACAAATAGAACTTTATTCATACATTTTCTCTCAAGGATTATGAAATTAAATGAAAACACTATTTCGTTAAAAAAAGAAATAGTTTAAAACAGTTGAAAGCCATTTAAAGCAGATTAAAGCATTTTGAAGCAATATTAAACAGTAGAAAACTGCTAAAAAAAGAACCAATAGAAATTTATTTATACATTTTCTCTCAGGGATGATGAAATTAAATGAAAACACTATATCGTTGAAGAAAGTGATAGTTTAAAACAGTTGAATGCCATTTAAAGCAGTTTAACGCATTTTGAAGCAATTCTAAACAGTAGAAAAAAAAGTACCAATAGAACTTTATTCATACGGTTTCCTCTCAAGGATGATGAAATTTAATGAAAACACTATATCGTTGAAGAAAGTGATAGTTTAAAACAGTTGAAAGCCATTTAAAGCAGTTTAAAGCATTTTGAAGCAATATTAAACAGTAAAAAACTGCTAAAAAAAGTACCAATACAACTTTATTCATACATTTTCTCTCAGGGATGATGAAATTTAATGAAAACACTATTTGGTTAAAGAAAGTGATAGTTTAAAACAGTTGAATGCCATTTAAAGCAGTTTAAAGCATTTTGAAGCAATTCTAAACAGTAGAAAACTGCTTAAAACAGCACAAATAGAACATTATTCATACATTTTCTCTCAAGGATTATGAAATTAAATGAAAACACTATTTCGTTAAAAAAAGAAATAGTTTTAAACAATTGAAAGCCATTTAAAGCAGTTTAAAGCATTTTGAAGCAATTCTAAACAGTAGAAAACTGGTAAAAAAAAGTACCAATAGAACTTTATTCATACGGTTTCCTTTCAGGGATGATGAAATTTAATGAAAACGCTATATCGTTGAAGAAAGTGATAGTTTAAAACAGTTGAAAGCCATTTAAAGCAGTTTAAAGCATTTTGAAGCAATTTTAAAAAGTAGAAAACTGCTAAAAAAAGTACCAATAGACTTTATGCATACATTTTGTCTCAGTTATGACGAAATTAAATGAAAACACTATATCGTTGAAGAAAGTGATAGTTTAAAACAGTTGAATGCCATTTAAAGCAGTTTAAAGCATTTTGAAGCAATTCTAAACAGTAGAAAACTGCTAAAAACAGCACAAATAGAACTTTATTCATACATTTTCTCTCAAGGATGATGAAATTAAATGAAAACACTATTTCGTTAAAAAAAAGTAATAGTTTAAAACAGTTGACTGCCATTTAAAGCAGTTTAAAGCATTTTGAAGCAATTCTAAAAAGTAGAAAACTGCTAAAAAAAGTACCAATAGACTTTATTCATACATTTTCTCTCAGTTATGACGAAATTAAATGAAAACACTATATCGTTGAAGAAAGTAATAGTTTAAAACAATTGAAAGCCATTTAAAGCAGTTTAAAGCATTTTAAGGCAATTCTAAACAGTAGATAACTGTTAAAAACAGCACAAATAGAACATTATTCTTACATTTTCTCTCAAGGATTATGAAATTAAATGAAAACACTATTTCGTTAAAAAAAGAAATAGTTTAAAACAGTTGAAAGCCATTTAAAGCAGTTTAAAGCATTTTGAAGCAATTCTATACAGTAGAAAAAAAAGAACCAATAGAAATTTATTTATACATTTTCTCTCAGGGATGATGAAATTAAATGAAAACACTATATCGCTGAAGAAAGTAATAGTTTAAAACAATTGAAAGCCATTTTAAGCAGTTTAAAGCATTTTGAAGCAATTCTAAACAGTAGAAAACTGGTAATAAAAAGTACCAATAGACTTTATTCATACATTTTCTCTCAGTTATGACGAAATTAAATGATAACACTATTTGGTTAAAGAAAGTGATAGTTTCAAACAGTTGAAAGCCATTTTAAGCAGTTTTAAGCATTTTGAAGCAAAATTAAACAGTAGAAAACTGCTAAAAAAAGTACCAATACAACTTTATTCATACATTTTCTCTCAGGGATGACGAAATTAAATGAAAACACTATTTCGTTGAAGAAAGTAATAGTTTAAAACAATTGAAAGCCATTTAAAGCAGTTTAAAGCATTTTGAAGCAATTCTAAACAGTAGATAACTGCTAAAAACAGCACAAATAAAACATTACTCAGACATTTTGTCTCAGTTATGACGAAATTAAATGAAAACACTATTTGGTTAAAGAAAGTGATAGTTTAAAACAGTTGAAAGCCATTTAAAGCAGTTTAAAGCATTTTGAAGCAATTCTAAACAGTAGAAAAAAAAGTACCAATAGAACTTTATTCATACGGTTTCCTCTCAAGGATGATGAAATTTAATGAAAACACTATATCGTTGAAGAAAGTGATAGTTTAAAACAGTTGAAAGCCATTTAAAGCAGTTTAAAGCATTTTGAAGCAATTCTAAAAAGTAGAAAACTGCTAAAAAAAGTACCAATAGACTTTATTCATACATTTTGTCTCAGTTATGACGAAATTAAATGAAAACACTATATCGTTGAAGAAAGTAATAGTTTAAAGCAATTGAAAGCCATTTAAAGCAGTTTAAAGCATTTTAAGGTAATTCTAAACAGTAGATAACTGTTAAAAACACCACAAATAGAACATTATTCATACATTTTCTCTCAAGGATTATGAAATTAAATGAAAACACTATTTCGTTAAAAAAAGAAATAGTTTAAAACAGTTGAAAGCCATTTAAAGCAGTTTAAAGCATTTTGAAGCAATTCTATACAGTAGAAAAAAAAGAACCAATAGAAATTTATTTATACATTTTCTCTCAGGGATGATGAAATTAAATGAAAACACTATATCGCTGAAGAAAGTAATAGTTTAAAACAATTGAAAGCCATTTTAAGCAGTTTAAAGCATTTTGAAGCAATTCTAAACAGTAGAAAACTGGTAATAAAAAGTACCAATAGACTTTATTCATACATTTTCTCTCAGTTATGACGAAATTAAATGAAAACACTATTTGGTTAAAGAAAGTGATAGTTTAAAACAGTTGAAAGCCATTTAAAGCAGTTTAAAGCATTTTGAAGCAATATTAAACAGTAAAAAACTGCTAAAAAAAGTACCAATACAACTTTATTCATACATTTTCTCTCAGGGATGATGAAATTAAATGAAAACACTATATCGTTGAAGAAAGTGATAGTTTAAAACAGTTGAATGTCATTTAAAGCAGTTTAAAGCATTTTGAAGCAATTCTAAACAGTAGATAACTGCTAAAAACAGCACAAATAGAACATTACTCAGACATTTTGTCTCAGTTATGACGAAATTAAATGAAAACACTATTTGGTTAAAGAAAGTGATAGTTTAAAACAGTTGAAAGCCATTTAAAGCAGTTTAAAGCATTTTGAAGCAATTCTAAACAGTAGATAACTGTTAAAAATAGCACAAATAGAACATTATTCATACATATTCTCTCAGTTATGACGAAATTAAATGAAACACTATTTTGTTAAAGAAATAATAGATTAAAACAGTTTAAAGCTATTTAAAGCAGTTTAAAGCAGTTTAAAGCATTTTGAAGCAATTCTAAACAGTAGAAAACTGCTAAAAAAAGTACCAATAGACTTTATTCATACATTTTGTCTCAGTTATGACGAAATTAAATGAAAACACTATTTGGTTAAAGAAAGTGATAGTTTTAAACAATTGAAAGCCATTTAAAGCAGTTTAAAGCATTTTGAAGCAATTCTAAACAGTAGAAAAAAAAGTACCAATAGAACTTTATTCATACGGTTTCCTCTCAAGGATGATGAAATTTAATGAAAACACTATATCGTTGAAGAAAGTGATAGTTTAAAACAGTTGAAAGCCATTTAAAGCAGTTTAAAGCATTTTGAAGCAATATTAAACAGTAAAAAACTGCTAAAAAAAGTACCAATACAACTTTATTCATACATTTTCTCTCAGGGATGATGAAATTAAATGAAAACACTATATCGTTGAAGAAAGTGATAGTTTAAAACAGTTGAATGCCATTTAAAGCAGTTTAAAGCATTTTGAAGCAATTCTAAACAGTAGATAACTGGTAAAAACAGCACAAATAGAACATTATTCATACATTTTCTCTCAAGGATTATGAAATTAAATGAAAACACTATTTCGTTAAAAAAAGAAATAGTTTTAAACAGTTGAAAGCCATTTAAAGCAGTTTAAAGCATTTTGAAGCAATTCTATACAGTAGAAAAAAAGAACCAATAGAAATTTATTTATACATTTTCTCTCAGGGATGATGAAATTAAATGAAAACACTATATCGCTGAAGAAAGTAATAGTTTAAAACAATTGAAAGCCATTTAAAGCAGTTTAAAGCATTTTGAAGCAATTCTAAACAGTAGAAAACTGGTAAAAAAAAGTACCAATAGACTTTATTCATACATTTTCTCTCAGTTATGACGAAATTAAATGAAAACACTATTTGGTTAAAGAAAGTGATAGTTTCAAACAGTTGAAAGCCATTTAAAGCAGTTTAAAGCATTTTGAAGCAATTCTAAACAGTAGAAAACTGGTAATAAAAAGTACCAATACAACTTTATTCATACATTTTCTCTCAGGGATGATGAAATTAAATGAAAACACTATTTCGTTGAAGAAAGTAATAGTTTAAAACAATTGAATGCCATTTAAAGCAGTTTAAAGCATTTTGAAGCAATTCTAAACAGTAGAAAACTGCTAAAAAAAGTACCAATAGACTTTATGCATACATTTTGTCTCAGTTATGACGAAATTAAATGAAAACACTATATCGTTGAAGAAAGTAATAGTTTAAAACAATTGAAAGCCATTTAAAGCAGTTTAAAGCATTTTGAAGCAATTCTAAACAGTAGATAACTGCTAAAAACAGCACAAATAGAACATTACTCATACATTTTCTCTCAGGGATGACGAAATTAAATGAAAACACTATTTGGTTAAAGAAAGTGATAGTTTAAAACAGTTGAAAGCCATTTAAAGCAGTTTAAAGCATTTTGAAGCAATTCTAAACAGTAGAAAAAAAAGTACCAATAGAACTTTATTCATACGGTTTCCTCTCAAGGATGATGAAATTTAATGAAAACACTATATCGTTGAAGAAAGTGATAGTTTAAAACAGTTGAAAGCCATTTAAAGCAGTTTAAAGCATTTTGAAGCAATTCTAAAAAGTAGAAAACTGCTAAAAAAAGTACCAATAGACTTTATTCATACATTTTGTCTCAGTTATGACGAAATTAAATGAAAACACTATATCGTTGAAGAAAGTAATAGTTTAAAACAATTGAAAGCCATTTAAAGCAGTTTAAAGCATTTTAAGGTAATTCTAAACAGTAGATAACTGTTAAAAACACCACAAATAGAACATTATTCATACATTTTCTCTCAAGGATTATGAAATTAAATGAAAACACTATTTCGTTAAAAAAAGAAATAGTTTAAAACAGTTGAAAGCCATTTAAAGCAGTTTAAAGCATTTTGAAGCAATTCTATACAGTAGAAAAAAAAGAACCAATAGAAATTTATTTATACATTTTCTCTCAGGGATGATGAAATTAAATGAAAACACTATATCGCTGAAGAAAGTAATAGTTTAAAACAATTGAAAGCCATTTTAAGCAGTTTAAAGCATTTTGAAGCAATTCTAAACAGTAGAAAACTGGTAATAAAAAGTACCAATAGACTTTATTCATACATTTTCTCTCAGTTATGACGAAATTAAATGAAAACACTATTTGGTTAAAGAAAGTGATAGTTTCAAACAGTTGAAAGCCATTTAAAGCAGTTTTAAGCATTTTGAAGCAATTCTAAACAGTAGAAAACTGGTAAAAAAAAGTACCAATAGACTTTATTCATACATTTTCTCTCAGTTATGACGAAATTAAATGAAAACACTATTTGGTTAAAGAAAGTGATAGTTTCAAACAGTTGAAAGCCATTTAAAGCAGTTTAAAGCATTTTGAAGCAATATTTAACAGTAGAAAACTGCTAAAAAAAGTACCAATACAACTTTATTCATACATTTTCTCTCAGGGATGATGAAATTAAATGAAAACACTATATCGTTGAAGAAAGTAATAGATTAAAACAATTGAAAGCCATTTAAAGCAGTTTAAAGCATTTTGAAGAAATTCTAAACAGTAGAAAACTGGTAAAAAAAAGTACCAATAGACTTTATTCATACATTTTCTCTCAGTTATGACGAAATTAAATGAAAACACTATTTGGTTAAAGAAAGTGATAGTTTCAAACAGTTGAAAGCCATTTAAAGCAGTTTTAAGCATTTTGAAGCAATTCTAAACAGTAGAAAACTGGTAAAAAAAAGTACCAATAGACTTTATTTATACATTTTCTCTCAGGGATGATGAAATTAAATGAAAACACTATATCGCTGAAGAAAGTAATAGTTTAAAACAATTGAATGCCATTTAAAGCAGTTTAAAGCATTTTGAAGCAATTCTAAACAGTAGAAAACTGCTGAAAAAAGTACCAATAGACTTTATTCATACATTTTCTCTCAGGGATGACGAAATTAAATGAAAACACTATTTCGTTGAAGAAAGTGATAGTTTAAAACAATTGAAAGCCATTTAAAGCAGTTTAAAGCATTTTGAAGCAATTCTAAACAGTAGAAAACTGCTAAAAACAGCACAAATAGAACATTACTCAGACATTTTGTCTCAGTTATGACGAAATTAAATGAAAACACTATTTGGTTAAAGAAAGTGATAGTTTAAAACAGTTGAAAGCCATTTAAAGCAGTTTAAAGCATTTTGAAGCAATATTAAACAGTAAAAAACTGCTAAAAAAAGTACCAATACAACTTTATTCATACATTTTCTCTCAGGGATGATGAAATTAAATGAAAACACTATATCGTTGAAGAAAGTGATAGTTTAAAACAGTTGAATGCCATTTAAAGCAGTTTAAAGCATTTTGAAGCAATTCTAAACAGTAGATAACTGCTAAAAACAGCACAAATAGAACATTACTCAGACATTTTGTCTCAGTTATGACGAAATTAAATGAAAACACTATTTGGTTAAAGAAAGTGATAGTTTAAAACAGTTGAAAGCCATTTAAAGCAGTTTAAAGCATTTTGAAGCAATTCTATACAGTAGAAAAAAAAGAACCAATAGAAATTTTTTTATACATTTTCTCTCAGGGATGATGAAATTAAATGAAAACACTATATCGCTGAAGAAAGTAATAGTTTAAAACAATTGAAAGCCATTTAAAGCAGTTTAAAGCATTTTGAAGCAATTCTAAACAGTAGATAACTGTTAAAAATAGCACAAATAGAACATTATTCATACATATTCTCTCAGTTATGACGAAATTAAATGAAACACTATTTTGTTAAAGAAATAATAGATTAAAACAGTTTAAAGCTATTTAAAGCAGTTTAAAGCAGTTTAAAGCATTTTGAAGCAATTCTAAACAGTAGAAAACTGCTAAAAAAAGTACCAATAGACTTTATTCATACATTTTGTCTCAGTTATGACGAAATTAAATGAAAACACTATTTGGTTAAAGAAAGTGATAGTTTTAAACAATTGAAAGCCATTTAAAGCAGTTTAAAGCATTTTGAAGCAATTCTAAACAGTAGAAAAAAAAGTACCAATAGAACTTTATTCATACGGTTTCCTCTCAAGGATGATGAAATTTAATGAAAACACTATATCGTTGAAGAAAGTGATAGTTTAAAACAGTTGAAAGCCATTTAAAGCAGTTTAAAGCATTTTGAAGAAATTCTAAACAGTAAAAAACTGCTAAAAACAGCACAAATAGAACATTATTCATACATTTTCTCTCAAGGATTATGAAATTAAATGAAAACACTATTTCGTTAAAAAAAGAAATAGTTTTAAACAGTTGAAAGCCATTTAAAGCAGTTTAAAGCATTTTGAAGCAATTCTATACAGTAGAAAAAAAGAACCAATAGAAATTTATTTATACATTTTCTCTCATGGATGATGAAATTAAATGAAAACACTATATCGCTGAAGAAAGTAATAGTTTAAAACAATTGAAAGCCATTTAAAGCAGTTTAAAGCATTTTGAAGCAATTCTAAACAGTAGAAAACTGGTAAAAAAAAGTACCAATAGACTTTATTCATACATTTTCTCTCAGTTATGACGAAATTAAATGAAAACACTATTTAGTTAAAGAAAGTGATAGTTTCAAACAGTTGAAAGCCATTTAAAGCAGTTTAAAGCATTTTGAAGCAATATTAAACAGTAGAAAACTGCTAAAAAAAGTACCAATACAACTTTATTCATACATTTTCTCTCAGGGATGATGAAATTAAATGAAAACACTATTTCGTTAAAAAAAGTAATAGTTTAAAACAATTGAATGCCATTTAAAGCAGTTTAAAGCATTTTGAAGCAATTCTAAACAGTAGAAAACTGCTGAAAAAAGTACCAATAGACTTTATGCATACATTTTGTCTCAGTTATGACGAAATTAAATGAAAACACTATATCGTTGAAGAAAGTAATAGTTTAAAACAATTGAAAGCCATTTAAAGCAGTTTAAAGCATTTTAAGGCAATTCTAAACAGTAGATAACTGTTAAAAACAGCACAAATAGAACATTATTCATACATTTTCTCTCAAGGATTATGAAAATAAATGAAAACACTATTTCGTTAAAAAAAGAAATAGTTTAAAACAGTTGAAAGCCATTTAAAGCAGTTTAAAGCATTTTGAAGCAATTCTATACAGTAGAAAAAAAAGAACCAATAGAAATTTATTTATACATTTTCTCTCAGGGATGATGAAATTAAATGAAAACATTATTTCGTTGAAGAAAGTAATAGTTTAAAACAATTGAATGCCATTTAAAGCAGTTTAAAGCATTTTGAAGCAATTCTAAACAGTATAAAACTGCTAAAAAAGGTACCAATAGACTTTATGCATACATTTTGTCTCAGTTATGACGAAATTAAATGAAAACACTATATCGTTGAAGAAAGTGATAGTTTTAAACAATTGAAAGCCATTTAAAGCAGTTTAAAGCATTTTAAGGCAATTCTAAACAGTAGATAACTGTTAAAAACAGCACAAATAGAACATTATTCATACATTTTCTCTCAAGGATTATGAAATTAAATGAAAACACTATTTCGTTAAAAAAAGAAATAGTTTAAAACAGTTTAAAGCCATTTAAAGCAGTTTAAAGCATTTTGAAGCAATTCCTAACATTAGAAAAAAAAGTACCAATAGAAATTTATTTATACATTTTCTCTCAGGGATGATGAAATTTAATGAAAACACTATTTGGTTAATGAAAGTGACAGTTTAAAACAGTTGAAAGCCATTTAAAGCAGTTTAAAGCATTTTGAAGCAATTCTAAACAGTAGAAAACTGCTAAAAACAGCACAAATAGAACTTTATTCATACATTTTCTCTCAGGGATGATGAAATTAAATGAAAACACTATATCGTTGAAGAAAGTGATAGTTTAAAACAGTTAAATGCCATTTAAAGCAGTTTAAAGCATTTTGAAGCAATTCTAAAAAGTAGAAAACTGCTAAAAAAAGTACCAATAGACTTTATTCATACCTTTTGTCTCAGTTATGACGAAATTAAATGAAAACACTATATCGTTGAAGAAAGTAATAGTTTAAAACAATTGAAAGCCATTTAAAGCAGTTTAAAGCATTTTAAGGCAATTCTAAACAGTAGATAACTGTTAAAAACAGCACAAATAGAACATTATTCATACATTTTCTCTCAAGGATTATGAAATTAAATGAAAACACTATTTCGTTAAAAAAAGAAATAGTTTAAAACAGTTTAAAGCCATTTAAAGCAGTTTAAAGCATTTTGAAGCAATTCCTAACATTAGAAAAAAAAGTACCAATAGAACTTTATTCATACGGTTTCCTCTCAGGGATGATGAAATTTAATGAAAACACTATATCGTTGAAGAAAGTGATAGTTTAAAACAGTTGAAAGCCATTTAAAGCAGTTTAAAGCATTTTGAAGCAATTCTAGATAGTAGAAAACTGGTAAAAAAAAGTACCAATAGACTTTATGCATACATTTTGTCTCAGTTATGACGAAATTAAATGAAAACACTATATCGTTGAAGAAAGTAATAGTTTAAAACAATTGAAAGCCATTTAAAGCAGTTTAAAGCATTTTAAGGCAATTCTTAACAGTAGATAACTGTTAAAAACAGCACAAATAGAACATTATTCATACATTTTCTCTCAAGGATTATGAAAATAAATGAAAACACTATTTCGTTAAAAAAAGAAATAGTTTAAAACAGTTGAAAGCTATTTAAAGCAGTTTAAAGCATTTTGAAGCAATTCTATACAGTAGAAAAAAAAGAACCAATAGAAATTTATTCATACGGTTTCCTCTCAGGGATGATGAAATTTAATGAAAACACTATTTGGTTAATGAAAGTGACAGTTTAAAACAGTTGAAAGCCATTTAAAGCAGTTTAAAGCATTTTGAAGCAATTCTAAACAGTAGAAAACTGCTAAAAACAGCACAAATAGAACTTTATTCATACATTTTCTCTCAGGGATGATGAAATTAAATGAAAACACTATATCGTTGAAGAAAGTGATAGTTTAAAACAGTTAAATGCCATTTAAAGCAGTTTAAAGCATTTTGAAGCAATTCTAAAAAGTAGAAAACTGCTAAAAAAAGTACCAATAGACTTTATTCATACCTTTTGTCTCAGTTATGACGAAATTAAATGAAAACACTATATCGTTGAAGAAAGTAATAGTTTAAAACAATTGAAAGCCATTTAAAGCAGTTTAAAGCATTTTAAGGCAATTCTAAACAGTAGATAACTGTTAAAAACAGCACAAATAGAACATTATTCATACATTTTCTCTCAAGGATTATGAAATTAAATGAAAACACTATTTCGTTAAAAAAAGAAATAGTTTAAAACAGTTTAAAGCCATTTAAAGCAGTTTAAAGCATTTTGAAGCAATTCCTAACATTAGAAAAAAAAGTACCAATAGAACTTTATTCATACGGTTTCCTCTCAGGGATGATGAAATTTAATGAAAACACTATATCGTTGAAGAAAGTGATAGTTTAAAACAGTTGAAAGCCATTTAAAGCAGTTTAAAGCATTTTGAAGCAATTCTAGATAGTAGAAAACTGGTAAAAAAAAGTACCAATAGACTTTATGCATACATTTTGTCTCAGTTATGACGAAATTAAATGAAAACACTATATCGTTGAAGAAAGTAATAGTTTAAAACAATTGAAAGCCATTTAAAGCAGTTTAAAGCATTTTAAGGCAATTCTTAACAGTAGATAACTGTTAAAAACAGCACAAATAGAACATTATTCATACATTTTCTCTCAAGGATTATGAAAATAAATGAAAACACTATTTCGTTAAAAAAAGAAATAGTTTAAAACAGTTGAAAGCTATTTAAAGCAGTTTAAAGCATTTTGAAGCAATTCTATACAGTAGAAAAAAAAGAACCAATAGAAATTTATTCATACGGTTTCCTCTCAGGGATGATGAAATTTAATGAAAACACTATTTGGTTAATGAAAGTGACAGTTTAAAACAGTTGAAAGCCATTTAAAGCAGTTTAAAGCATTTTGAAGCGATTCTAAACAGTAGAAAACTGCTAAAAACAGCACAAATAGAACTTTATTCATACATTTTCTCTCAAGGATGATGAAATTAAATGAAAACACTATTTCGTTAAAAAAAGTAATAGTTTAAAACAGTTGAATGCCATTTAAAGCAGTTTAAAGCATTTTGAAGCAATTCTAAAAAGTAGAAAACTGCTAAAAAAAGTACCAATAGACTTTATTCATACCTTTTGTCTCAGTTATGACGAAATTAAATGAAAACACTATATCGTTGAAGAAAGTAATAGTTTAAAACAATTGAAAGCCATTTAAAGCAGTTTAAAGCATTTTAAGGCAATTCTAAACAGTAGATAATTGTTAAAAACAGCACAAATAGAACATTTTTCATACATTTTCTCTCAAGGATTATGAAATTAAATGAAAACACTATTTCGTTAAAAAAAGAAATAGTTTAAAACAGTTTAAAGCCATTTAAAGCAGTTTAAAGCATTTTGAAGCAATTCTATACAGTAGAAAAAAAAGAACCAATAGAAATTTATTTATACATTTTCTCTCAGGGATGATGAAATTAAATGAAAACACTATATCGCTGAAGAAAGTAATAGTTTAAAACAATTGAAAGCCATTTAAAGCAGTTTAAAGCATTTTGAAGCAATTCTAAACAGTAGAAAACTGGTAAAAAAAAGTACCAATAGACTTTTTTCATACATTTTCTCTCAGTTATGACGAAATTAAATGAAAACACTATTTGGTTAAAGAAAGTGATAGTTTAAAACAGTTGAAAGCCATTTAAAGCAGTTTAAAGCATTTTAAGGCAATTCTAAACAGTAGATAACTGTTAAAAACAGCACAAATAGAACATTATTCATACATTTTCTCTCAAGGATTATGAAAATAAATGAAAACACTATTTCGTTAAAAAAAGAAATAATTTAAAACAGTTGAAAGCCATTTAAAGCAGTTTAAAGCATTTTGAAGCAATTCTAAACATTAGAAAAAAAAGTACCAATAGAACTTTATTCATACGGTTTCCTCTCAGGGATGATGAAATTTAATGAAAACACTATTTCGTTAAAGAATGTGACAGTTTAAAACAGTTGAAAGCCATTTAAAGCTGTTTAAAGCATTTTGAAGCAATATTAAACAGTCAAAAACTGCTAAAAAAAGTACCAATACAACTTTATTCATACATTTTGTCTCAGTTATGACGAAATTAAATGAAAACACTATATCGTTGAAGAAAGTAATAGTTTAAAACAATTGAAAGCCATTTAAAGCAGTTTAAAGCATTTTAAGGCAATTCTAAACAGTAGATAACTGTTAAAAACAGCACAAATAGAACATTATTCATACATTTTCTCTCAAAGATTATGAAATTAAATTAAAACACTATTTCGTTAAAAAAAGAAATAGTTTAAAACAGTTGAAAGCCATTTAAAGCAGTTTAAAGCATTTTGAAGCAATTCTATACAGTAGAAAAAAAAGAACCAATAGAAATTTATTTATACATTTTCTCTCAGGGATGATGAAATTAAATGAAAACACTATATCGCTGAAGAAAGTAATAGTTTAAAACAATTGAAAGCCATTTTAAGCAGTTTAAAGCATTTTGAAGCAATTCTAAACAGTAGATAACTGCTAAAAACAGCACAAATAGAACATTACTCATACATTTTCTCTCAGTTATGACGAAATTAAATGAAAATACTATTTGGTTAAAGAAAGTGATAGTTTAAAACAGTTGAAAGCCATTTAAAGCAGTTTAAAGCATTTTGAAGCAATTCTTAACATTAGAAAAAAAAGTACCAATAGAACTTTATTCATACGGTTTCCTCTCAGGGATGATGAAATTTAATGAAAACAATATATCGTTGAAGAAAGTAATAGTTTAAAACAGTTGAAAGCCATTTAAAGCAGTTTAAAGCATTTTGCATCAATATTGAACAGTAGAAAACTGCTAAAAAAAGTACCAATAGAACTTTATTCATACATTTTCTCTCAGGGATGATGAAATTAAATGAAAACACTATATCGTTGAAGAAAGTAATAGTTTAAAACAATTGAAAGCCATTTAAAGCAGTTTAAAGCATTTTGAAGCAATTCTTAACATTAGAAAAAAAAGAACCAATTGAAATTTATTTATACATTTTCTCTCAGGGATGATGAAATTAAATGAAAACACTATATCGTTGAAGAAAGTAATAGTTTAAAACAATTGAAAGCTATTTAAAGCAGTTTAAAGCATTTTGAAGCAATTCTTAACAGTAGAAAAAAAAGTACCAATAGACTTTATTCATACATTTTCTCTCAGTTATAACGAAATTAAATAAATAAAAAAAATTTGGTTAAAGAAAGTGACAGTTTAAAACAGTTGAAAGCCATTTAAAGCATTTTGAAGCAATTCTTAACATTAGAAAAAAAAGTACCAATAAAACTTTATTCATACGGTTTCCTCTCAGGGATGATGAAATTTAATGAAAACAATATATCGTTGAAGAAAGTAATAGTTTAAAACAGTTGAAAGCCATTTAAAGCAGTTTAAAGCATTTTGCATCAATATTGAACAGTAGAAAACTGCTAAAAAAAGTACCAATAGAACTTTATTCATACATTTTCTCTCAGGGATGATGAAATTAAATGAAAACACTATATCGTTGAAGAAAGTAATAGTTTAAAACAATTGAAAGCCATTTAAAGCAGTTTAAAGCATTTTGAAGCAATTCTTAACATTAGAAAAAAAAGAACCAATAGACTTTATTCATACATTTTCTCTCAGTTATAACGAAATTAAATAAAAAAATTACTATTTGGTTAAAGAAAGTGACAGTTTGAAACAGTTGAAAGCCATTTAAAGCAGTTTAAAGCATTTTGAAGCAATTCTTAACATTAGCAAAAAAAGTACCAATAGAACTTTATTCATACGGTTTCCTCTCAGGGATGATGAAATTTAATGAAAACACTATATCGTTGAAGAAAGTAATAGTTTAAAACAATTGAATGCCATTTAAAGCAGTTTAAAGCATTTTGAAGCAATTCTAAACAGTAGAAAACTGCTAAAAAAAGTACCAATAGACTTTATGCTTTCATTTTGTCTCAGTTATGACGAAATTAAATGAAAACACTATATCGTTGAAGAAAGTAATAGTTTAAAACAATTGAAAGCCATTTAAAGCAGTTTAAAGCATTTTAAGGCAATTCTAAACAGTAGATAACTGTTAAAAACAGCACAAATAGAACATTATTCATACATTTTCTCTCAAGGATTATGAAAATAAATGAAAACACTATTTCGTTAAAAAAAGAAATAGTTTAAAACAGTTGAAAGCCATTTAAAGCAGTTTAAAGCATTTTGACGCAATTCTAAACATTAGAAAAAAAGTACCAATAGAACTTTATTCATACGGTTTCCTCTCAGGGATGATGAAATTTAATGAAAACACTATTTCGTTAAAGAAAGTGATAGTTTAAAACAGTTGAAAGCATTTTGAAGCAATATTAAACAGTAAAAAACTGCTAAAAAAAGAACCAATACAACTTTATTCATACATTTTGTATCAGTTATGACGAAATTAAATGAAAACACTATATCGTTGAAGAAAGTAATAGTTAATAAAACAATTGAAAGCCATTTAAAGCAGTTTAAAGCATTTTAAGGCAATTCTAAACAGTAGATAACTGTTAAAAACAGCACAAATAGAACATTATTCATACATTTTCTCTCAAGGATTATGAAATTAAATGAAAACACTATTTCGTTAAAAAAAGAAATAGTTTAAAACAGTTGAAAGCCATTTAAAGCAGTTTAAAGCATTTTGAAGCAATTCTATACAGTAGAAAAAAAAGAACCAATAGAAATTTATTTATACATTTTCTCTCAGGGATGATGAAATTAAATGAAAACACTATATCGCTGAAGAAAGTGATAGTTTAAAACAATTGAAAGCCATTTTAAGCAGTTTAAAGCATTTTGAAGCAATTCTAAACAGTAGATAACTGCTAAAAACAGCACAAATAGAACATTACTCATACATTTTCTCTCAGTTATGACGAAATTAAATGAAAATACTATTTGGTTAAAGAAAGTAATAGTTTAAAACAATTGAATGCCATTTAAAGCAGTTTAAAGCATTTTGAAGCAATTCTAAACAGTAGAAAACTGCTAAAAAAAGTACCAATAGACTTTATGCATTCATTTTGTCTCAGTTATGACGAAATTAAATGAAAACACTATATCGTTGACGAAAGTAATATTTTAAAACAATTGAAAGCCATTTAAAGCAGTTTAAAGCATTTTAAGGCAATTCTAAACAGTAGATAACTGTTAAAAACAGCACAAATAGAACATTATTCATACATTTTCTCTCAAGAATTATGAAAATAAATGAAAACACTATTTCGTTAAAAAAAGAAATAGTTTAAAACAGTTGAAAGCCATTTAAAGCAGTTTAAAGCATTTTGAAGCAATTCTATACAGTAGAAAAAAAAGAACCAATAGAAATTTATTTATACATTTTCTCTCAGGGATGATGAAATTAAATGAAAACACTATATCGCTGAAGAAAGTAATAGTTTAAAACAATTGAAAGCCATTTTAAGCAGTTTAAAGCATTTTGAAGCAATTCTAAAAAGTAGAAAACTGCTAAAAAAAAGTACCAATAGACTTTATTCATACATTTTCTCTCAGTTATGACGAAATTAAATGAAAACACTATTTCGTTAAATAAAGTGATAGTTTAAAACAGTTGAAAGCCATTTAAAGCAGTTTAAAGCATTTTGAAGCAATTCTAAACAGTAGATAACTGTTAAAAATAGCACAAATAGAACATTATTCATACATTTTGTATCAGTTATGACAAAATTAAATGAAAACACTATTTTGTTAAAGAAATAATAGATTAAAACAGTTTAAAGCTATTTAAAGCAGTTTAAAGCATTTTGAAGCAATTCTTAACAGTAGAAAACTGCTTAAAAAAAGTACCAATAGACTTTATTCATACATTTTGTCTCAGTTATGACGAAATTAAATGAAAACACTATATCGTTGAAGAAAGTAATAGTTTAAAACAATTGAAAGCCATTTAAAGCAGTTTAAAGCATTTTAAGGCAATTATAAACAGTAGATAACTGTTAAAAACAGCACAAATAGAACATTATTCATACATTTTCTCTCAAGGATTCTGAAATTAAATGAAAACACTATTTCGTTAAAAAAAGAAATAGTTTAAAACAGTTGAAAGCCATTTAAAGCAGTTTAAAGCATTTTGAAGCAATTCTATACAGTAGAAAAAAAAGAACCAATTGAAATTTATTTATACATTTTCTCTCAGGGATGATGAAATTAAATGAAAACACTATATCGCTGAAGAAAGTAATAGTTTAAAACAATTGAAAGCCATTTTAAGCAGTTTAAAGCATTTTGAAGCAATTCTAAACAGTAGATAACTGCTAAAAACAGCACAAATAGAACATTACTCATACATTTTCTCTCAGTTATGACGAAATTAAATGAAAATACTATTTGGTTAAAGAAAGTGATAGTTTAAAACAGTTGAAAGCCATTTAAAGCAGTTTAAAGCATTTTGAAGCAATTCTAAACAGTAGAAAAAAAAGTACCAATAGAACTTTATTCATACGGTTTCCTCTCAGGGATGATGAAATTTAATGAAAACACTATATCGTTGAAGAAAGTGATAGTTTAAAACAGTTGAAAGCCATTTAAAGCAGTTTAAAGCATTTTGAAGCAATTATAAAAAGTAGAAAACTGCTAAAAAAAAGTACCAATAGACTTTATTCATACATTTTCTCTCAGTTATGACAAAATTAAATGAAAACACTATTTTGTTAAAGAAATAATAGATTAAAACAGTTTAAAGCTATTTAAAGCAGTTTAAAGCATTTTGAAGCAATTCTTAACAGTAGAAAACTGCTTAAAAAAAGTACCAATAGACTTTATTCATACATTTTGTCTCAGTTATGACGAAATTAAATGAAAACACTATTTCGTTAAAAAAAGTAATAGTTTAAAACAGTTGAATGCCATTTAAAGCAGTTTAAAGCATTTTAAGGCAATTCTAAACAGTAGATAACTGTTAAAAACAGCACAAATAGAACATTATTCATACATTTTCTCTCAAGGATTATGAAATTAAATGAAAACACTATTTCGTTAAAAAAAGAAATAGTTTAAAACAGTTGAAAGCCATTTAAAGCAGTTTAAAGCATTTTGAAGCAATTCTATACAGTAGAAAAAAAAGAACCAATAGAAATTGATTTATACATTTTCTCTCAGGGATGATGAAATTAAATGAAAACACTATTTCGTTAAAGAAAGTGATAGTTTAAAACAGTTGAAAACCATTTAAAGCAGTTTAAAGCATTTTGAAGCAATTCTAAACAGTAGATAACTGTTAAAAACAGTACAAATAGAACATTATTCATACATTTTCTCTCAAGGATTATGAAACTAAATGAAAACACTATTTCGTTAAAAAAAGAAATAGTTTAAAACAGTTGAAAGCCATTTAAAGCAGTTTAAAGCATTTGAAGCAATTCTATACAGTAGAAAAAAAAGAACCAATAGAAATTGATTTATACATTTTCTCTCAGGGATGATGAAATTAAATGAAAACACTATATCGCTAAAGAAAGTAATAGTTTAAAACAATTGAAAGCCATTTTAAGCAGTTTAAAGCATTTTGAAGCAATTCTAAACAGTAGATAACTGCTAAAAACAGAACAAATAGAACATTACTCATACATTTTCTCTCAGTTATGACGAAATTAAATGAAAATACTATTTGGTTAAAGAAAGTGATAGTTTAAAACAGTTGAAAGCCATTTAAAGCAGTTTAAAGCATTTTGAAGCAATTCTTAACAGTAGAAAAAAAAGTACCAATAGAACTTTATTCATACGGTTTCCTCTCAGGGATGATAAAATTTAATGAAAACACTATATCGTTGAAGAAAGTGATAGTTTAAAACAGTTGAAAGCCATTTAAAGCAGTTTAAAGCATTTTGAAGCAATTATAAAAAGTAGAAAACTGCTAAAAAAAAGTACCAATAGACTTTATTCATACATTTTCTCTCAGTTATGACGAAATTAAATGAAAACACTATTTCGTTAAAGAAAGTGGTAGTTTAAAACAGTTGAAAGCCATTTAAAGCAGTTTAAAGCATTTTGAAGCAATTCTAAACAGTAGATAACTGTTAAAAATAGCACAAATAGAACATTATTCATACATTTTGTCTCAGTTATGATAAAATTAAATGAAAACACTATTTTGTTAAAGAAATAATAGATTAAAACAGTTTAAAGCTATTTAAAGCAGTTTAAAGCATTTTGAAGCAATTCTTAACAGTAGAAAACTGCTTAAAAAAAGTACCAATAGACTTTATTCATACGTTTTGTCTCAGTTATGACGAAATTAAATGAAAACACTATTTCGTTAAAAAAAGTAATAGTTTAAAACAGTTGAATGCCATTTAAAGCAGTTTAAAGCATTTTAAGGCAATTCTAAACAGTAGATAACTGTTAAAAACAGCACAAATAGAACATTATTCATACATTTTCTCTCAAGGATTATGAAATTAAATGAAAACACTATTTCGTTAAAAAAAGAAATAGTTTAAAACAGTTGAAAGCCATTTAAAGCAGTTTATAGCATTTTGAAGCAATTCTATACAGTAGAAAAAAAAGAACCAATAGAAATTGATTTATACATTTTCTCTCAGGGATGATGAAATTAAATGAAAACACTATTTCGTTAAAGAAAGTGATAGTTTAAAACAGTTGAAAACCATTTAAAGCAGTTTAAAGCATTTTGAAGCAATTCTAAACAGTAGATAACTGTTAAAAATAGCACAAATAGAACATTACTCATACATTTTCTCTCAGTTATGACGAAATTAAATGAAAATACTATTTGGTTAAAGAAAGTGATAGTTTAAAACAGTTGAAAGCCATTTAAAGCAGTTTAAAGCATTTTGAAGCAATTCTAAACAGTAGAAAAAAAGTACCAATAGAACTTTATTCATACGGTTTCCTCTCAGGGATGATGAAATTTAATGAAAACACTATATCGTTGAAGAAAGTGATAGTTTAAAACAGTTGAAAGCCATTTAAAGCAGTTTAAAGCATTTTGAAGCAATTTTTAAAAGTAGAAAACTGCTAAAAAAAGTACCAATAGACTTTATTCATACATTTTGTCTCAGTTATGACGAAATTAAATGAAAACACTATTTTGTTAAAGAAAGTAATAGATTAAAACAGTTTAAAGCCATTTAAAGCAGTTTAAAGCATTTTGAAGCAATTCTAAACAGAAGAAAACTGCTAAAAAAAGTACCAATAGACTTTATTCATACATTTTCTCTCAGTTATGACGAAATTAAATGAAAACACTATTTCGTTAAAGAAAGTAATAGTTTAAAACAGTTGAAAGCCATTTAAAGCAGTTTAAAGCATTTTGAAGCAATTCTAAACAGTAGATAACTGTTAAAAATAGCACAAATAGAACATTATTCATACATTTTGTCTCAGTTATGACAAAATTAAATGAAAACACTATTTTGTTAAAGAAATAATAGATTAAAACAGTTTAAAGCTATTTAAAGCAGTTTAAAGCATTTTGAAGCAATTCTTAACAGAAGAAAACTGCTTAAAAAAAGTACCAATAGACTTTATTCATACATTTTGTCTCAGTTATGACGAAATTAAATGAAAACACTATTTCGTTAAAAAAAGTAATAGTTTAAAACAGTTGAATGCCATTTAAAGCAGTTTAAAGCATTTTAAGGCAATTCTAAACAGTAGATAACTGTTAAAAACAGCACAAATAGAACATTATTCATACATTTTCTCTCAAGGATTATGAAATTAAATGAAAACACTATTTCGTTAAAAAAAGAAATAGTTTAAAACAGTTGAAAGCCATTTAAAGCAGTTTAAAGCATTTTGAAGCAATTCTATACAGTAGAAAAAAAAGAACCAATAGAAATTGATTTATACATTTTCTCTCAGGGATGATGAAATTAAATGAAAACACTATTTCGTTAAAGAAAGTGATAGTTTAAAACAGTTGAAAACCATTTAAAGCAGTTTAAAGCATTTTGAAGCAATTCTAAACAGTAGATAACTGTTAAAAACAGTACAAATAGAACATTATTCATACATTTTCTCTCAAGGATTATGAAACTAAATGAAAACACTATTTCGTTAAAAAAAGAAATAGTTTAAAACAGTTGAAAGCCATTTAAAGCAGTTTAAAGCATTTGAAGCAATTCTATACAGTAGAAAAAAAAGAACCAATAGAAATTGATTTATACATTTTCTGTCAGGGATGATGAAATTAAATGAAAACACTATATCGCTAAAGAAAGTAATAGTTTAAAACAATTGAATGCCATTTTAAGCAGTTTAAAGCATTTTGAAGCAATTCTAAACAGTAGATAACTGCTAAAAACAGAACAAATAGAACATTACTCATACATTTTCTCTCAGTTATGACGAAATTAAATGAAAATACTATTTGGTTAAAGAAAGTGATAGTTTAAAACAGTTGAAAGCCATTTAAAGCAGTTTAAAGCATTTTGAAGCAATTCTTAACAGTAGAAAAAAAAGTACCAATAGAACTTTATTCATACGGTTTCCTCTCAGGGATGATGAAATTTAATGAAAACACTATATCGTTGAAGAAAGTGATAGTTTAAAACAGTTGAAAGCCATTTAAAGCAGTTTAAAGCATTTTGAAGCAATTATAAAAAGTAGAAAACTGCTAAAAAAAAGTACCAATAGACTTTATTCATACATTTTCTCTCAGTTATGACGAAATTAAATGAAAACACTATTTCGTTAAAGAAAGTGGTAGTTTAAAACAATTGAAAGCCATTTAAAGCAGTTTAAAGCATTTTGAAGCAATTCTAAACAGTAGATCACTGTTAAAAATAGCACAAATAGAACATTATTCATACATTTTGTCTCAGTTATGATAAAATTAAATGAAAACACTATTTTGTTAAAGAAATAATAGTTTAAAACAGTTGAAAGCCATTTAAAGCAGTTTAAAGCATTTTGAAGCAATTCTATACAGTAGAAAAAAAAGAACCAATAGAAATTGATTTATACATTTTCTCTCAGGGATGATGAAATTAAATGAAAACACTATTTCGTTAAAGAAAGTGATAGTTTAAAACAGTTGAAAACCATTTAAAGCAGTTTAAAGCATTTTGAAGCAATTCTAAACATTAGATAACTGTTAAAAATAGCACAAATAGAACATTACTCATACATTTTCTCTCAGTTATGACGAAATTAAATGAAAATACTATTTGGTTAAAGAAAGTGATAGTTTAAAACAGTTGAAAGCCATTTAAAGCAGTTTAAAGCATTTTGAAGCAATTCTAAACAGTAGAAAAAAAAGTACCAATAGAACTTTATTCATACGGTTTCCTCTCAGGGATGATGAAATTTAATGAAAACACTATATCGTTGAAGAAAGTGATAGTTTAAAACAGTTGAAAGCCATTTAAAGCAGTTTAAAGCATTTTGAAGCAATTCTTAACATTAGAAAAAAAAAGAACCAATTGAAATTTATTTATACATTTTCTCTCAGGGATGATGAAATTAAATGAAAACACTATATCGTTGAAGAAAGTAATAGTTTAAAACAATTGAAAGCTATTTAAAGCAGTTTAAAGCATTTTGAAGCAATTCTTAACAGTAGAAAAAAAAGAACCAATTGAAATTTATTTATACATTTTCTCTCAGGGATGATGAAATTAAATGAAAACACTATTTCGTTAAAGAAAGTGATAGTTTAAAACAGTTTAAAGCCATTTAAAGCAGTTTAAAGCATTTTGAAGCAATTCTAAACAGAAGAAAACTGCTAAAAAAAGTACCAATAGACTTTATTCATACATTTTCTCTCAGTTATGACGAAATTAAATGAAAACACTATTTCGTTAAAGAAAGTAATAGTTTAAAACAGTTGAAAGCAATTTAAAGCAGTTTAAAGCATTTTGAAGCAATTCTAAACAGTAGATAACTGTTAAAAATAGCACAAATAGAACATTATTCATACATTTTGTCTCAGTTATGACAAAATTAAATGAAAACACTATTTTGTTAAAGAAATAATAGATTAAAACAGTTTAAAGCTATTTAAAGCAGTTTAAAGCATTTTGAAGCAATTCTTAACAGAAGAAAACTGCTTAAAAAAAGTACCAATAGACTTTATTCATACATTTTGTCTCAGTTATGACGAAATTAAATGAAAACACTATTTCGTTAAAAAAAGTAATAGTTTAAAACAGTTGAATGCCATTTAAAGCAGTTTAAAGCATTTTAAGGCAATTCTAAACAGTAGATAACTGTTAAAAACAGCACAAATAGAACATTATTCATACATTTTCTCTCAAGGATTATGAAATTAAATGAAAACACTATTTCGTTAAAAAAAGAAATAGTTTAAAACAGTTGAAAGCCATTTAAAGCAGTTTAAAGCATTTTGAAGCAATTCTATACAGTAGAAAAAAAAGAACCAATAGAAATTGATTTATACATTTTCTCTCAGGGATGATGAAATTAAATGAAAACACTATTTCGTTAAAGAAAGTGATAGTTTAAAACAGTTGAAAACCATTTAAAGCAGTTTAAAGCATTTTGAAGCAATTCTAAACAGTAGATAACTGTTAAAAACAGTACAAATAGAACATTATTCATACATTTTCTCTCAAGGATTATGAAACTAAATGAAAACACTATTTCGTTAAAAAAAGAAATAGTTTAAAACAGTTGAAAGCCATTTAAAGCAGTTTAAAGCATTTGAAGCAATTCTATACAGTAGAAAAAAAAGAACCAATAGAAATTGATTTATACATTTTCTGTCAGGGATGATGAAATTAAATGAAAACACTATATCGCTAAAGAAAGTAATAGTTTAAAACAATTGAAAGCCATTTTAAGCAGTTTAAAGCATTTTGAAGCAATTCTAAACAGTAGATAACTGCTAAAAACAGAACAAATAGAACATTACTCATACATTTTCTCTCAGTTATGACGAAATTAAATGAAAATACTATTTGGTTAAAGAAAGTGATAGTTTAAAACAGTTGAAAGCCATTTAAAGCAGTTTAAAGCATTTTGAAGCAATTCTTAACAGTAGAAAAAAAAGTACCAATAGAACTTTATTCATACGGTTTCCTCTCAGGGATGATGAAATTTAATGAAAACACTATATCGTTGAAGAAAGTGATAGTTTAAAACAGTTGAAAGCCATTTAAAGCAGTTTAAAGCATTTTGAAGCAATTATAAAAAGTAGAAAACTGCTAAAAAAAAGTACCAATAGACTTTATTCATACATTTTCTCTCAGTTATGACGAAATTAAATGAAAACACTATTTCGTTAAAGAAAGTGGTAGTTTAAAACAATTGAAAGCCATTTAAAGCAGTTTAAAGCATTTTGAAGCAATTCTAAACAGTAGATCACTGTTAAAAATAGCACAAATAGAACATTATTCATACATTTTGTCTCAGTTATGATAAAATTAAATGAAAACACTATTTTGTTAAAGAAATAATAGTTTAAAACAGTTGAAAGCCATTTAAAGCAGTTTAAAGCATTTTGAAGCAATTCTATACAGTAGAAAAAAAAGAACCAATAGAAATTGATTTATACATTTTCTCTCAGGGATGATGAAATTAAATGAAAACACTATTTCGTTAAAGAAAGTGATAGTTTAAAACAGTTGAAAACCATTTAAAGCAGTTTAAAGCATTTTGAAGCAATTCTAAACAGTAGATAACTGTTAAAAATAGCACAAATAGAACATTACTCATACATTTTCTCTCAGTTATGACGAAATTAAATGAAAATACTATTTGGTTAAAGAAAGTGATAGTTTAAAACAGTTGAAAGCCATTTAAAGCAGTTTAAAGCATTTGAAGCAATTCTATACAGTAGAAAAAAAAGAACCAATAGAAATTGATTTATACATTTTCTGTCAGGGATGATGAAATTAAATGAAAACACTATATCGCTAAAGAAAGTAATAGTTTAAAACAATTGAAAGCCATTTTAAGCAGTTTAAAGCATTTTGAAGCAATTCTAAACAGTAGATAACTGCTAAAAACAGAACAAATAGAACATTACTCATACATTTTCTCTCAGTTATGACGAAATTAAATGAAAATACTATTTGGTTAAAGAAAGTGATAGTTTAAAACAGTTGAAAGCCATTTAAAGCAGTTTAAAGCATTTTGAAGCAATTCTTAACAGTAGAAAAAAAAGTACCAATAGAACTTTATTCATACGGTTTCCTCTCAGGGATGATGAAATTTAATGAAAACACTATATCGTTGAAGAAAGTGATAGTTTAAAACAGTTGAAAGCCATTTAAAGCAGTTTAAAGCATTTTGAAGCAATTATAAAAAGTAGAAAACTGCTAAAAAAAAGTACCAATAGACTTTATTCATACATTTTCTCTCAGTTATGACGAAATTAAATGAAAACACTATTTCGTTAAAGAAAGTGGTAGTTTAAAACAATTGAAAGCCATTTAAAGCAGTTTAAAGCATTTTGAAGCAATTCTAAACAGTAGATCACTGTTAAAAATAGCACAAATAGAACATTATTCATACATTTTGTCTCAGTTATGATAAAATTAAATGAAAACACTATTTTGTTAAAGAAATAATAGTTTAAAACAGTTGAAAGCCATTTAAAGCAGTTTAAAGCATTTTGAAGCAATTCTATACAGTAGAAAAAAAAGAACCAATAGAAATTGATTTATACATTTTCTCTCAGGGATGATGAAATTAAATGAAAACACTATTTCGTTAAAGAAAGTGATAGTTTAAAACAGTTGAAAACCATTTAAAGCAGTTTAAAGCATTTTGAAGCAATTCTAAACAGTAGATAACTGTTAAAAATAGCACAAATAGAACATTACTCATACATTTTCTCTCAGTTATGACGAAATTAAATGAAAATACTATTTGGTTAAAGAAAGTGATAGTTTAAAACAGTTGAAAGCCATTTAAAGCAGTTTAAAGCATTTTGAAGCAATTCTAAACAGTAGAAAAAAAAGTACCAATAGAACTTTATTCATACGGTTTCCTCTCAGGGATGATGAAATTTAATGAAAACACTATATCGTTGAAGAAAGTGATAGTTTAAAACAGTTGAAAGCCATTTAAAGCAGTTTAAAGCATTTTGAAGCAATTCTTAACATTAGAAAAAAAAAGAACCAATTGAAATTTATTTATACATTTTCTCTCAGGGATGATGAAATTAAATGAAAACACTATATCGTTGAAGAAAGTAATAGTTTAAAACAATTGAAAGCTATTTAAAGCAGTTTAAAGCATTTTGAAGCAATTCTTAACAGTAGAAAAAAAAGAACCAATTGAAATTTATTTATACATTTTCTCTCAGGGATGATGAAATTAAATGAAAACACTATTTCGTTAAAGAAAGTGATAGTTTAAAACAGTTGAAAACCATTTAAAGCAGTTTAAAGCATTTTGAAGCAATTCTAAACAGTAGATAACTGTTAAAAATAGCACAAATAGAACATTACTCATACATTTTCTCTCAGTTATGACGAAATTAAATGAAAATACTATTTGGTTAAAGAAAGTGATAGTTTAAAACAGTTGAAAGCCATTTAAAGCAGTTTAAAGCATTTGAAGCAATTCTATACAGTAGAAAAAAAAGAACCAATAGAAATTGATTTATACATTTTCTGTCAGGGATGATGAAATTAAATGAAAACACTATATCGCTAAAGAAAGTAATAGTTTAAAACAATTGAAAGCCATTTTAAGCAGTTTAAAGCATTTTGAAGCAATTCTAAACAGTAGATAACTGCTAAAAACAGAACAAATAGAACATTACTCATACATTTTCTCTCAGTTATGACGAAATTAAATGAAAATACTATTTGGTTAAAGAAAGTGATAGTTTAAAACAGTTGAAAGCCATTTAAAGCAGTTTAAAGCATTTTGAAGCAATTCTTAACAGTAGAAAAAAAAGTACCAATAGAACTTTATTCATACGGTTTCCTCTCAGGGATGATGAAATTTAATGAAAACACTATATCGTTGAAGAAAGTGATAGTTTAAAACAGTTGAAAGCCATTTAAAGCAGTTTAAAGCATTTTGAAGCAATTATAAAAAGTAGAAAACTGCTAAAAAAAAGTACCAATAGACTTTATTCATACATTTTCTCTCAGTTATGACGAAATTAAATGAAAACACTATTTCGTTAAAGAAAGTGGTAGTTTAAAACAATTGAAAGCCATTTAAAGCAGTTTAAAGCATTTTGAAGCAATTCTAAACAGTAGATCACTGTTAAAAATAGCACAAATAGAACATTATTCATACATTTTGTCTCAGTTATGATAAAATTAAATGAAAACACTATTTTGTTAAAGAAATAATAGTTTAAAACAGTTGAAAGCCATTTAAAGCAGTTTAAAGCATTTTGAAGCAATTCTATACAGTAGAAAAAAAAGAACCAATAGAAATTGATTTATACATTTTCTCTCAGGGATGATGAAATTAAATGAAAACACTATTTCGTTAAAGAAAGTGATAGTTTAAAACAGTTGAAAACCATTTAAAGCAGTTTAAAGCATTTTGAAGCAATTCTAAACAGTAGATAACTGTTAAAAATAGCACAAATAGAACATTACTCATACATTTTCTCTCAGTTATGACGAAATTAAATGAAAATACTATTTGGTTAAAGAAAGTGATAGTTTAAAACAGTTGAAAGCCATTTAAAGCAGTTTAAAGCATTTTGAAGCAATTCTAAACAGTAGAAAAAAAAGTACCAATAGAACTTTATTCATACGGTTTCCTCTCAGGGATGATGAAATTTAATGAAAACACTATATCGTTGAAGAAAGTGATAGTTTAAAACAGTTGAAAGCCATTTAAAGCAGTTTAAAGCATTTTGAAGCAATTCTTAACATTAGAAAAAAAAAGAACCAATTGAAATTTATTTATACATTTTCTCTCAGGGATGATGAAATTAAATGAAAACACTATATCGTTGAAGAAAGTAATAGTTTAAAACAATTGAAAGCTATTTAAAGCAGTTTAAAGCATTTTGAAGCAATTCTTAACAGTAGAAAAAAAAGAACCAATTGAAATTTATTTATACATTTTCTCTCAGGGATGATGAAATTAAATGAAAACACTATTTCGTTAAAGAAAGTGATAGTTTAAAACAGTTGAAAACCATTTAAAGCAGTTTAAAGCATTTTGAAGCAATTCTAAACAGTAGATAACTGTTAAAAATAGCACAAATAGAACATTACTCATACATTTTCTCTCAGTTATGACGAAATTAAATGAAAATACTATTTGGTTAAAGAAAGTGATAGTTTAAAACAGTTGAAAGCCATTTAAAGCAGTTTAAAGCATTTTGAAGCAATTCTAAACAGTAGAAAAAAAAGTACCAATAGAACTTTATTCATACGGTTTCCTCTCAGGGATGATGAAATTTAATGAAAACACTATATCGTTGAAGAAAGTGATAGTTTAAAACAGTTGAAAGCCATTTAAAGCAGTTTAAAGCATTTTGAAGCAATTCTAAAAAGTAGAAAACTGCTAAAAAAAGTACCAATAGACTTTATTCATACATTTTGTCTCAGTTATGACGAAATTAAATGAAAACACTATTTTGTTAAAGAAAGTAATAGATTAAAACAGTTTAAAGCCATTTAAAGCAGTTTAAAGCATTTTGAAGCAATTCTAAACAGAAGAAAACTGCTAAAAAAAGTACCAATAGACTTTATTCATACATTTTCTCTCAGTTATAACGAAATTAAATAAAAAAAACACTATTTGTTTAAAGAAAGAGATAGTTTAAAACAGTTGAAAGCCATTAAAAGCATTTTGAAGCAATTCTTAACAATAGAAAAAAAAGTACCAATAGAACTTTATTCATACGGTTTCCTCTCAGGGATGATGAAATTTAATGAAAACAATATATCGTTGAAGAAAGTAATAGTTTAAAACAGTTGAAAGCCATTTAAAGCAGTTTAAAGCATTTTGCAGCAATATTAAACAGTAGAAAACTGCTAAAAAAAGTACCAATACAACTTTATTCATACATTTTCTCTCAGGGATGATGAAATTAAATGAAAACACTATATCGTTGAAGAAAGTAATAGTTTAAAACAATTGAAAGCTATTTAAAGCAGTTTAAAGCATTTTGAAGCAATTCTTAACATTAGAAAAAAAAAGAACCAATTGAAATTTATTTATACATTTTCTCTCAGGGATTATGAAATTAAATGAAAACACTATATTGTTTAAGAAAGTAGTAGTTTAAAACAATTGAAAGCCATTTTAAGCAGTTTATAGCATTTTGCAGCAATATTAAACAGTAGAAAACTGCTAAAAAAAGTACCAATACAACTTTATTCATACATTTTCTCTCAGGGATGATGAAATTAAATGAAAACACTATATCGTTGAAGAAAGTAATAGTTTAAAACAATTGAAAGCCAGTTAAAGCAGTTTAAAGCATTTTGAAGCAATTCTTAACATTAGAAAAAAAAGAACCAATTGAAATTTATTTATACATTTTCTCTCAGGGATGATTAAATTAAATGAAAACACTATATCGTTGAAGAAAGTAATAGTTTAAAACAATTGAAAGCTATTTAAAGCAGTTTAAAGCATTTTGAAGCAACTCTTAACAGTAGAAAAAAAAGTACCAATAGACTTTATTCATACATTTTCTCTCAGTTATAACGAAATTAAATAAAAAAAACACTATTTGGTTAAAGAAAGTGACAGTTTAAAACAGTTGAAAGCCATTAAAAGCATTTTGAAGCAATTCTTAACAATAGAAAAAAAAGTACCAATAGAACTTTATTCATACGGTTTCCTCTCAGGGATGATGAAATTTAATGAAAACAATATATCGTTGAAGAAAGTAATAGTTTAAAACAGTTGAAAGCCATTTAAAGCAGTTTAAAGCATTTTGCAGCAATATTAAACAGTAGAAAACTGCTAAAAAAAGTACCAATACAACTTTATTCATACATTTTCTCTCAGGGATGATGAAATTAAATGAAAACACTATATCGTTGAAGAAAGTAATAGTTTAAAACAATTGAAAGCCATTTAAAGCAGTTTAAAGCATTTTGAAGCAATTCTTAACAGTAGAAAAAAAAGTACCAATAGACTTTATTCATACATTTTCTCTCAGTTATAACGAAATTAAATAAAAAAAACACTATTTGGTTAAAGAAAGTGACAGTTTAAAACAGTTGAAAGCCATTTAAAGCATTTTGAAGCAATTCTTAACATTAGAAAAAAAAGTACCAATAGAACTTTATTCATACGGTTTCCTCTCAGGGATGATGAAATTTAATGAAAACAATATATCGTTGAAGAAAGTAATAGTTTAAAACAATTGAAAGCTATTTAAAGCAGTTTAAAGCATTTTGAAGCAATTCTTAACAGTAGAAAAAAAAGTACCAATAGAACTTTATTCATACGGTTTCCTCTCAGGGATGATGAAATTTAATGAAAACACTATATCATTGAAGAAAGTGATAGTTTAAAACAGTTGAAAGCCATTTAAAGCAGTTTAAAGCATTTTGAAGCAATTCTAAACAGTAGAAAACTGCTAAAAAAAAGTACCAATAGACTTTATTCATACATTTTCTCTCAGTTATGACGAAATTAAATGAAAACACTATTTCGTTAAAGAAAGTGGTAGTTTAAAACAGTTGAAAGCCATTTAAAGCAGTTTAAAGCATTTTGAAGCAATTCTAAACAGTAGATAACTGTTAAAAATAGCACAAATAGAACATTATTCATACATTTTGTCTCAGTTATGACAAAATTAAATGAAAACACTATTTTGTTAAAGAAATAATAGATTAAAACAGTTTAAAGCTATTTAAAGCAGTTTAAAGCATTTTGAAGCAATTCTTAACAGTAGAAAACTGCTTAAAAAAAGTACCAATAGACTTTATTCATACATTTTGTCTCAGTTATGACGAAATTAAATGAAAACACTATTTCGTTAAAAAAAGTAATAGTTTAAAACAGTTGAATGCCATTTAAAGCAGTTTAAAGCATTTTAAGGCAATTCTAAACAGTAGATAACTGTTAAAAACAGCACAAATAGAACATTATTCATACATTTTCTCTCAAGGATTATGAAATTAAATGAAAACACTATTTCGTTAAAAAAAGAAATAGTTTAAAACAGTTGAAAGCCATTTAAAGCAGTTTAAAGCATTTTGAAGCAATTCTATACAGTAGAAAAAAAAGAACCAATAGAAATTGATTTATACATTTTCTCTCAGGGATGATGAAATTAAATGAAAACACTATTTCGTTAAAGAAAGCGATAGTTTAAAACAGTTGAAAACCATTTAAAGCAGTTTAAAGCATTTTGAAGCAATTCTAAACAGTAGATAACTGTTAAAAATAGCACAAATAGAACATTACTCATACATTTTCTCTCAGTTATTACGAAATTAAATAAAAAAAACACTATTTGGTTAAAGAAAGTGATAGTTTAAAACAGTTGAAAGCCATTTAAAGCAGTTTAAAGCATTTTGAAGCAATTCTAAACAGTAGAAAAAAAAGTACCAATAGAACTTTATTCATACGGTTTCCTCTCAGGGATGATGAAATTTAATGAAAACACTATATCGTTGAAGAAAGTGATAGTTTTAAACAGTTGAAAGCCATTTAAAGCAGTTTAAAGCATTTTGAAGCAATTCTAAAAAGTAGAAAACTGCTAAAAAAAGTACCAATAGACTTTATTCATACATTTTGTCTCAGTTATGACGAAATTAAATGAAAACACTATTTTGTTAAAGAAAGTAATAGATTAAAACAGTTTAAAGCCATTTAAAGCAGTTTAAAGCATGTTGAAGCAATTCTAAACAGAAGAAAACTGCTAAAAAAAGTACCAATAGACTTTATTCATACATTTTGTCTCAGTTATGACGAAATTAAATGAAAACACTATTTGTTTAAAGAAAGAGATAGTTTAAAACAGTTGAAAGCCATTTAAAGCAGTTTAAAGCATTTTGAAGCAATTCTTAACATTAGAAAAAAAAAGAACCAATTGAAATTTATTTATACATTTTCTCTCAAGGATGATGAAATTAAATGAAAACACTATATCGTTTAAGAAAGTAGTAGTTTAAAACAATTGAAAGCCATTTTAAGCAGTTTAAAGCATTTTGCAGCAATATTAAACAGTAGAAAACTGCTAAAAAAAGTACCAATAGAACTTTATTCATACGGTTTCCTCTCAGGGATGATGAAATTTAATGAAAACACTATATCGTTGAAGAAAGTAATAGTTTAAAACAATTGAAAGCCATTTAAAGCAGTTTAAAGCATTTTGAAGCAATTCTTAACATTAGAAAAAAAAGAACCAATTGAAATTTATTTATACATTTTCTCTCAGGGATGATGAAATTAATTGAAAACACTATATCGTTGAAGAAAGTAATAGTTTAAAACAATTGAAAGCTATTTAAAGCAGTTTAAAGCATTTTGAAGCAATTCTTAACAGTAGAAAAAAAAGTACCAATAGACTTTATTCATACATTTTCTCTCAGTTATAACGAAATTAAATAAAAAAAAAAAATTTGGTTAAAGAAAGTGACAGTTTAAAACAGTTGAAAGCCATTTAAAGCATTTTGAAGCAATTCTTAACATTAGAAAAAAAAGTACCAATAGAACTTTATTCATACGGTTTCCTCTCAGGGATGATGAAATTTAATGAAAACAATATATCGTTGAAGAAAGTAATAGTTTAAAACAGTTGAAAGCCATTAAAAGCAGTTTAAAGCATTTTGCATCAATATTAAACAGTAGAAAACTGCTAAAAAAAGTACCAATAGAACTTTATTCATACATTTTCTCTCAGGGATGATGAAATTAAATGAAAACACTATATCGTTGAAGAAAGTAATAGTTTAAAACAATTGAAAGCCATTTAAAGCAGTTTAAAGCATTTTGAAGCAATTCTTAACATTAGAAAAAAAAGAACCAATTGAAATTTATTTATACATTTTCTCTCAGGGATGATGAAATTAAATGAAAACACTATATCGTTGAAGAAAGTAATAGTTTAAAACAATTGAAAGCTATTTAAAGCAGTTTAAAGCATTTTGAAGCAATTCTTAACAGTAGAAAAAAAAGTACCAATAGACTTTATTCATACATTTTCTCTCAGTTATAACGAAATTAAATAAAAAAAACAATATTTGGTTAAAGAAAGTGACAGTTTGAAACAGTTGAAAGCCATTTAAAGCAGTTTAAAGCATTTTGAAGCAATTCTTAACATAAGAAAAAAAAGTACCAATAGAACTTTATTCATACATTTTCTCTCAGGGATGATGAAATTAAATGAAAACACTATATCGTTGAAGAAAGTAATAGTTTAAAACAATTGAAAGCCATTTAAAGCAGTTTAAAGCATTTTGAAGCAATTCTAAACAGTAGAAAAAAAAGTACCAATTGAAATTTATTTATACATTTTCTCTCAGGGATGATGAAATTAAATGAAAACACTATATCGTTGAAGAAAGTAATAGTTTAAAACAATTGAAAGCTATTTAAAGCAGTTTAAAGCATTTTGAAGCAATTCTTAACAGTAGAAAAAAAAGTACCAATAGACTTTATTCATACATTTTCTCTCAGTTATAACGAAATTAAATAAAAAAAAAAAATTTGGTTAAAGAAAGTGACAGTTTAAAACAGTTGAAAGCCATTTAAAGCATTTTGAAGCAATTCTTAACATTAGAAAAAAAAGTACCAATAGAACTTTATTCATACGGTTTCCTCTCAGGGATGATGAAATTTAATGAAAACAATATATCGTTGAAGAAAGTAATAGTTTAAAACAGTTGAAAGCCATTTAAAGCAGTTTAAAGCATTTTGCATCAATATTAAACAGTAGAAAACTGCTAAAAAAAGTACCAATACAACTTTATTCATACATTTTCTCTCAGGGATGATGAAATTAAATGAAAACACTATATCGTTGAAGAAAGTAATAGTTTAAAACAATTGAAAGCCATTTAAAGCAGTTTAAAGCATTTTGAAGCAATTCTCAACAGTAGAAAAAAAAGTACCAATTGAAATTTATTTATACATTTTCTCTCAGGGATGATGAAATTAAATGAAAACACTATATCGTTGAAGAAAGTAATAGTTTAAAACAATTGAAAGCTATTTAAAGCAGTTTAAAGCATTTTGAAGCAATTCTTAACAGTAGAAAAAAAAGTACCAATAGACTTTATTCATACATTTTCTCTCAGTTATAACGAAATTAAATAAAAAAAAAAAATTTGGTTAAAGAAAGTGACAGTTTAAAACAGTTGAAAGCCATTTAAAGCATTTTGAAGCAATTCTTAACAATAGAAAAAAAAGTACCAATAGAACTTTATTCATACGGTTTCCTCTCAGGGATGATGAAATTTAATGAAAACAATATATCGTTGAAGAAAGTAATAGTTTAAAACAGTTGAAAGCCATTTAAAGCAGTTTAAAGCATTTTGCAGCAATATTAAACAGTAGAAAACTGCTAAAAAAAGTACCAATACAACTTTATTCATACATTTTCTCTCAGGGATGATGAAATTAAATGAAAACACTATATCGTTGAAGAAAGTAATAGTTTAAAACAATTGAAAGCCATTTAAAGCAGTTTAAAGCATTTTGAAGCAATTCTTAACAGTAGAAAAAAAAGTACCAATAGACTTTATTCATACATTTTCTCTCAGTTATAACGAAATTAAATAAAAAAAACACTATTTGGTTAAAGAAAGTGACAGTTTAAAACAGTTGAAAGCCATTTAAAGCATTTTGAAGCAATTCTTAACATTAGAAAAAAAAGTACCAATAGAACTTTATTCATACGGTTTCCTCTCAGGGATGATGAAATTTAATGAAAACAATATATCGTTGAAGAAAGTAATAGTTTAAAACAATTGAAAGCTATTTAAAGCAGTTTAAAGCATTTTGAAGCAATTCTTAACAGTAGAAAAAAAAGTACCAATAGAACTTTATTCATACGGTTTCCTCTCAGGGATGATGAAATTTAATGAAAACACTATATCATTGAAGAAAGTGATAGTTTAAAACAGTTGAAAGCCATTTAAAGCAGTTTAAAGCATTTTGAAGCAATTCTAAACAGTAGAAAACTGCTAAAAAAAAGTACCAATAGACTTTATTCATACATTTTCTCTCAGTTATGACGAAATTAAATGAAAACACTATTTCGTTAAAGAAAGTGGTAGTTTAAAACAGTTGAAAGCCATTTAAAGCAGTTTAAAGCATTTTGAAGCAATTCTAAACAGTAGATAACTGTTAAAAATAGCACAAATAGAACATTATTCATACATTTTGTCTCAGTTATGACAAAATTAAATGAAAACACTATTTTGTTAAAGAAATAATAGATTAAAACAGTTTAAAGCTATTTAAAGCAGTTTAAAGCATTTTGAAGCAATTCTTAACAGTAGAAAACTGCTTAAAAAAAGTACCAATAGACTTTATTCATACATTTTGTCTCAGTTATGACGAAATTAAATGAAAACACTATTTCGTTAAAAAAAGTAATAGTTTAAAACAGTTGAATGCCATTTAAAGCAGTTTAAAGCATTTTAAGGCAATTCTAAACAGTAGATAACTGTTAAAAACAGCACAAATAGAACATTATTCATACATTTTCTCTCAAGGATTATGAAATTAAATGAAAACACTATTTCGTTAAAAAAAGAAATAGTTTAAAACAGTTGAAAGCCATTTAAAGCAGTTTAAAGCATTTTGAAGCAATTCTATACAGTAGAAAAAAAAGAACCAATAGAAATTGATTTATACATTTTCTCTCAGGGATGATGAAATTAAATGAAAACACTATTTCGTTAAAGAAAGCGATAGTTTAAAACAGTTGAAAACCATTTAAAGCAGTTTAAAGCATTTTGAAGCAATTCTAAACAGTAGATAACTGTTAAAAATAGCACAAATAGAACATTACTCATACATTTTCTCTCAGTTATTACGAAATTAAATAAAAAAAACACTATTTGGTTAAAGAAAGTGATAGTTTAAAACAGTTGAAAGCCATTTAAAGCAGTTTAAAGCATTTTGAAGCAATTCTAAACAGTAGAAAAAAAAGTACCAATAGAACTTTATTCATACGGTTTCCTCTCAGGGATGATGAAATTTAATGAAAACACTATATCGTTGAAGAAAGTGATAGTTTTAAACAGTTGAAAGCCATTTAAAGCAGTTTAAAGCATTTTGAAGCAATTCTAAAAAGTAGAAAACTGCTAAAAAAAGTACCAATAGACTTTATTCATACATTTTGTCTCAGTTATGACGAAATTAAATGAAAACACTATTTTGTTAAAGAAAGTAATAGATTAAAACAGTTTAAAGCCATTTAAAGCAGTTTAAAGCATGTTGAAGCAATTCTAAACAGAAGAAAACTGCTAAAAAAAGTACCAATAGACTTTATTCATACATTTTGTCTCAGTTATGACGAAATTAAATGAAAACACTATTTGTTTAAAGAAAGAGATAGTTTAAAACAGTTGAAAGCCATTTAAAGCAGTTTAAAGCATTTTGAAGCAATTCTTAACATTAGAAAAAAAAAGAACCAATTGAAATTTATTTATACATTTTCTCTCAAGGATGATGAAATTAAATGAAAACACTATATCGTTTAAGAAAGTAGTAGTTTAAAACAATTGAAAGCCATTTTAAGCAGTTTAAAGCATTTTGCAGCAATATTAAACAGTAGAAAACTGCTAAAAAAAGTACCAATAGAACTTTATTCATACGGTTTCCTCTCAGGGATGATGAAATTTAATGAAAACACTATATCGTTGAAGAAAGTAATAGTTTAAAACAATTGAAAGCCATTTAAAGCAGTTTAAAGCATTTTGAAGCAATTCTTAACATTAGAAAAAAAAGAACCAATTGAAATTTATTTATACATTTTCTCTCAGGGATGATGAAATTAATTGAAAACACTATATCGTTGAAGAAAGTAATAGTTTAAAACAATTGAAAGCTATTTAAAGCAGTTTAAAGCATTTTGAAGCAATTCTTAACAGTAGAAAAAAAAGTACCAATAGACTTTATTCATACATTTTCTCTCAGTTATAACGAAATTAAATAAAAAAAAAAAATTTGGTTAAAGAAAGTGACAGTTTAAAACAGTTGAAAGCCATTTAAAGCATTTTGAAGCAATTCTTAACATTAGAAAAAAAAGTACCAATAGAACTTTATTCATACGGTTTCCTCTCAGGGATGATGAAATTTAATGAAAACAATATATCGTTGAAGAAAGTAATAGTTTAAAACAGTTGAAAGCCATTTAAAGCAGTTTAAAGCATTTTGCATCAATATTAAACAGTAGAAAACTGCTAAAAAAAGTACCAATAGAACTTTATTCATACATTTTCTCTCAGGGATGATGAAATTAAATGAAAACACTATATCGTTGAAGAAAGTAATAGTTTAAAACAATTGAAAGCCATTTAAAGCAGTTTAAAGCATTTTGAAGCAATTCTTAACATTAGAAAAAAAAGAACCAATTGAAATTTATTTATACATTTTCTCTCAGGGATGATGAAATTAAATGAAAACACTATATCGTTGAAGAAAGTAATAGTTTAAAACAATTGAAAGCTATTTAAAGCAGTTTAAAGCATTTTGAAGCAATTCTTAACAGTAGAAAAAAAAGTACCAATAGACTTTATTCATACATTTTCTCTCAGTTATAACGAAATTAAATAAAAAAAACACTATTTGGTTAAAGAAAGTGACAGTTTGAAACAGTTGAAAGCCATTTAAAGCAGTTTAAAGCATTTTGAAGCAATTCTTAACATAAGAAAAAAAAGTACCAATAGAACTTTATTCATACATTTTCTCTCAGGGATGATGAAATTAAATGAAAACACTATATCGTTGAAGAAAGTAATAGTTTAAAACAATTGAAAGCCATTTAAAGCAGTTTAAAGCATTTTGAAGCAATTCTAAACAGTAGAAAAAAAAGTACCAATTGAAATTTATTTATACATTTTCTCTCAGGGATGATGAAATTAAATGAAAACACTATATCGTTGAAGAAAGTAATAGTTTAAAACAATTGAAAGCTATTTAAAGCAGTTTAAAGCATTTTGAAGCAATTCTTAACAGTAGAAAAAAAAGTACCAATAGACTTTATTCATACATTTTCTCTCAGTTATAACGAAATTAAATAAAAAAAAAAAATTTGGTTAAAGAAAGTGACAGTTTAAAACAGTTGAAAGCCATTTAAAGCATTTTGAAGCAATTCTTAACATTAGAAAAAAAAGTACCAATAGAACTTTATTCATACGGTTTCCTCTCAGGGATGATGAAATTTAATGAAAACAATATATCGTTGAAGAAAGTAATAGTTTAAAACAGTTGAAAGCCATTTAAAGCAGTTTAAAGCATTTTGCATCAATATTAAACAGTAGAAAACTGCTAAAAAAAGTACCAATACAACTTTATTCATACATTTTCTCTCAGGGATGATGAAATTAAATGAAAACACTATATCGTTGAAGAAAGTAATAGTTTAAAACAATTGAAAGCCATTTAAAGCAGTTTAAAGCATTTTGAAGCAATTCTCAACAGTAGAAAAAAAAGTACCAATTGAAATTTATTTATACATTTTCTCTCAGGGATGATGAAATTAAATGAAAACACTATATCGTTGAAGAAAGTAATAGTTTAAAACAATTGAAAGCTATTTAAAGCAGTTTAAAGCATTTTGAAGCAATTCTTAACAGTAGAAAAAAAAGTACCAATAGACTTTATTCATACATTTTCTCTCAGTTATAACGAAATTAAATAAAAAAAAAAAATTTGGTTAAAGAAAGTGACAGTTTAAAACAGTTGAAAGCCATTTAAAGCATTTTGAAGCAATTCTTAACATTAGAAAAAAAAGTACCAATAGAACTTTATTCATACGGTTTCCTCTCAGGGATGATGAAATTTAATGAAAACAATATATCGTTGAAGAAAGTAATAGTTTAAAACAGTTGAAAGCCATTTAAAGCAGTTTAAAGCATTTTGCATCAATATTAAACAGTAGAAAACTGCTAAAAAAAGTACCAATACAACTTTATTCATACATTTTCTCTCAGGGATGATGAAATTAAATGAAAACACTATATCGTTGAAGAAAGTAATAGTTTAAAACAATTGAAAGCCATTTAAAGCAGTTTAAAGCATTTTGAAGCAATTCTTAACATTAGAAAAAAAAGAACCAATTGAAATTTATTTATACATTTTCTCTCAGGGATGATGAAATTAAATGAAAACACTATATCGTTGAAGAAAGTAATAGTTTAAAACAATTGAAAGCTATTTAAAGCAGTTTAAAGCATTTTGAAGCAATTCTTAACAGTAGAAAAAAAAGTACCAATAGACTTTATTCATACATTTTCTCTCAGTTATAACGAAATTAAATAAAAAAAACACTATTTGGTTAAAGAAAGTGACAGTTTGAAACAGTTGAAAGCCATTTAAAGCAGTTTAAAGCATCTTGAAGCAATTATTAACATAAGAAAAAAAAGTACCAATAGAACTTTATTCATACATTTTCTCTCAGGGATGATGAAATTAAATGAAAACACTATATCGTTGAAGAAAGTAATAGTTTAAAACAATTGAAAGCCATTTAAAGCAGTTTAAAGCATTTTGAAGCAATTCTAAACAGTAGAAAAAAAAGTACCAATAGAACTTTATTCATACTTTTTCTCTCAGGGCAGATGAAATTAAATGAAAACACTATTTGGTTGAAGAAAGTAAAAGTTTAAAACAATTGAAAACCATTTAAAACAGTTTAAAGCATTTTGTAGCAATTCTAAGCAGTAGAAAAAAAAAGTACCAATAGAACATTATTTATACTTTTTCTCTCAGGGATGATGAAATTAAATGAAAACACTATTTCGTTGATGAAAGTAATAGTTTAAAACAATTGAAAGCCATTTAAAGCAGTTTAAAGCATTTTGAAGCAATTTTAAACAGTAGAAAACTGCTTAAAAAAGTACCAATAGAACTTTATTCATACCTTTTCTCTCAGGGATGACGAAATTAAATTAAAACTGTATTTCGTTAAAGAAAGTAATAGTTTAAAACAGTTGAAAGCCATTTAAAGCAGTTTAAAGCAATTCTAAACAGTAGAAACTGCTAAAAACAGCACAAGTAAGTGATAGTTTAAAACAGTTGAAAGCCATTTAAAGCAGTTTAAAGCCATTTGAAGCAGTTCTAAACAGTAGAAAAAAAGTACAAATAGAAGTTTATTCATACATTTTGTCTCAGTTATGATGAAATTAAATGAAAACACTATTTGGTTAAAAAAAGTCAGAGTTTAAAACAGTTGAAAGCCATTTAAAGTCGTTTAATGCCGTTTAAAGCGGTTTAAAGTAATTTAAAGCTACTCAAAATAGTGAAAAATAGAAATTTTTTCATACATTTTCTCTCAGTTATGACGAAATTAAATGAAAACACTATTTTGTTAAAGAAAGTAATAGATTAAAACAGTTTAAAGCTATTTATAACCGTTTAAAGCATTTTGAAGCAATTCTAAGCAATAGAAAACTGCTGAAAACAGCACAAATAGAACATTAGTCGTACATTTTCTCTCAGTTATGACGAAATTAAATGAAAACACTATATCGTTGAAGAAAGTAATAGTTTAAAACAATTGAAAGCCATTTAAAGCAATTTAAAGCTTTTTGTAGCAATTCTAAACAGTAGAAAAAAAAAGTACCAATAGAACTTTATTCATACATTCTTTCTCAGGGATGACGAAATAATATATTTAATCCATTGAAAACAATAAAATTAATTTAAAGCTGGAATAACCACAATAAACCGCACAAATAGAAATTTTCCATTTTTATTTACATTTTCCTTACAATAAATAATGTCTTAGGTTTAAGAAAAAAAAATGCCAAGAAATTTCACAAAAAAACTTTAAATGATCCGTGGCGCGCCCTGCGAATGAACAGATAACTATAAAATGTTTAAATTTTTCTCTATTTTTTTTCTTCTAAATTCCATCCTGTACTTTTTCTTGATCGTCTTGAGAGTCTAAGTCGGTAGTTCCAAATTAGAAACAAATGACTAAAAAGGAAAAAAAAAATATTAATTAATTCTTTAAAAAAAAATAAAATAATTTTGAAATTGAATAATATATTTTTTTAAATTGGCTAATGTTATATTTTTGGTTATCCGGTGCCACCAAAGTTATATTTTTAGTATATTATATATCGATTATATTTTACTTTGTCGTCGATTTAATTAATTAATAAAACAATTCTTTATTTAGCTTACGTTTTTAAAATGTATTTATTATAAATGAAACTTAGTTATAATTATGATTTTAATCTAATCTAATATCGTGGTCTTCTAGGGTTCTGAATGAGTAACCATCTTCTAGGGTTCTGAATGATGACCCTACGATGTCTACATTATTTATGCTAAAATGAATTGTGTTAAGGGTGGGAGTTAAAATGCACATGTTGTATCTCGGTTTAAAATCTAAGACAAACATCCTATTTTTATGACCTGGGTATTTTTCATAATTACAAAAATACTAATTGTACTTTTTTAAAAGCATGTGCAGTAATAAAATCATTTCTGCATTTTTACAATATTTGAAACTATATATATGTTTTATTTATTTATTGTGCATGGATTGGTGATATAGGTGATTAGTGATTAGTAGGGTTAAAAACCAATAAAAACAAAACTTAAAATAATAATATGCTTGAAAGTAAAAATATTTATGCGCTTATACGTGTTTTCTATAAAAAAATATATAATTTTCTATAGAAAAATAAATGGATCAATAAAATAAAATAAACAAATAATCATATAAATCCACATGATTACTTGATTACAAATAAAATAGTTTTTCAATAAAACGAATTGATTCTATGATTTTTTAAAAAATATTTTACAAATCATATTATATATTTAAAAAAATAATTTAAGAAAAAACAAACTTTGTTTATGTAATTAAAAACTGATTAAATTTTAAAACGCATTTTTATTGCACATTTAAATAAAGGTGTAGCATTAATAAAGTCTTATTTCTCAATAGTCATTAAGCTTAAAGCAAATAAAGGTTAATTATTAAAAAAAAAAAAACGTCAATTATTTCATATAAATAACTAATAAATTTGTGTCAATTTTACTGTAAATACATTTAATTTAATTATGTTACAATAATTCTTTATTTTAATGATGATTGTCGAAGTACTTTTCTTTAATAAATTAAACTTAAACTACTTTATTGCATTCATTGTAACCATATTTGTTTAATCACTTATTCATTAAAATATTGTCAACATATGTTAATCAATTTAAAAATAATACTTAATCTACTTTCATTAATAACCGAAAACTAATTAATAAATTTATTTAATAAAAAATACTTAATTTATTAATTATATTGCATTAATGGTAAAATGAACTTGTTTTTTTGTATATTAAATTTGTTTAATCAAATAAACGCCTTTGTAGCCTATAGTATTTTTCGTAAGCATAATTAAATCATTTGAGCATCCTATAATAAAATATAAATATAAATATATTGTCCTTTAATAAAATATAAATTTATAAATTATTGTGATAAATGTTGATGGCCTTAGTTAAATGTTTTCTAGCATAACTTATATATTTATCAGCTATATGTTACGTATAATTTAACACTCTTAAGACATAATATGAGGCAATCTAACTACTATATTGTGTCAAGTAACTAAAAAAAAATTTCTTTTAATATAAAGAGTACTTCATTTTAATTATCATTATGCACATAAAAATATCATAATCTTAGTTAAAACGCACTTTACTTCTTAAAATAATAAAATTAATTTATTTATTATTATATTGAATATTTCTTCAACATTTTTTTAGTGTTTTATAGCTTGATTTAGATTAATAAAAACAACTAAAAAGTTGATATTAATAAAATATTGAATTTATTTTAAAGAAATAAGAGTAAAAGGCGACCAGAAAATACAATTTAGTTATAAAAAAATTAAGTTTATAAAATAAATAAAAATTACCTAGCCTTACCTAATCATTTTAACTTAACCAATTTATTAATTAAATTCATTTGCGAGTAAATTGCATCATCATATATAATTTTTTTATAATAAATCATCGGAAACCTTAATAAATTATATAATTTTTTATTATTATTTTTTTTTTGGTACCTTTAATTTATTATATTTGAGTATAATGAACGTAGCGGATAAATCTATAATGAAAAAAAAAATTCAAACCAATTTTATTATCTTTTGAAAAATAAAAAAAAAACCCAGAATTTTTTATTTTTGTGCTTTTGTCTAAATATATATATATAATAAATATTTTTAAAAACAAGAAACTCAATTTTTTTTTAAAAAAAAGTTCAATATTAAAGCTTTTTGTATAACACAAAAAAACATGTTTCTATTCAATGAAGTAAATTTATATAAAAAATGTATTTAATTAATTTCAACCGTACAACTTGTTCTTTTAAATAACCATTTAAATAACTGACAAAAAAGTTAGTTTTTAAAATCCCCTTAGAAAAAAAATTGCTTTCTTTCATAAACTTTTTTCAACAGAAATCTAATTGTATTATGCAAAAATTTACCAAAATTATATTTGAGCATTTAAAATAATATGGAGAAGGAGGACGAAAAGCAAACTTTTACTCTCACTTATTGCAATGATTGAAATATTTAAATTTATTTAATTATTATAACTTTGATAGGAATGTCAATTATTTGACAATAATATATATAATATGTATATTTAAAATAAGCACTTACACAATTAATATAATTATTATTAAAAAAAAATTTATAAATTATATAATGTTGATAAAAACTTACATTATTATTATTATACATTATTATTCTTTACTTAATTATTGTTTTTATTATATACATAATGATTTAATTTTTATTTAAGTTAATGAATACAACTACGAAAAAATAGATGAAAATTATTATCTTTTTGTGTTGTATAATGATTATGTTTTTAATCGTTTTTTTATTTTATTATTTTGCGTGAGCATACAGAATATAATGTTAAATCTTGCTTAGAACTCATAAAATCTTTTCTTATATTGAAATTTTTATATCAAAAAATTTAAGATAATACTATTATAGCACATTTTTTTTACGTACAGCTATCACAAATAAATTATTAATATTCAGTATTCTCATAATAGTCATACTTACTAACCCATAAACAATTATTGAAATCATAGTTATTTCGCTCATAAAATTGAAAGTGAAAACAGAAATTCTTAAAACTTAAATTATATAAAAATTAGTTAATAAAACCATTTAAATTGTCATGGTCATTACAATAAAGATTTCATTTACAAACTTAGCTCAGTAAAAAATATATGAGTTTATGTCATAAACTAGCTTAATAGTAAAATTTAAACTAAATAATTTGTTATAGATTTATTTTTTATTATTTATTATTTTTTTGTAAGCAACGTTTCCTTTAATAAATTTTTTTTTAATTTAAACCAATTTTTTTTTCTCTTGGAAGTAATTATAATTGTTTGCATAAAAAACATTTAATTGTTTGCATAGTGCGTGCTAAAAAATAAAGAAAAAAAAATGAAAGTTTTCCTGAGATAAAAAAATGAAATTTTAACAAATTGATAAAAAATTTAATTGTATGACCGTGAACAATAGTTTTATAATACATGATTTCAATGAAAATATATTAAATGAACTCAAAATAAAATGTTAATTTGTTTTATTATTATACATTGGAATTCACCTGCAGAACTACGGTAAACAAGAAGAGAAGGTGGAGTGTTTCCATCAAATATAAAAATTTGTCAAGGATATTTGTGAATAAATGTAAATACATTTATAAAAACTGCTCATGCTGCAGAATCTTTTAGCTTTTACAAATTATTTTTCATCATATACAGCTTCTTCTCTTAGTATACAAATTTTATTTATTTTTATAATAAACCCTTTGCAGTTAATTTTTTTTTATTATTAATTTTTAAAAATCTTACCTATTTTTTTCAAAATAATTCCTTGAATATTAAAAGTATTAATTAGTTTATAAAGAAGCATTAAAGAGATCATCAAAATACAACCTTTTGGCGTCGATGATGGCCGCTATTTTATTTTATCATTTCTCATTTATACAAAGCAAAAAAGTTATAAGAATAAACATTTTTTATTACTAATTAAATTATTCAAATACACAATTCTCTTTTGAGAAAAATGAAACTTAACCTAGAACATTAAAATTTAAATTAAATTACAATAATATAAATTTTCTTACAAATTTATAACCTTTTGTCTGCTTTTGTTTTCCTTTTTTTAATTGTAAATATTTACACTGTTGAAAAAGCTGTTTATTACATTTAAAAAAATACCAATGCAGACAATAAAATATATGTTCATGGTATAACATTTAAAGATCTATATAAATAATTAATTAATAGAAAATTTAAAAAAATGACTTTGAAATGATTTGATTCGTTTTCTTCAGAAACAAAGAATTTAACGCAAAATTTAAAATAGCAAAATATATTTGAAACATCTTATAGATTTTTCGTAATAAAATTATATACGAAAAAATTCATTTCAACCAATAAAACTTAATTAGAGAAAAATATGTATTCTGACAGTAAATGCTCTTTAAAAAATGTACAATTGAAATATAAAATAATCCCAATCATTCTATGCAATTAACGGAAATGGTAAATATAAAAAAAAATTGCTTGAACTGTAGATTTTATTTTAAATAAAGTAGTATCATAGTTTAGTCTAATATCTGTCTGTGCGAACAATGAAATACCGACAAAACCCAAAAAATAGAAAACAAATAAAATTGATCGAAATTACAATAAAAACACCACGAGTCATATGAAGACAAAGAGAAAAAAGACCTTCAGATATATTTTTGTTTTTTTTTTCTTATTACATAATTATTCTTAATCGATTAATAATAATTTATGTATATGGTTTATAAAGATTTGATTATATTTTCGATAATGTTAATAAAGTTCTTTTTTCAAAGTTATTTTTAACCAGTGGTGGTCATTTGATTATTTACTTATGATTCCATTTTATAACAAATATATTGTATAAGCAAATGTTGTGTCTTAAAGAATATCTATATTCATTTCAACTACCAATGCTTTTTGATTTAATTTATGTGTTTAAACTACTTTTTTTAATATATCTGACTAACGATTGATAAAAGTGTCATGACTTACAATGATCCGGTTAAAGTTTTTCTAAATATACAAAACTAAACTTATAAACAATAAAACATTTCGTTATCTGAATAACATTAATTACTAATAAAAAATAATAACCAATAATGCTATATCAGCAATGTAGATAAAACCAATAAAGTTATAAAATGAATTTATATAAAACAAAATTAAAATAAACAATAATTGTATATATCACTTATGGTCAAGGTTTAGTAATGGTATTCTTATTTTTTTTAAATTTATTGTTTTGTGATTAATTATTATTCTTTAATATAATATAAAAGATATTAAATACTATTGAAAAGGCTGCTTTTAACTTTTGTTTCGTTTTAGCAAATATAATAAATGTTCAATTCTAAATCACAACGCTTAAATCTTAATTTTGTACAAAATTTTATTCATATACGTTATCATATCACGTGATAATTTTGTGGAATCTTAAATATTATTTTGGATGCTGTGTTGAATAGGTTATTGATTTTATTGGTTCTATTTAAAGGTGTCATGGCAGGTCATATAATTCAAATACTGTTAGAGCACTGTTTTCAAAAACGAAATCCGAACTGACGAAAACTTTTTATGCTAAATATGAATATTTGTCATTTTACTATGATTATATGAATGCCTTATTTGATATAATATAAATACGCAAGCATGGAACAAGAAATAAGATTGCTTAAAAGAAAATCTTTTAAAAATGCCACTAAATATATGAAACTTAAATTATAAAAAGGGTATTTCTAATAAAAACATCTATAGCGGCTGGTCCAACATTATAATATTTGGATAATACATAATTTACTTTTTGATGTTTTATGATAATACTTTATTTAAGGTGAAGATAACAATATTTGTTGAAACTAAAATTTAAACTACTATTTTTTAAGTATAACTATAAATATTTATTATTAAAAGAGTTGTCACGGGATTAAATCAAATTCAATTTGGATTGTAATAAAAATTAAAATAAAGTTTATAAAATGCTCAAAAATTTATTAACTATTTATTTATTTTATTTTTTAGCATTTGAATACAAAATCATATCACAACACAAAAATTCATAGCATTTAATCACAATTTGTAAATAAACCATAAAATCTAAAAATAAATTTGCATTTTGCAATAAATTTCAAAGTGAGAAAGATGAAAAAGATTGAATACAAACTTCCAATTATTATGTATCTATTTTATAGATTTATAGAATTGATTTTTCTTTTTGTAAATACCAAATTGCAAAAAAAAAATATCTTTTGTTTTACAATAAATTTTATATATTTTTATATTTCATAAAAATTTATATATTTTCTAGCTTTTAAAATTGCCACATATCATGCAATTAAAACGTTTCTATTTTATAATTTAATAACAACTGAATTTTTATTTTTGATATTTTTTTGATGTCACAAAATTAATTAACTAAGTAATATAATTATATTATTATTTTTCAATTGACGTTCAATTGGACGTGTGATTTCAAGTGACGTACATACATTTCGTGTTAAGTTATTAAAAATTACCACTTAATTAGCTAAGTAGTTATTAATGAAAACTAAATAAATGAGTCACAGGCAAGTATTTATTAATGTGGTTATTTTGATTTACTTATTTAATTAAGTACTAGAAATACTTTTGTTTGTTTTTAATGTATTTGGTATTTAGCGACAATATTTAGTATAATTAAGCACATTTCGAACACACATTTTAGTAATGGTAAAGCCGACGTAACCATCCTGTCGCAGGTTAGATCCCAGTCGAAAAAAAAATTTCTGAAGAAACTCTGCACTGCAGATTCAGCGTATAATTATATTTAATGCAAATAGTGTTATGATTACTTTAAATAGTTAGAAACTTCAAAAACCCATTATTATTCATTTATCAACAATTGACGTTGCATTTAGTAGTACACGCGCAAGTATTTCATTCACTCATTAATTACCTTTTTCTTTATTAAATTAAAAAATTTTTGAAGAAAAGAAAACTTTTATTTATAATTCTCGTCTCAACCAAATTATATAATAAATTTTACTTAAATATTTTATAGCAATAATCTTAAATGCGCAATTAGCTTTTTTAATATATAATAAAAGATGATTCGACAAAAAATAAGTAAAAAAAAATAAATGCGTTAAGTTATTTAATAATTATGCGCTACAGTTTAAAAATATATTTCAAAAACATCAAATAAATGGACGTAGGATTATTTACAGACGATTCACCAAAATTAAAATTATTTTTTAAAAAACATGTATTTTTAAAGCTGCAATCTTCTAACAATAACGTCAAATATCCTAAAATATGGTTGTAAGTTTCATTTGATAATTTTCGTAATATAATAAAAATGTAATTTCTATCAAAAATGTTATATATGTTAATATAATAAAAAGAAAAGAAAAGTTATATAAGTTAAGTATGTATAAAACAAATAAAATTTTTTTGTGCAATACAAGTAAATTGACATTGCGATAGAAAATTAAAAGTCTTTAATATTATGACACATGTATGTGACATAGAAATGTTTTGTTGCGTTACTAATTATCAGGTGTCATTTTAATTATGTTTTAACTCTTCTTGACATTTCATTTTGTCATTACTTTTATTTTAATTAATAAGGTAAGATTTTTTAAGATGAATTATTAATTATAGAATAAAAGAGTTTAATGTTTATCATAAAAGTAAATGATGAAAAATCTGATGCAAACTTTCCAACTATAAAATTACGATCCACTTGTAATTTTTTTATTTACGGATATCAAATATTCTTTGGTATAGATAACCGGTATAAATTTTAACAATAGCATTTTAAAATATTTTATTTAAAAAGAAAACAAAAAACTATTCCGGTAAAGGGTTAACAAAAAATAAAATTTTGTGTTTTGTCATAAGCTATACATATATTTCATAATACAATCTAAATAAATTCATACAGGTAAACATTTATTTACTTTTTGTTTATTTTATTAATTAATAGTTCTCTTTAATAAAATGAAAAATGTAATAAATAAAAAATGTAACAACTATAAACACTTTTAAATAATTAAATAGTTTTATGTTATTTGATTTATGTTTTCACCAAAAATTTTTGCTTATTACAAGTTTAATTACACCTAGAAAGTTTTTATAAAATAAATATATAATAAAGTATACATAATAATAATAATATTATTATTAATTATAAAAAAAAAATTAAAAATATATTTCTGTTTTATGAAAAAAAAACTTAAACAACAATAATATAATATATTTGACATAATATATTTTAATAAAATAATTTCTTTTTATCAACAAATAAAATATAAAAAAACGTACTTGTAACAAAGTATAAACTAAAAATAACTAATGTTAATGCATGAATTCGTTTTTATATATCTTTCATAACAATTTTAAGGTTTTATTTTTATATAACATAAGAAAATTAAAATAAATAAATTTAAAAAAAATTAAATATAAAATTATTATAGTTGTCAGTTTTGTGTAATTAAAATGCATTGAAACTTTGCATCTCATTATCTAAGAAATGTATTATTTATTTTAAATTACTATAAGTAATAACTAAATAACTTGAATATAAGATATTTCATTTTAGTTTTTATTGTGATTCTTTTATTTACATTGTCTTTTTCAATATTTGGTACCTCTAAGGATTTTTCCAAATCCCATTATCGTTATAATTCAATCTGTTTATTTTCCATAACAATCAAATAACCTTGAATAAATAGCATAATCAATTGAAATATATATTATTTTTAACAATCAAATGAAACTTTTGACATATTTCTATATTTTTATTTTAACAATAAATATAATAAGTAGATAAAAATTTAAATAATTTATAAATACATAAATAAAATATTTTATTATTTTATGACAAATGACGATTATTAGTTTCAAAAGTAAACAAAATAATTTATATACATATGTAATATACAATAATAAAGTAAGGTGATACCAAGATAATTAAAGTTAATGTAAGATAATATTCTCAACATTTTAAAATATTAAATAATAATTATCAATGTCACACACTAGATCATTTTAGACTATTTTAAATAAAATTAATTAATGTTAATAAATTATAGCGAATAAATATAAAAACTAAAATTGTTAAAACTTAAGACGAAAACAAATAATTTTGATTAATTGAAGGTAAGGGAAAATGAATAATTTCTTTACAATGTTTTTATTTTTCATTTTTATAATATTTTATATAATAAATTGCTTGAATTTGGATCACCTTTAATTGTATATTAATATAATAATAATAGACACAAAATTACGTATTAATTGTTTTTTTATTTTTAATATTTTTAAACAAGAGATCTTGTGAAAATTATTATTTAATACATACTGGCCCATTAGGTGTGGTTTTTTTTAATGAAGCTGATGGCTTGATCAATATATGTACAAAACGATTATAAGTATAATATTATTCTAACCTACTTATTATACCAAATTACATAAAGAGGTATAATTCTCATTTTGTCTCACTGATCAAATTATAAAGTTTTTGCCAATAACAATTAATTTAAGTAAGTATTATAATTTAGGTATAAAAATAATCTAAATAATGCAGAGAATATTTGTGTTTTGCAAAATCTCTTTTCTAGAAACTATACTTATAATTTTGCTTATCTTAGTAATGAAAGTTTATGATGTATCTTTTTCATCTGAATTAAAAATATAATAAGCAAAGATTTTTTTTTAATACAGCAATACATTAAAAGATATTATTGGCGTGATTTAATGCTACTTTTGCAACTACTGGACTGAATTTATAAATGATTCAAAAAATTATATTCATTAAAATCATTCATATTATTATAACTTTTTGAAACATTAATTAAAATTAAAATAAATGTTGTTTCTTACATATGTAACGATACGATGTTTCGATTAATTACCAGTGCAAAGCATCTACTTATGCTGTGCTATAATATTTATAATTATTATAACACAGAATTACATTAATTGATTGCATTTTTTTTATGTAATGATGTTGTTTATTTTTATTTTTTCTGTTTAATTAAATAAAATTCAATTTAAAAAAAAATTAAACAACAGTGAGAGAAAAGCATACAGAATTCTGTACTTATTATTATTTTGATTAATTTTTCATTTATAATTAATTAGTGTTATATGATATCATCGATCATTATTATTATTATTATAATTATTAATTTACATAGACAGCATTAGAATTAAATTCAATGCAATATACTTATAAATTAAATAATAAATTAAATGTTATAAGAAAGTGTTATACAATTATCGTTTGTGCAAAAATGTTCATCTTTTACAAAAAAAAAAAAAAGAAAAAAAAAATCGCATAAGCTTATTGCATCATTATAATTAGTTCTATTAAAAAATTCATCATAGTAAGATATAACAGTAACAGAAAAATATATAGTTTTCAAAATTATTATTATGATTATCTAGAAACAAAAATCTCTTATCTGTAAATCATTAAAGATATACGTGGAAAAGGAATATAAATATTATTTTTTTAATTTTAATTCTCACTATAAAATTAAAAAATTATATATTATTGTAGTTCATAATAGGATAAATCAAACGAATTCTGAATTCTGGATAATATTTATATTTTTAAAATATATTGTTGCCAAATAAAATAGGCTTCACAGTGATGTAGTGAATGATGAAGAAAGCGTTATGAAAAAGTTTGGTATATTGATAATGCATATAAGCAACAATTATGTGGTATGTGACGCGCTATATAAAAGACAGTTTCAGGTTCCAATTCGTAACATAAATATATTTGGATTACTTAAACATTTAAATCCCATCAAAATACAACAAAGATTTAAAATTATTATAATAAAAATTAATATATATTAACATATATTATACAAAAGATTAATAATTAAAATTAGAATTAAATTCCTTAAATAAAGAATATCTTATATCATATAACAATAATAAAAAAGCATTACGCGAAGCATTATGTAATTGAGGGTTTCTCATATGGAAATTCTCACTGTATAAATATTTCATAAACCTTGTTCACGAAAAGCATCAAACAATCTAACTCCACAATTAAACTACTTTTTCTGAAAAGTTCTTATTTATTACTCACGTTAAATACGCCAACTAGGAAAAGTATCGTGTCTTGTATTGTTTAAAAAAAAATATTATATCAAATATTGACAAAAATATGAGTTAAAAATTGTGTCAAAAACCGTATTATTTGTCATTATTCATACGTAACCGTGTTAACATTATTTATTGCTTGTTAATAAGTTTACATACTAATAAACATAATAATAATGTCATTTCAAGGAATTGAAATTCGAGTAACGATAAAGAAAAACATTCAAAAATAATTATTAATTATTTATAGTATTGTTTAATTAAATATTTAAACAAAGCAAATTGAACATTGTCATTCATTTATTAACGTAATTTATATAATATTTTGTCACAAAAATCATTCTATAATGCAATGCATTTTTGTGTTTTTATTTGTGTTATTTATATATTTATTATTGCATACAAAATAAAATTTATTTTTCAAATAAATCGTTATTTTATTACTAGCATTGCACTCAATTATCGTTAATATATTTATTTACTACAAATATTTTTATTTTTTTATTTTTGTTAATTATAATAATAAACATTAAAAGATTACAAAAGATTAGCGAAAACATAAATTACATTACTATTGTTAATTAAAAAAATTAAATTAAAAAAAAAAAATAGTCACTATTTCAGGTAGCAGGAAATACAATTATATCCACCTACAATTTACCAACACTTTAATTCGAATCGTTGGTCTTATAGCAATTGTTTAATTTTTTTGATTACAAATTAAATTGTATACAAAAAGTGTTTAAAGAAAGGTAAATAAAAGTAAACGTGCTTACACGTTTAATATACCTTTCGAAAAAAAACTTAAATAAGTGACAAAAATTATACAAAATAAGCTTAGTGCAATAACAAATAAAACGCAACATTTCTTGTTTAACAAAAAAAAAAAAAACTTTTACAATACTTGTTCCGTCGAGGTTGTTTCTTTAAAAACTTTTTTCATTCATGAAATATAATTATAGTTAATCAATGTATTTAATAAAAAAAATGATTGATCTGATTGGAATAGCATTTTTATCATTGGAAAAAAAAGAAGAAATTTAAAATAAATTTTGTTTAATTTATTACAAGCACGTAAATGTAATGCTAGTAAATTAAGATAAAGCAAGACAGGAATTATTATAATGATAAATAAAATTTTATTAAAGTAAATTGAAGTCAAGTAAAATTATGTTAATTCGGGAAAATGCTTTTTTACTGCATAACATCAATCATAGAGATTTTGTATATAAATTAATAATAATTTTAAATAAAAACGTCTCTTTTATCATTTTTATATAATCAAAGAATTAATTAAATTGAATTAAATAAAATTGCAAGTATGTTAAGGTATTTTAGTGCCGGTTTTATTATTTTCTGTTTTATTAGATTAAATCATACATTGTTTATGTTTGTGATTGTAGAAAACAGAATATATTATGAAATTTATTTAGTTTTATATCAATAAAACGATTAAATGAATAAAACTTTACTTATTTTAATAAAGAAAAATAATTTTATGATTTATTTATATTTTTTATTAATAAAAATTTGTATTAAAAAATTAAATATTTTACAGCCGGTTTTACGTCGTATTGGTGCAATATTTCCACGAACAAAATATCTGAAAACGGTTAAGATTAATAAAACTTTTATTTATAATTATTGAATAATTTTAATATTAATAGTAATGAATTAACGTTAATAGTAATTTTTATTTAATTGTAATGGCTTTAGTCTAGTTAGTCGTTTAACTTCACTAAAACATTCTTAAATTTTTCTTTTTATTCTGTAACATACATAATTTTAATTATATCAATCAAACTGCAATTATTAATTTTTCTTAAAAACAATTGAATAGTAAAACGCCAGTAATAAAATTTCTTTATTGCATTTTTATTGAACCAAATAAAAAACTCTATCAGAATTTTCTTAACATTTTTTTTTGTTTTGGTAAATTTGATAATAATTGGTATTAATGGTTTTTTAAAAAAATGTACTATGTTCGAGCCGTATCAAGCTCGTAATTAGATAGAAGTCATCCTATTTTTTATAATACGTTTTACTTCTTTGAAACTATTTAAAATTGAATGACCTAAAGAATAATTCGGTATGCATCAAGTCAAAACTAATCATTCTCTTTCATTAAAAAAATTAAACTCTTTTATGCAACTTGACAGAATTTTTGGTAAATTTGTTTATAACGAATAAAGGCGATATTTCATCAACATAATTGAATTAAATTTTGTAATTTTTTTCATAAAAAAGAAATATAATTGGCTCACTTACTCTATGTAATCATAATTCAAAAAAAAAGTATACAACTGATTAACTAATCATAAATAAAATGGTCATTAAACTTATTTTTTTATAAATTAAATTACCCAAAAATGTATTAATAATAACATAATCTCGCTTTTATAACAAGGAAATTAAACTGAATTTGAAATATAGTATAATAAGAAAACTAACAACAATGTATGGTTTAACTGCTATTATTAGCCTTTACTTATTAATTTATGTAAATAATTCATTTCAGTATTTCATTATATTATAGATATTACAAACAGCAAGTATAAAAACAGTTAGTTAAAACATAGCAAAGTAGCGACATCATAGTAGTCATTAGCTTTTTCC